>JBBHKE010002683.1:242087-348907 GCA_037447655.1 Zygnema cylindricum | reverse complement strand
TAGAGGCCTCTAATACCGTGGCTTAGGCCTAAACTGTACACAGCTGAATCCGGATTCGGTGCCATAATCTCCGGAGATTCCACACTCCAACGGAATTTCGCCACGCGTCATCCGATGTGGCGATGGCCACAAACCGCCGAAATCTTCCTCCGCGATCTCGGCGCTAATCCCGGTCGTCCGATTAAATTCGGCTTTAATCGTAGCCGTAATAAATACATGCGCGGTATTTGTTTCATTTACGAAACAAATGCGCGGTACTGATTTTCGTCCGTACCGTAAAACATGTGACGTGGCATGACCTGGCGCCACGTGGAGAGATAACATTTGGTCGCGGGAATTCCGAGGAACGTACGGACGAGTGGAAAATGGACACGCGTCCGGTTAATGGCCTTGTTGTACAAAGGTCGTACAAAAAGTACATCGGCAGTAGTACTTTTATGTACTGTACAATATTCTGATTGGTTCGTACAGTTAGTAGATAGGGGTTGTGAGAGGGAGCTAGGACTTAGAAAAATCTGGTAGATGGTCTTCTCTCTCTTCGAGAGGTTGTATAAATTGGCATTTTTGCCGGCTTATAACTTATCGCCTGGTTGGGCGTTTTCAAAGATTCTTTTTCCTACAGACTCAAGAGGGTCCACGGTGCACAAGGGTGCAGTTAGATTGTCTGCTTGGGTAGCTGTGGTTGCCATTGAAAGTGGGTTAGTTAATAACTATCTAGAGGCTTCCTGTACCGTGTAGTCCAATGGAGGACACAGAGTTTCAGGTTATGGGCCCAGCCTCTAGGGTGCCTACCTTCAATGGATCTGGGTTCATCTATTGGGAAGCCATGATGATGGGAGCTTTGTGCGAAAAACGATACATGGGTATTGTCCGGGAACTCCACCAGGGTTTGGAGGAGTAAGATTTCCTACAGCAACGGCTGCCTCAGCGGAGGAGGCAGATGATAGGGACAACAGTGTGTCAGAAAAAGGGGAAAGGGAAGGAGACACCCCTCACTCCTATTGCAATAATAGCGCGAGCGGCGACGGCGAAGACCGCGCCAAGTACTTCATTGTGAGGCACCTCAAGCTTTGGACACCCCTCATCTTCACATTTACAAGGCCGAGGAGTTGTGGGTGAGTTTGGTGGAGATTTATAGAGCTAGAACTATTCACGAGCTCCAGTTAGCTGAGCAAAAGCTAGTGAGTTACACTTGCAAAGGAGGAAAGATGTTAGATTACTGTAATGATTTTTCTTGTTTGTATATGGAGATGGAAAGTGCCGGGTGGATAGGTACAATGAAAATGAAAGTTAACACCCTTATCATGAAGTTACAAGATGAGTTCGAGAACATAATGTACCGAGTACAAGAAATGCCTGATAGTTCATGGAAATGGAACACAGTGGTCAGGATCATACTTGTGCAAGAAAACACAATGGAGATTAGGTGAGGAGAAAAGAGCACTCAAGATCATGGAAATGGAACACAGTGGTCAGGATGATACTTGTGCAAGAAAACAGAATGGAGATTAGGAGAGGAGAAAAGAGCACTCAAGCTCTAGCATCAGGAGGGGACCGATGGGGGAAGGACCCAAAGAAACCTTACAAAGGGGAAAGAGATCATTCTGGGGGACCGAGGCCCCCAAAGGGTCATTGTCATATTTGCAAAAAGCCGGGACACTTCATCGCAGATTGTGTCAAGCAGTCAGAGTTGAGGCTCCAGGAGAACCGTTGAGGCTCCAAGAGAACCGTGTAGGGGGTTTTTCCAAAGGGAAGAAAAATGCACTTGTGGTTACAAAAGTGACAGGAAAAACCGAGGATGAGTCCTCTGAGGAGGATAGGGAGCTTCTTCTTGACGAGAGTCTGGAGGAGAATGAGATCCCTCGGAGACAGAAGTGTGCCCTTGGAGCAATTTGGGAAGCTCCACAAAAAGGATGGATTATCGACTCAGGTGCATCCATGCGTATGTGTCCTGATAAAGAACTCTTCACTAAGCTAAGAAAGATCCCTACTGTAGAGATAGAGTATGGGGATGGGAGAGTGGTAACTACAAATCTAGTGGGATTAGTAGATTTGAAAGTCTTAGTGGAGGGTAAGACTTCTATACTTACATTCTCAGATGTCCTCTACATTTCTCAGCTGAGTAAAAAATCTTGTCTCTACGTCTATGTTAGATGAGAAAGAGTTTGATACCTTCACGAGAAAAGGAGTCTTTACAGCTAAGTATGGGGATGAAGTTTACTTCACGGCAGATAAGGGTAGCCAAGGAATGTTTAGGCTTAACCTGAGTAATGAAAAGAAGAATGCTTACAATGTTGGAGTTCTTAAGTTGATGATTTGGCATAAGCGGTTGGGGCATGTGCATTTTGATAGGTTGAGAGAAATGAAAAAGCTTGGGGTAGTAGAAGGCATTCAGTTTGGGGATAATGAAATGATGGATGATTGTAGTGGTTGTGCTCAAGGTAAGGCTCACCGACTTCCTTTTCCCTAAGCCGCCACATATAGAGGTGAGGAAGTGTTAGATTTGGTCCGCACAGATATTTTGGGACGTGCTGAAGTACCTTCGGTTGGAGGAAAGAGGTTTATGATGACAATAAACGATGACTGGTCTAGATACTCTAGAGTCTACTTTCTGAAAACAAAGTCTGAAGCATCAACTTACTTCAAAGAATATAAAGCATATAGTGAGAAGTTGCATGAAACCCCCATTAAGAAGATAAGGAGTGATAATGGGGGGGAATATACCTCAAACCAGTTTGAGGAATATCTGAGAGATGAGGGTGTGCAGCACCAGAAAACTGTACCATATAACCCGGAAAAAAATGGGGTAGCTGAGAGGTTGAATCGAACACTACGAGATAGTGCATGCAGTATGTTGGCAGACAAGAAAATAGGAAAGAGATTTTGGGCGGAAGCAATGAAATGTGCCAACTACATTAAGAATAGAGCCTTACCTCAGCTGTAAAGGGAGTGACACCTTATGAGAGATAGGTTGGAAGGAAACCAACTATCTCACACCTTAAAGTATTCGGTAGCCAAGTTTACAGTCTTGACACGGATAGGAAAAACTGGAAACTAGATGCCAAGGGAAAACCTGGATACTCTGTGGGATATGATGAGGATGTTAAGGGATATTTGTCTATGACTTAGCAAAGAAAGATATCATTCTGGTCAAACACTTAGTTGTCATGGATGAAGGGAAGTCATTTGACCCCTTCAAATATACAAAGAAGATAAGAATCAGATTTGAGTCCGAAAGTGAGGAGAACTCGGTCGTTCCCGAAAGGGACATGAGTGAAACCGTGATTGCAGATTCAGGGGAGATCCAAGATACAGGAGACTCACCAGAAACCTCACCTACTCCTATGAAATTCGAGGAGTAAGAAGAAGCGGGACAAGATATGACTTCCATGGACAGGGGAGCCGATGAGACAGTGAGAAGAAATCCAAGACTTCCATCCATTCCAGCTTTGGAGTTTGAGGGAGGAAGGAGGAGCAGCAAAAGGATACAGGAAAAATAAGCCGCTCATAATGTAACTAAGCTAAAGATGAGCCTCAGTCTTACTCGGAGGCAGTGAATAGTCCAGAGAAAGAAAGATGGATTATCGCCATAAATGATGAGATGGCTTCTATCATGGAAGCAAATACTTGGGAATTAGCGGATTGTCCTCCAGACAGAAAACATATTGGGTGTAAATGGGTATTTCAACTAAAACTAAACCCAGATAATACCATTGAGAGATATAAGGCTCGATTGGTAGCGAAGGGGTTTACCCAAAAAGAAGGGATTGTCTATGAGGAGACCTTTGCTCTTGTTGTTCGGTTCCCATCAGTAAGGATTCTCCTCAGTCTGGCAGCAGCGGAAGACATGGAAAAACACCAGATGGACATTAAGATTGCTTTTCTTAATGGTGAGTTAGAGGAAGAAATTTTCATGAGGCAACCCGAGGGATTCGTGGAAGAAGGAGAATAGAGCAAAGTGTGCAGGCTGATAAAGTCCTTATATGGACTCAAGCAGGCTCCCCGACAGTGGAATAAGAAACTAGATGAATTTCTTACCGGTCTGGGATATATCTGTATCAGCTCTGACCATTCTATTTATATGTTTGAAGATGAGAATGGTGTCATTTTTATTGCAATTTTTTTGGATGATGTGCTTGTGTTGAGTAAATCCTTGGAAAAGATCAATAAGTTAAAGAAGGATCTTAGAAGCAGATTTGATATGAAGGATTTAGGGGAGGAAAGATATATTTTGGGGATTCAAATGGAGAGAGATAGGGGGAAGAAGATTTTTAGACTTACTTAGAAGCAAGCAATAGGTAATATGCTTGAGAAATTCCAAATGGAAAATGCTAACAGTTGTACCACTCCCTTAGACTTTAAAAAAGTAAGTGATGGGAGCGTCGAAGGAGGAGTGATGATCTTAGATGATCAAATGAGTCCAGAGGAGAGAGAGTTTATGAAGTCTATCCCTTATAGACAGGTCGTAGGAAGTTTAATCTATTTTATGAACTGTACCAGGCCGGACATAGCGGCAGCAGTTGTAGTACTCAGTAGGAGACTTAATGATCCTTGGAAGAGAGACTGGTAGGCAACCAAAAGAGTAATGAGATATGTGGTGGGAACTAGAGAGTTATAGTTGCATTTGGGAGGGGAGCACACTGACATCACTACTTGGAGTGATGCCAGCTATGGGGACGCACCTATGAGAAGATGCACTTCTGGGTATATGTTGTATGTTGGGGAAAGTGCATGCTGTTGGAGCAGTAAGCAACAAAAGGTGGTTGCTCCGTCTACTATGGAGGCTGAGTACATGGCCTCTTGTTCTGCTGTGAAAGAGTTGATGTGGGTCAAATCCTTGCTGTAAGAACTGGGGTATATGAAAGAGGGAGTGCATGAAGTGTTTTGTGATAATCAAGCTGCCATTGCAATTGCAGCTAATCCAAAACATCATTTGAAAGATAAGCATATGGACATAAGATTGAGTTTTGTGAGGGAAAAAGTTGAGAATAAGATTGTGAATCTTGTATATAGATCTGATGAGGAAATGGTGGCTGATATGATGACAAAACCAGTGCCCTCTCCTAAATTGAAATATTGGAGAGAAAAATGTGGACTAAAACTGAAGGTAAAATTAGACTAGAAAATAAGGGAGTGTTGAAATTAATAGATTTCTAGAGTATTTTCTAGGTTTAAATATGTTAGTATAAAAGAAAAAGAAAAGGACTGACAGCTTGCCTCCACCTCCTCTCTCTTGCCCCCATACTTGTCGTAGTCACTGAAGGACATAGATGGTGGTTGATCCATGGCTGCCTTAGTTCAACAGGCAGTTATTTTTAGTAGGTTATTAAAAATATACCTGACGGACCTGGGATTTGATCCCGGTACCTGCTGTTCGTCAAGTTGGCCGACAGCGCTCAGCTTTATCCTATTAGACTAAGACCATTGCTAACTGCTATTGTAGGTGATAAATATATATCTATTTAGAAGGGAACAAAATTCATTTAACTGAAATTCTATACGGCATGCATAGACACAGTTTTATAAAGTACGAAGTACGATACTACTTTTAAACGGATATCGCGGATTTTGTTTCGACAGCGAAACAAATATCGCGCAAGTATTTATAACGGTTGAGATTGCATTTCAAGTCAAATCCAACAGCGCACATCATCGCCGAAATCCCGAAATGGTCACTTCGGCATTTAGTGACGTGGCATGACCTGGCGCTACGTGGAGAGATAACATTCGGTCGCGGGAATTCCGAGGAACGTACGGACGAGTGGAAAATGGACACGCGTCCGCTTAATGGCCTTGTCGTACAAAGGTCGTACAAAAAGTACATCGGCAGTAGTACTTTTATGTACTGTACAGTATTCTGATTGGTTCATACAGTTAGTAGATAGGGGTTGTGAGAGGGAGCTAGGACTTAGAAAAATCTGGTAGATGGTATTCTCTCTCTTTGAGAGGTTGTATAAATTGGCATTTTTGCCGGCTTATAACTTATCGCCTGGTTGGGCGTTTTCAAAGATTCTTTTTCCTACAAACTCAAGAGGGTCAGGGTGCAAAAGGGTGCAGTCAGATTGTCTGCTTGTCTGCTAAGGTAGTAGTGGTTGCCATTGAAAGTGGGTTAGTTATTAACTATCCAGAGGCCTCTTGTACTATATAGTCCAATAGAGGACACAGAGTTTCAATTCTAAGTTCTAAACCCCTCTCTAAACCCCCTAGTACTGAGGTAGTGACCAATCACAAGACTGTACCGTACAATAAAGTACTGATGTCGAAGTACTTTCTGTACAGACAGTGTACGACGTCGCCATAATGCGACATTTGTCATATCTTGATTTTTTGTCTTCCGTTCCTGATATTCCGTAAACCTGTATGATCTTGCCACGTGTCATCAAGAGTGGCGGAGTCCGCAAACCGCCAAATTGTCCTTTCTGGAAGCCGGCGCTCACCAGGGCTGTCCAATTTAGATCGGTATTTAATACGTACCGTCGAAACAAATGTCCGTTCTATTTGTTTTGTCTGAAACTCTGAGACCTCTATAAGTCCTCAGAGTGAAAAGCTTCTAATAAGCCTCTAGGATAACTCTGACCCCTTTGTGTTTCAACAAGAATTACTGCCACCCCGGCAAACAAAAACTCTGACCACCTTCACCCCTGTGAAGGCAAGACTCCCGTGAGTCCATAGCAAAAAGATTCTCTGAATTTTCTCCCCTGAGCAGTAAGTTATGGAGGGTCAAAGTTGACCTTTTGTACTGAAGCTCTCTGGGAGAGAGGGTCCTATCTCCTACTTTTTCTAAGTCTTATCTCTATGACAGACTCTATCTACTGATGTACGGAGCCAATCATATCCCACTTTCGTACACAAAAGTATAGCTGCCGGTGTACTTTTTGTACGGACATTGTACGACATGGCCTAAATGTCGACACGTGGTATATCCGGATTTGCTCCTTTAATCCTCGGAGATGCCGCGATCCAATGTTATTCCGCCACGTGTCATCTGATGTGGTGATGACCACAAACCGCCGAAATCTTCTTCCGCGATCTCGGCGTTTATTCCGGCCGTCTGATTAAATTCACATTTAATCGTAGACGTAATAAATACCTGCGCTGTATTCGTTTCTTTATCCGTACCACAATCCGTACATTTACATTACTGAATCTTTGTATCCCGTAATTAGTTTCAGTTAAATGAATTATCCTACTTGGTAATGTATAAGTAAATATCAAACCCAATAGTACGTAACACTAGGTCTTGACATAACGGATAAGGGTATCGGCTACCGGCTGCTTACCGTCAGGCAGGTACCAAGATCAAATCCTGGGGGCAGCACATATCCTTTTAGTAAATAAACCTCTAACGGTAAATAAACTAATATATATATTTCCTGTAAACCTTTGGATAGCTTAGGTAGCCATGGCTCTAGCTTCCTCTCCAATTTCTCAGTGACTGCGACAAGTTTGAGAAGTTGGAGAGAGAAGTTAGAGGTAGACTACCTCGACTTTTTTTCTATATTTCTATTTAGACCTAGAAAATACTTTAAACTTACCATTAATTTCTACACTCCCCTTATTTTCTAGTCAATCTTTAATTTCAGACAACACTTCTCTCTGCAGAAAATTAGCTTAGGGGAAGGCACAGGTTTGGTCATCATATCTGCTACCATCTCACTATTTGGTCGGTACTCTAAACTGATTATTTTGTTTTCTACTTTCTTTGTACCAAAGCTGAGTCTAATGTCCATGTGTTTGGCTTTAAAATGATGTTTAGGATTGGCAGAAATATCGAATGCTGCCTGATTATCACAAAAAAATTTCTGCACACCACTCTTAAGGTGACCAAGCTCACCAAGCAAAGATTTGACCCACATCAATTCTTTTACAGCAGAGCAAGAGGCCATATGCTCAACCTCCATGGTGGACTGAGCAATAACTTTTTGCTGTTTGCTACTCCAACAGCAAGCCACATCACCCACATATAATACATATCTAGAAGTGCATGTCCTCATCGGAGCATCACCATAACTGGCATCACTCCAAGTAGTGATGTCAGTATTCTCCCCACACAAATGCAACCATAGATCCCTAGTTCCTATCAAATATCTAAGGACTCTGTTAGCTGCCTCCTAATCCCTCTTAGTGGGAGCATTTAAACTTCTACGGAGCACTCCTACTGCTGCAGCTAAATCCGGCCGGGTACAATTCATAAAATAGATTAGACATCCCACTACTTGCTTGTAAGGAATAGTCAGCATGAACTTCTGTTCTTCAGGAGATAATTCCTCGTCTAAGACTATATCTCCTTCCTCACTCCCCTCACTTCCCTTCTTCAACTCCATTGGAGTTTTACAACTATTAAGGAGCAACAAAAGGCTACAGGAAAAATAGGCCATTCACAAGGTAACTAAGCTTTCTCAACTTCATGAGCCTCAGTCATACTTAAAGGCAATGGAAAGTTCGAAGAAAGATAGATGGGTTAGAGCCATAAATGATGAGATGGCCTCCATCAAGGAAGCAAATACTTCAGAGTTGGTGGATTGTCCTATGACAGAAAATTGATTGGGTGCAAATGGGTGTTTAAACTAAACCTGAACCCAGATTATACCATTGAGAGATATAAGGCTCGGTTGGTAGCAAAGGGGTTCACCCAAAAGAAGGGGATAGATTATGAAGCGACCTTTGCTCCGTTGGTTCGGTTCCTATCACTAAAGATTCTCCTCCGTTTAGCAGTAGTGTAAGACATGGAAATACATAATATGGATATTAAGACTGCCTTCCTCAATGGTGAGCTAGAGGAAGAATTCTTCTTGCGTCAACCATTGGGGTTTGTAGAGGAATGAGAAAAGAGCAAAGTCTGCAGACTCATAAAGTCCTTATATAGACAAAAGGAAGCTCCTAGACAATGAAATAAGAAACAGGATGAGTTTCTCACCTGTCAAGGATAAATCATGATCAGTTTTGACCATTCTATTTATATGCTTGAGGATGAGAATGGTGTTATTTTCATTACAATCTATGTGGATGATTTGGTGGTGTTAAGTAAGTCTATGGAAAAGATCAATAAGTTAAAGAAGATCTTTGAAGTATATTGGACATGAAGGATTTAGGGGAGGCAAGATATATCTTGGGAATTCAAATGGAAAGAGAGAGGGAAAAATATTATCAGACTTACTCAGAAAAAAGGTATAGGGAATATGTTTTGGAAATTCCAAATGGAAAGGGTATACAGTTGTACCACTCCCATGGACTTGGGAGTGTACAAGGAGTGATAATCTTAGATGATCAGATGAGTCCAGAAAAGAGACAGTTTATGAAGTCTATTCCTTACAGGCAAGTTGTAGGAAGCTTAATCTACTTTATGAACTATACTAGGCCGCACATAGCGCCAGCAGTTGGAGTCCTGAGTAAGAGTCATCATGATTGTAGGAAGATAGACAGGGAGGCAGCCAAGAGAGTTATGAGATTTCTAGTGGGAACCACGGATTTATGGTTGCATTTCGGAGAGGAGTAAACTCACATCACTAATTGGAGTGATGCCAGTTATGGGGATGCACCTATGAGAAGATGCACTTCTGGGTATGTCTTGTATGTGAGGGAAGGTGCTTACTGTTCGAGTAGTAAGCAACAAAAGGTGGTCGCTCAATCCACAATGGATGTTGAGGACATGGCCTCTTGTTCTGCGGTAAAAATATTGATGTGGGTTAAGTCTTTATTGCAAGAACTCGGATATATGAACGAGGGAGTGCATGAATTTTTTTGTGATAACAAGGCTTCCATTGCAATTGCAGCCAATCCAAAACATCATTTCAAGGCTAAACATATGGACATAAGATTAAGTTTTGTTAGGAAAATGTTGAAAACAAAATTGTGAATCTTGTGTATACGGGTGATGGGGAAATGGTAACTGTTATGATGACCAAACATGTGCCCTCTCCGAAGTTAAGATATTGTAGAGATAAGTGTGGATTAAAAGAGAAATTGAAATTAGACTATATAATAAAAGGAGTGTTGAAATCATTAGATTTAGGGGGTATTTTCTAGGTCTTGATAGTTTAAAAGTAAAAGGGAAGCGCAGGCAGCCTGCCTCCACCACCTCCCTCTAGCCCCCATACATGTTGTAGTCATTGAAGGAAAGAGAGGTAGGTGGAGCCATGGCTACCTCAACTCCATAAGCAGAACAAAAGAGTGGCATAAGTCACTCTCGAACATAAAGGTAGACACTAGCATGACTCAAACCTCCGACCGGCGGAGCGAGGCGTAGCCGTCAGTTCTAACCGGTTTGTCGTAGGTGTTTATTAGACTACATAGGGTTTGAATGCTATTTAAACATTATTTAGGACCTTTAATCCGATTAACGCAATTACAGTAAAAGAACATAGAGACTAGTTCTCTTGGTTTTTGTATGAGTATTACTGATACCCTGACAGAATACAGATTGATCAGACTTCACCCCTTAGTAGAACAGACTTCGCTGAGTCTGTTACAAAAAGAGTCGTTGAATTCGCTCCCCTGAGCAGTAAATTATCAATGGTCAAAGATGGCCTTTTATACACGAGGTCTCCATGAGAGAGAGAGGCGGCTACCTATAATTTTCCTAAGTCCTAAACCCCTCTCTAATCCCTCTTCTAATGAAGTACGGAGCAAATCAATTCACTGTACAGTACAAAAAGGTACTTGGCCCAAAGTACTTTCTGTACGGCCATTTTACTACAGGGCCAAGAAGATGACGCCTGCCTTATCCGGGTTCACCATGGTATGTCATGAAGATGCCGCTATCTAATGTCATGTTGCCACGTTTCACCCGGTATGGCTGTGACCTCAAACCGCCATAATTGTCTATTCCGTGATCCCAGCTTCTTCCTCTACCGTGCGATTGATATCGACCTTAATTTATAGCCGTTAAAATACAAACAATACTTTTCGATGTAATTCTATCTAACTATGTCCCTGTGATTGTGGTTTGTTCGTCAGTTAAATGAACTTCTCTATTTCCGCGTCTTTAAGTTGCTATCATACCCTATATAGTTCGACACTAGTGCTAGGCTACATGGTAATGATACTAGGCTACTTGGACGGACGGTAGGTACCAGGATCAAATCCTGGGTCTGTCAACCTTTTTGGTAAGTTAACCAAAGGGATGCATTCTGACTCTAGGGGAAGCATAGGCAGCCATGGCTCTAGCTTCCTCTCCAGCCTTTAGTGACTATGGCAAGTAAAGGGGCTAGAGAGAGAAGTTAGAAGTAGACTGCCTCTGCTTTTTCCTGCTCCTATTTAAATCAATTAAGTAACCTAGAAAATACCTAAGTAAACCTTTAATTTCAACACTCCCCTTATTTTCTAGTCACTTTTAAATTTGAGTCCACACTTCTCTCTCCAGAAAATTAATTTCGGAGAAGGCATAGGCTTTGTTATCATGTCTGCCACCATCAAACTCTTTGGTCTATACTCTAGACTTATTATTTTGTTCTCCACCTTCTCCTTGACAAAGCTAAGTTTGATATCCATGTGCTGTGCTTTAAAGTGATGTTTAGGTTCAGCAACAATTGGAATTGCTGCTTGATTATCACTTTATATTTCGTGAATTCCACTCTCAAGTTGCCCCAATTCACCAAGTAAGGATTTGACCCACATCAATTCCTTACAGTAGAGCAAGATGCCATATACTCTGCCTCCATGGTGGACTGAGCAATGACCTTTTGCTGTTTACTACACCAACAACAAGCACCATTCCCCATATACAACACATATCCAGATGTACATCTTTGCATCGGAGCATCCCTATAGCTCGCATCATTCCAAGTGGTGATGTCAGTATTTTCCCTACCCAGATATAGCCATAGATCCCTAGTTCATATGATATATATGAGGATCCTCTTAGCAGCTTCCCAATCCCTTTTGGTATGAGTATTCAGACTCCTACTTAGCACTCCTACAGCTGCTGCCAAATCCGGTCTAGTACAATTCATAAAATAAATCAGACCGCCCACTACCTATCTGTATGGGATAGTTTGCATAAACTTCGTCTCTTCTGGACCTAGTTCATCATCTAGAATAAGGATATCTCCTTCCTCACTCCCCTGGTTTCCTTTCTTTATGTCCATAGGAGTCGTACTACTGTTGGCTTTGTCCATTTGAAATTTTTCCAACATGTTTCCAATTACCTCTTTCTAAGTTAGTCTAATTATTCTCTTTTCTCTATCTCTTTCTACTTATATTCCCAGAATATATCTTGCCTCCCCATGTCCTTCATTTCAAATCTTCTCTTTAGTTCTGTTTTTAGTTTGTTGATTTTCTCCATTGACTTACTCAAAACAAGCACATACGTAAATTGCAATAAAGATGACACATTCCTCATCTTCAAAAACATAAAATTGAATGACCTAAACTGATCCGGATCCCAGACCGGTAAGGAATGTTGAAATCATTGATTTAGGGGAGGTATTTTCTAGGTCATAATTAGGTGAAATAACTAACAGAAAAAGCGCAGGCACCTTGCCTCCACCTTCTCTCTCTAGCCCCCATATTTGTTGGAGTCACTGAAGGAGAGAGAGGGATGGCAGCCTCAGCTCCACAAGCAGGACTAAAGAGTGACCTAAGTCACTCTCAACAAAAAGGTTGAGTTCGGCAGGACTCAAACCTCCGACCGGCAGAGCGAGGCGTAGTCGTTAGCTCTTACCAATCTGTCGTAGTAGTCCGTTAGGATACATAGTGTTTGATAACTATTTAAACATTAGAAAGATCATTAATTCGTTCAACGGAATAATAATAAAAACATAGAAACTAGATTAGTTTTAGTGCGTACGAAACTGATGTACCAGACATTTGTTATTTTGGATGGCGAACATTAAAAGTCGGTTTCGATCCAACTGTCCGCATCATCGTCGCGATCTCGGAAAAGCCGCCTTGGCGGTTTTCGGACGTGACATGACCTGTCGACACGTGGCAAGATATTATTGGGAAGCCAAAATCCCAGGAGCGCGAGGACAAGTTTGGAGGAGACAGAAGTCCACTCCATGGCCTTGATGTACAAAGGTCGTACAGAAAGTACATCGGCCCTAGTACCTTTTTGTAATGTAAAGTCTTCTGATTGGTTCGTACATCAGTAGATAAAGGTTGTGAGAAGTGTTGAAATAAGTAGTTTTTGGTATTTTTTGGGTCTAAAATAATTAGCGCTAACAGATATAGAAAATGCAGGCAGCCTTCCTCCATGTCAAGCGGGCCTGGGAACCGAGAGGTTCAGGTAAGATGTCCAAGGAGGTGTGCATGAGAAACCTGCAATCCACCCCAAATGCTGCTGTTTCCCCGGATCCGTGACAATGCCCATCTCTGTTCATAACCCCCCCCCTAGGGATATGTATAGATAGTAAGGAGGAATGGAGTGGAAAAGAAAAGTACCCTGTACCTACTCCGCTGGAAGCCCACGAAATGCCACACTCCCAGCTACTCTCCAAAGAATAGGAAGGAAATGAGAGTCGTCCGATCCTTTCCGCAAAACTCCGGACAAACCCAAAGATGACCACAAGAGTGTGCAAATAACTCCCACGCAGAAATGTAGAAATAACAAATATCGGCTTTTCAGATTAAACAATATCACCTTGCCCCAGAGAATGGAATTAAAGATAGAAATGAATGATAATGGTGAAGCGAATTCACATATCCCGCAGTGCAACGATGACCAAACTCAGCAGAAGAAAATCTGTCCCAATGGCCCTGAAGTGATGTATGAGTCTCCCCCAACCCTCTCCGTTCCACCGCAAGGATCCGACAAGACTCTTCTTAGTTTCAAACAACGAAAGTCCAAACCGCCCAAAGAGGAGATAGTGCCAACTACCCACCCGTGCTACGGTCTCCACAAAAGACAATCCAAAACAAAGATGGCAATACAGTCAACGACACAATGCAACCGTTCTCCAACAAAAAGATTGATTTAATTCTCTGGGGGTTTTCTCACGAGACAGTATTGAAAAAGCAACCTGTCTTCTTTGGCCCCAAGTGCCTTATATAACCAGAGTTTGTCCTACTGCAAGTTCCAAAGTCAAAGCAATGTGACAAGCCAATCAGCGGCCAGCCATTGTTATCGTACGTACATATGACCAAACAGACTGTACTACACTCACGGCTAAAAGTTAGATGACTGGTCTCGGCTGGATTACCGGCCGAGGGTCCTTCTATAATACACAAAATGGAAACAAAGTTCTGACTTGAAGTGAAACCGCCTAACTTTGACCCAAAGTCATTAATGCTTGGCCCGGCTGTTGGGCCTAAACTAACATCCTACTGACAGCTAACAGTAGAATCTACGGGATAATCCCAAAGGTTACGTGTCGTTCTCTAATGTATCCCTCTACTAGAGCTACATAGAACACACAATATAATGGAGCAGACGCTTTGCACCGGACTAACTCCGCCGTTCGGCCTCCGTTTCAAGTGAACTAAATTGCGTAGGGCTCCAGAGTGAAAATATAAAGATCTGATCCGGCTAGTTGTCCTCTTCCTTTTCCGTGCGCTAGAGTCCGTACAAAGTGGAATGAGGCCCCGGAACTCCTAGGAGTGCAAATGTGCCGACGATGCACACGTGCTTGACAGCTGTCGAGCGGGCCTAGGAACCGGGAGGTTCAGGTAAGATGTCCAAGGAGGTGTGCATGAGAAACTTGCAATCCACCTCAAATGCTGATGTTTCCCCGAATCCGTGACAATGCCCATCTCTGTTCATTACCCCCCCCCCGAGGGATATGCATAGATAGTAAGGAGGAATCGAGTGGAAAAGAAAAGTACCCTGTACCCCCCCAGATTTCCCCCCCCCCCCCTCTTAATCCCACGTTACTAAGAGGATTAGACAGATTAGCCGCCAAACTCGCAGTCCCCATAGAACCACGGATTTGCGGGTTGAGAGCGGGGCTCCCAATTCACAGGTAGGCGGCAGTCATGCCACCCCTGGTGACAGTGTTCACACACCAACCGGAGGTTGGGTGCGGAGGACACATGGCAGGCAGAGGAACATGCTGGAGGGTCTTTAAAATAAGTGAGGTGGAAAGTGGGTTCATCTTATAACCCTTGCAGATGGCAAGGGGCCACATTGATCTGATTTTCTTTAATTTTGCGGCCATCCTTCCCCTCCAAGGTAAGAACGCCTTTGTTTGAGACCCCCACAACTTTCAGAATCACCCATCCGCCCGTAATGTCCAAAGTATCCTTCTTCTGTTGCATGCGATACACAAAATCCCCGGGCACAAATCGACGTTGCCGAGAACATAATTACCGCTCCGTCGTTGGGAATACCAGAGTTGATCTCTGTGCTGAGCAGCCTGTAAATTGCCCATGGCTAGAGGTATTTCCCGCTGAAATACCTTAGCCCGGTCGGCAATCAGTTTCTCTATAGTACCCTGGTTGTCCATCTCCAGAAAAACAACCGCCTGAGCCGACGCAGCCCCTGGTAGGATGAGATGTCGACCAAAGAGAATGAAGTAAGGGCTATAGGAGTGAAGAGATGCCTGCCTGCTAAACCTGTACCCGATGGCAATCCAAGGAACCCGTGTGTCCCACTCCCCAAAATCCTCTTCAACCGCATATTTCCGTAGTGACCGCTTCACTGTCTGTACCCACCTCTCGGCCAAGCCATCGGCTTGGGGTTGGTCTCGCCTGGTTAACCTGTGGTCAATGAGGCACTTCTCCAGAAGGTTAGAAAATTATCTGGCAAACTCGGACCCCTGATCTGTCAGAACTTCGGCTGGTGCTCCAAATTGAGACAACACTCTCTGCAAGAATGCGTCCGCGATTGCTTTGGACTCCTTTCGAGGAAGAACCACCAATTCAATCCCTTTAGAGAAGTGTTCAATCATGACAAGAACAAAACGGTTCCCCCTCAGGCTAGTGGGAAGTGGTCCTAGCAGATCTAGTGACCATCTGTAAAACATCCTCCGGATGGGGAGGGAGTGAAGCTCAGTTCCACCCTTTTTGTCAAAAGCTGCTTTTACCCGGTCACAGGAAGGGCACGTTTGCACCACACGATTGACCTGGGCCCGCAACCCATGCCACCAATACGACCTTGTGACTAGCGAGGTGGTTCCTTTCTGTCCGAAGTGCCCGCATTGTTGGTGAAGCCGAACAATGAGCGTTTCTCGATCGGTTGGAGGAGGAACCACTTTCCTCGTCACATCGGCCCATTTCCGGAGAAGGATGCCTCGGTCCCATTCATAAGCCGCCATTCGGTTCTGAACACGGGACAATTGACTTCCGGAAAGGTGGGATAGAAGAGAGCCTTTCAGGATAGATTGGAGGGAATTGCTATCATTCCATATATCTTTCCGGCCGGCTCCAATGGGGGCCTGCCCCTCTACATTTGCAGCAAAAGTTGACAGTTCTCCTTCGGCCCGAGGCAGTCAAATAAAAGCAGAGGAAGCCCGGATAAGTCCCAGGCTGAGCTCACGATCTTCGTCATGTCGCGCCCAAGTAGAGTCTCTGGTGGATGGGTGCGGATTCCTGCTGAGTCCGTCGGCATTCCCAGGAATCTCCCGGCTCTATGGATGATGCTGAAATCATATTCCTGAAAGATGAGAACCCATCTGGACAGCTTTCCAGTCAACTTACTCTCTCCATGATCCATTTGAGAGGCTGGTGATCCGTAATAAGGGTGAAGTGTACACCATAGAGGTAAGGTCAGAAGTATTGGATGGCCCAAACCGCGGCGAGTAATTCCCCATGGTAAATGTTGTAATTCCCCTCGGCTCTGTTATTACTCCGGCTTGCGTAGGCAACTACATACTCAGCCCCTGCGTCGTCCAATTGAGCCAAAACTGCTCCCAATCCGAAACCTGCTTCAATATGTATAAAGGAAAAAAGGCCGCTGGTGATCGGGCATCCGAAGCAGAGGATGTTGTTTGAGGGAATCTTTCAGGAATTGGAACGCTATCTGCTGTTCTTCCTTCCACTGCCACTCCTGGTCCTTTCGCAACAATTAGTTCAATGGATGAGCGTGGCTACTGAATTCAGGAATAAACCTCCGGTAATAGTTGGCAAGGCCCAGGAAAGTACGAAGAGCAGTATGACCTGCGGGGGTGGAAGAGCGTATAGGGCTGCCACCTTAACCATGTGGGGACCCACTGTCCCGGGAGTCACCTCATGACCTAGATAAATAATTTTCTGCACCCCAAAGATGCCCTTACCCGGCTGACACTTCAAGCCCGCTGCTTGGAGTGCTCGGAGAAGGATCTGTATGTGCTCCAAGTGTTCTTCGAATGTCTTGGAGAAAATTATAACATTGTCGATATAACACCGTGCGAAATCAATTCCCCGAAGAGCCTCGTCCATGGCCTGTTGGAATTTGGCATGTGCATTCTTGAGGCCAAATGGCATGTACAGCCATTCATATAGCCTGGATCCGGCCCAAAAAGCAGTCCTCTTTCGGTGTTTCAACTCTATTGCAATCTGGTGGAATCCATTTTTCATATCCAAACTAGAGTAAATGGTAGCCCCAGCAAGAGAGTCGAAAATCTCTTCCGGGGTAGGCATAGGATAATGGTCGGAGACAGTCCCCGCGTTGAGCATCCGATAGTCCCCACACATCGGAAAATCTACAGTTTTTCCGGAGGAGTCTTTCTTTGGCGGGAGCACGGTTGGTGAGGCAAACCCATGTAGTCCTGTACTCTCCAGAACCACCCCATCTTCCACCAAAGTGTGCACCTTTGAAGTGATGAACTCCTTCTCCTTGAAACTGAGAGGGTACTGTTTCTGCGAAACAGTAGCCGTCTCGTCGATCAGGTCAATCCGAAAAGGAGTTCCCTTATAGATCCCTACATCTATGTCAGACTAAGCGAACACCTGCTAGTTCTCTTCTAACAGCTTGGAGAGCCGAGCCTTCTGCTCTGGGTCTAGCTGTTCACCTAGAGTACAGTCCATCTTTCGGGTTCCAGTGCCGCCAATGCTTCCGGTGGTCTCCCCAAGAGAGAGATGTCGAAGTTCAGCTCTACCAGTGGTTCTGTCCTTTGTTCGGCTGTTAAAACGTTGCTGCTGACAACATCCTCTAGGCTATCATGTATTGAGACTCCGTCCCCCCCCACTAAGGAAACTCCTGGGTCCGGTGTCCATTGCTCCCCCCCACTGAGGAAGGTCCTGGGAATTTGGTGAATATGAATTTTTGCCTCCTTGTCTCTCTCCCCCCCTCAAGCTTTAAAGTTGCTTGCATGGCCAACAACTGTGGAGCTAGAAGGTATGTTGTCCGTGATTGTGGAGACTGAAGGCTTGAGAATGCAAGAGAATGTTTCAGCACCCAGGAAATTGCATTTAAATCAATGCTTTGTCTGATTAAACTGCACCTTTTTGAAGCCGATACCCCTGGCGCAGCTGTGGTTCCCGGTTGAAACCCCATTGCCTGTTCCCGTTCTGTAATATTTGGCACTGTCCACGTGGCAGTTGTACTGTCAAAGATCATTCTTGGTGCGCCCTTCCGGTAAGCGTGGCTGTTAGGAAAAGATACCGGAGTTGGGAGGGCCCTCCGTGGATACCCAGGCTTATTACAACAGAAGAAGGGTGCTTTGTCGGCGTGATCACCAGCGTGGCCATTCGCCCCGGTCCGAGAATCTGTTGGACCGTGATGTTGGGATCCGTAAAATGTGTTCTCAACAGCTGTTGGAGGATTAGAAGAGGAACCAAGCTGGTCCAATATGCCCGAACTCTGTGGGCTCTCGATCCGATCTGAGCTGCATCAAAAACTATGGGAGTCCCTAGAACCTTCGTCACTTGGTTCCAGCTGTTGACCACTTGTTTTCTCTTATCATCTTGGGGTGAACGTTTTCCAAGACGTACCCCACTGGTGTGTTCGGCGTTCCTGTAACCCTGTTATTAGTCTGGTCATTTGGAAGAAAGTTCTGCTACGGACGTCATGGTGTCCTCGGCCCTGTCGTGCTAACGAATACCCTTGGCATGGCCATCCAGCGACCACAAGGTCTACCCTTCCGAGCTTTTCTAGATAGGACTCCGTATTATTATCCACATTCTGGGGAAGCGTGCGATGAGAGTTAGACATGGCGGTCACCGAGAGTTGTTGTGGGTAAAGTTGGTGCAGCTGTTGCAGGCGGTACTCACTGACTCCACGGGCGTCCGGGTCAATCTCGACTGCCGAGTAAGTTTCTATTTGGTTTCCAGCTTTCAGGATGGCTTCCAGATCGGAACTAATGCCAGAAAATAGGGATAGAATCCTAAGTCGTGAAAGAGGGATTTGTAGTGACACCACTTGTCGATTAAAGTCTTTCCCTTTGTTAAGAACCGTTGGAAGTTCCGACCGGGGGACTTTTGCTGCTCTGGGTGATATTGCAGCCAAGCTCCTGTCCACTTCCCGCCGAAGTGTGGCTATCTGTACCAATCGGTTTTGATACTCCCTTTCCCACCGCTAAGAAATAGGGAATTGCTAGATTAAATCAGCGATATCGTTAGAGTATTTGAACAGCTTCGAGGGGGTTGAGGCAGAGTAGACGGGATAGCATCCAGACACCGGAACAGTCGTTTTTCCCCAGTTCCACAAATCCAAGGGGACCACCACTTTTGTTCCTTCCGCATCCTCAAGGTCTGAGACTGAAACTTCTTCCTTCAATACGCTCAACTCCATGTTCAACCTTGTCAAGGTAGCCATACCCAGCAAAATTTCAAATTGCTTACCTTCCACCACTAGGAAGGGAAGCCGAATCTGCACGTGCTGGCCTGCGTCGTAAGCAAATTCGATTTCCATGGCTTTTATGATCCCATATTCTGGTTGGCTGCCACTGCTGACTGTGCTCAAGCATATGTTACTTGGACTGATTTTTGGCCGGAGTTCCTCGAGCATTTGTTGTAACGCTGATGTAGTTATTAAGTTTGGAAGACCTCCGGTATCCACCACTGCATCCTGGTACCCGCCGTATCCATTAAGTTTAAAATTTCCCGTCCTGTTGAGAATTAGAGCCACTGAAAAGGCCTTATAATCCCTATCTGCCATAGAGGTTTTTGGTTCTACGGACATGAACACTGTCTTGGGCGGTTCTGCCAACGCGACCCTTTTCCTCCTAGTGTGAATTTCTTCCCCTAATGCATGAATGAGGGTTTCTTCGAGCAGATTGTGGGAGGAAGCCAGCGTTTTGACATGCGTAAAGGCGTAGGGCATTAAGTGTCGTACTAGCATAACTGCCGTTTTGGAGGAAGGAGGGAGAGCTTTGGGCGATGAAATGGGTGAGTCCTTGTCTTCGGATTTCTCCTGTTCCCCCCCCCTGCTTCCCCACTTTCTGCGTCAGAATTTCCAGTAGGAGGTGTAATTGGCGGATCTGTGGACGGTCTCTCAGCCATGTATATGTCGAACCACTCCTGATCTGTTTCAGTGGTTGAAGTATTTTCTTTCAGATGTGTCTTCTTGTAATCTTAAAAACCGGGAGGAAGTTTCTTCAGAGCCGGAGGAGGCGGGTTAGTTGGCTTCAGTCCCAGTCCAATGTTACAATTTAGAAGGACTGCTCGCAGGGTAAAGCATAAGGGGCCAGTGGCTTTGCGACTATGGTCCTTTTGTTCCATCGGTTGTTTGTCTTTTCTTTGGGATGACGTTGTGGAGCACAGTTGCTTGCGACTGTCCCGTACACCGACGTTCAATGCTCCACACAAAAATGTCCTAGCATGCTGGGCCTTTGGAGGCTCCATATCCCAACCCATCAGGTCATCATCATCTCCACCCAACGTGGTCTGCTGCTCCAGCTCCGCTAGCTTTTGTAGCAGTTCTTGTTTTTGTTTTTGCAACTTTTGAGCCGGCGTAAGAGGTTGAGGAGTGCGGGCAGAGGATCTCAGTCGGAGAGCGGCCAGTTCTGTTGCCAAAGCGGCCAACTGAGTGCTCTGTTGCTGAATGATATGTTCCGATGTCAGTCTGTTGGGCCCCGGTTCATTTGGAGATCGTCCCCAGGGATACAAAAGTTGCAGTGGCAAAGGATTAACGGCAGTTTCCCCTTCGCCTGTAAACAATGCATACTGCATCATCTCCTTCGGAACCCCATTTTTCCGAAAGCATTGTCCTTCTTTGTGGCCCATGAACCCACAAGCTTCACATTTTGACCCTTCAGTAGTATACTTCCCCCTTAGCTCATTAGAGATTTGAGCGTCATCGAATTTTGGAAGTCGGATTTGTCTCAACTGGGATTGAGACATTTTGGCGGTTTCAGAGCGTGGAGTAGGTTTATAGGTTTCCTTAGTGACCGGGGTTCGGTCTCCTCCTCCGCCTCCTTGCTTGCGTTCTTGCTGTTTTCTTGTCCTTTCCGCACGCTCCCTCTCAAACTTCTTCTACTTGATGGCGAGTTCTGGTTTGAGCTTTCGGGGGCACCTCTTCCATCCGTGACCTTGCTGGTTACAGTTCATGCAGTCGTAAAGAAAAACTTTTTCATCTCCCCCCATTGCAGGTAGGGCATCCGCTTCCTGTTTCCCCTTAAGCTTCCGAAAAGCTTGCAGTTCTGTCTGTTTGTCGTGGCTGAGCGATGTTTCCCCGGCGAAACCTTCAAAGTTGGCTCTGGATTTCCCGGTAACAGCCTTTTCTCGTGCTTCGCTATTAACAAAATGATCATACAATTTCATAGCAGCCAATGAAATTTCTTGAGCTGTGGGATTTTGATCGTGTATAGCCTGACTGGCACTCCAATTGTCCAGAGCTGCCTATCCCGTTGGCCCGAAGGAATTTGGAACAGCGACATAATATTTGGTGGCCATAGCCGACGTATCGATGGTGGACAGTTTGGTCTTCTGGCAGAGGCTAGAGAGGCCGTTGAACAGCGTCTGGGGAGTTTCATTCTTCAAACAGCGGAAGTCTGTGAACTCCTTGATGGCAGTTTCGTTCCTTTCTGTGTAAAGGAGTCTCCAAGCGTCCAGAAAAGTGGTACAGGGATTAGGATTGGCAACCATCCGGGTGGTCGCTTCGGCTGCCTATACAGCCTGAAGGTGGTTGACATAGGCCCTGCCTTGGGCCTGAAGTTTCATATCCATGGTGAAAGTGGGGGTGAGAGGAGCTGCGGCTGCGGCAACCAGGTCGGCTGCTGCCTGAAGAGCCTCGGCGTCTAGAGCCGGATAAGATATTTTGATACTGGGGGCCATCAACAAAGGTTGACGCTCCTTGTAATCGGCGAAAGCTCCTCCGGCTAGATAATTTACCATCATCGGAAACAGGGTTGTTTCAAAATCTACTGGAATGGCCCCTCCCCTGTATTTGTTGATTTCAGATTGGGTGAACGACTTCCACAGCAGTTCGAAATCAGAGAAAGCGATTCCCGAGCTATCACTTGTAAAGATCCTTACATCCCCCATTTCTTTTCCCTCCTCTGCAAGGTTGGTGAACTGTGAAGAGGATGGTCCGGTTGGGCTAACAAACTGAACCGGTGAAATTACCCCTGGATCTGCGTCGTCTGGCTCGGGCTCGCCTCCTTCTCCGGTAGAGGGAGCGGTCTGACGAGAGATGGCACTCCCCCCCACTGAGGAAGTTCCGGTTACTGGTGAGATAGTGAGATGACCAGTATCTCCATAGAGTTGGCCCTTGGGAAACGAGGAGCTTATCACCTTGGGAAAAGCTGCCCGAAGTCATGCAACTCTATACCCAGGAGAGGCCCGTTCCTCCCGGTGAAGTGTTTCCACCGAGGGAATATGGAGAATAGGTTTAGTCACTGGTGGTACTTGAGTGATTGGTGGAGAAGGGGATGGAGATGACCGAGGACTACGAGGGAAAGGTGTCTGTCTCCGTGTACGCCTTTTGGAGGTTTCTGGTGGAGGAGTTCTTTCGCTGGAACCGGGAGAACGTCGGTGAGGAGGAGAGTAGGCAGGAACGTCGTACTTGTAGGGTAAGACGGGTGGTCCCGGTGACCCACGGACTACAGCGGCAGGAGAAAGAGAAGGCGAAGGAGAGGATGCTTGAGGTGACAATGGAGGAGGAGTAGTAAGTCCGAGGGAAATGTGTAGTCTCCGGTATGGTTCTTGCTGCACCACGGCCTCCACGGTAGAAGATCCCTTGACCGAGACAATGGTAGGGAGATCTGTAGCCGCGGCTACCAGATTACTCGGCAAATCTGCACCCAACCCCTTTTTGTTAGATCTTGTTGTTCCCCCCCTTTCCCACTGAAGAGGGGACTCCGGTCTATGTTCCGAAGAAGTCTTGGGAGATGGAGTCCCAGTAGGGGCAGTCTGCTCGGTAGGTTGTCTCTCAGCAAAGGGCCCTGTCTCTCTAGGAACAGATCCCGGTCCACTAAGGATTCCCCCTCATTTCCGTCTCGCCTCTCTAATTAGGAACAGTTCTTGTTCTAGAGCCCTCTTCCGTTCTTCTTCTAGGGCCTCCCAATCTATGGTGACGGGTCCAGCCCCCGCCGTAGCCTGACTCTGGGATCCGAGGATCTCCGCCAGTTTTTGCGTGCTGCTTACCACACCTGAGAGATCTGCAATCCCCAAACCTGGTACCTCGGGGTCCGTAGGCCTCAAACGCCATAGTCCTTCGGATGGTCAGACAACTGGTGCGGAAAGAGACATAAAACTTGGGGAAATTGAGGCAGAAGGAAAGAACGGCTCTTCTTTGACTAGGGGAGAAAATCAACCTTTGCTGTCCCGATGGTTGAACCGGAAATCTCTCTTGGGCTCAGGTAACTTCCGCTTGCTACTCCCTTCTTTCGTCCGGCCCGCAGAAGTTGCTCTGCCCCTAAAAGGTCTACTGGTAGCAGTTTCCTGAGATATAGTGGGCTGCAAGTAGTAAGTTGATGGTCCTCCCTGTTGCTCCGGTGCTGAGGTTGGGGAGCCGCTCTCCGACGAAATACACAGTAACTCTACTACACCTCCCACTAGGCCTACCACCTTGGCTTGGTCTGACCTGGCCACTCGCTGCACCAACTCCTTCTTAACCTTCAATTCATGGAGATTATGAAGGGCTAAGATTTCCTTACGACCTAGCCGGTTAGGGTCAGACAGAATCTTTAGATCTATGTATATCTCTGTTATTGGTGCCTTGGACCTGGTAAAGCGACCAATTTCGGGAAGGGGACCAGTGATCGCTTCCTTGTGTGCCAACCCCTTTCTACGGCTTTTAGGAGAAAGGGGCGGCCTCTCCGCCCTCTCCGCTGCCCGAGCCCTGGCTGACTCAAACAGAGTTGGAAAGTTCTCGGGGGAAAAGACAGGTGGAGGTGGAGGAGAGGGTCGCCTCTCTGGCTGCGTTGGAGGAGTTTCGACTGCAACCTCCGGAGGCGTCTCTCCCCTAAGAAACCGCTCTACGTGTAAAGGGGAGCCAAAGGGGGGTGCTTCCTCAGGCATCTGAGCCTCTTCCTCTTGGGCCACCGCTTCTTGTCTTTCCTGTTCTTCCGGACTAACACCGGAAGGATCCCTATCCGGAGCTTCACCTCCGCCCATGACTTACACGAGCAGATGAGCTAGATCTCTCGGATAAAATACACCACCCTAAGCAGCTATCCTCTTAAACAAAAGGGGACAGTGGCTTTTTCAGTAATGTGCTACTCCGCTGGAAGCCCACGAAATGCCACACTCCCAGCTACTCTCCAAAGAATAGGAAGGAAATGAGAGTCGTCCGATCCTTTCCGCAAAACTCCGGACAAACCCAAAGATGACCACAAGAGTGTGCAAATAACTCCCACGCAGAAATATAGAAATAACAAATATCGGCTTTTCAGATTAAACAATACACCTTGCCCCAGAGAATGGAATTAAAGATAGAAATGAATGATAATGGTGAAGCGAATTCACATACCTCGGAGTGCAACGATGACCAAACTCAGCAGAAGAAAACCTCTCCCAATGGCCTCGAAGTCAGGTATGAGTCTCCCTCAACCCTCCCGGTTCCACCGCAAGGATCCGACAAGACTCTTCTTAGTTTCAAACAGCGAAAGTCCAAACCGCCCAAAGAGGAGATAGTGCCAACTACCCACCCGTGCTACGGTCTCCACAAAAGACAATCCAAAACAAAGATGGCAATAGAGTCAACGACACAATGCAACCGTTCTCCAACAAAAAGATTGATTTAATTCTCTGGGGGTTTTCTCAGGAGACAGTACTGAAAAAGCAACCTGTCTCCTTCGGCCCCAAGTGCCTTATACAACCAGAGTTTGTCCTACTGCAAGTTCCAAAGTCAAAGCAATGTGACAAGCCAATCAGCGGCCAGCAATTGTTATCGTACTGACATAAGACAAAACAGACTGTACTACACTCAGGGCTAAAAGTTAGACGACCGGTCCCGGCTGGATTAGCGGCCGAGGGTCCTCCTATAATACACAAAATGGAAACAAAGTGTTGACTTGACGTGAAACCGTCGAACTTTGACCCAAAGTCATTAATGCTTGGCCCAGCTGTTGGGCCTAAACTAACATCCTACTGACAGCTAACAGTAGGATCTCAGGATAATCCCAAAGGTTACGTGTCGTTCTCTAATGTATCCCTCTACTAGAGCTACATAGAACACACAATAAAATGGAGCAGACGCTTTGCACCAGACTAACTCCGCCGTTCGGCCTCCGTTTCAGGTGAACTAAATTGCGTAGGGCTCCAGAGTGAAAATATAAAGATCTGATCCGGCTAGTTGTCCTCTTCCTTCTCCGTGCGCTAGAGTCCGTACAAAGTGGAATGAGGCCCTGGAACTCCTGGGAGTGCAAATGTGCCGACGATGCACACGAGCTTGACATCCATCTCTTCTCTCTTGCCCCCATACTTGTTGTAATCATTGACGGAGAGAGAGGGTGATGGAGCCATGGCTGCCTCTGGTCGATAGGAAGGACTAAAGAGTGACTTAAGTCGCTCTCAACAAAAGGTTGAGTCCGGCAGGACTCGAACCCTTGACCGGCAAAGCGCGGCGTAGTCGTTAGCACTAATCAGTCTGTCGTAGAAGTTTGTTAGGAGATATAGGGTTTGATAAGTATTTAAACTACTCTATAATACTGAAAACATTTAACTAAAATGTGGACGAATGAACCTAGAACTTCTTAAGGTTTTGTGCGAACGTCATTTCGCAAGAATAAAATGAATTGGACATTTGTTTCAACGGTCGACAATTAATTTCCGATTTAATCTGACGGGGCACATCATCGGCGAGATCGCGAAATGGTTACTTTGGCTTTAATGGACCTGGCATGACCTGGCGCCGGGTGGAAGGATGACATTTGGTCGCAAGAATAATGGAGAATATACAAACGAGTGGAATAATGACACGCGTCCACTCGGTAGCCTTGTCGTACACCGGCCGTACATAAATGACATCAACCGTAGTACTTTTTTCTATACTTTACAGTTACATGATTGGTTCGTACTTCAGTAGATAAGGGTTGTGAGAGAGGTTTAAGACTTAGGAAATTTTGGCAGGTATAAACCTCTCTCTCTAAGAGAGCTTTGTATAAATTGACATTTTTGCCGGCTCATAACTTATCGGCTGGTTGGCCGTTTTCAATGATTCTTTTTGCTACGGACTCGGGGGAGTCCATGCTGCTTAGGGGTGTAGTCAAACTGTTATTTTGCCTTCCTGGACAGTAGTGGTTGTGGCTTGAAGTGGGTTAGTTAAATACTATCTAGAGGCTTCCTATATTCTGTGGTCCAATGGAGGACACACAATCGCAGGTTATGGGCCCACCCTCTAGGGTATCCACCATCAATGGATCTGGGTTCATCTATAGGGAAGCCATGATGATGGGAGCTTTATGCGAAAAACGATACTGGGGTATCGTTAGTGGACAAGTTAAACGTCCACCTTCGGGAACTTCACGAGGATCTAGAGGAGTAAGGTTTCCTACAGCATTCGCTGCCTCAGCATGAGGAGGAAGATGATAGGGACAGCAGTGTGTCTAAAAAAGGGAAAGGGAATGAGACACCCATTACTCCTATTGCCACAGTACCGAGACGACGACTTTGAAGACCGCGGAGTACGATACTCAAATGTGGTGTTTCCTACCAAATCTCCTTCCTCCGAACCTTGGAGGGATAATAGGACTGGATGGGCGCTTTACTCGCCCACTCATGATTCCCCAAAAAAAATTCTCACATAGGGCTCTTATCATCATACTCTCCCAGTAGATGAACCCAGTCCCATTGAATATAGGCACCCTAGAGGGTGGGCCCATAACCTACAACTTTGAGACCTCCATTAATACTCAAAGTAGGCAGCTTACAAGAAGCCTCTAAGATAACCTCAATCCCTTAGTCTTTGTGTGAGTATTGCTGACACCGTGATAGAATACAGACTAACCAAACTGCACCCTTCGAAGAGTTGACTCCCCTGAGTCTGACACAAAAAGGAATCCTTGTATTTGCTCCCTTGAGTAGTAAATTATGAATGGTCAAAGATGACCTTTTATACAAGAGCTCTCTAAAGAGAGGAGGCTACATCTAATTTTACTAAGTCCTAAACCCTTGTCTAATCCCTCTACTAGTGAAGTACGGAGCACATTAATTCAGTGTACAGTACAGAAGAAGTACTTGACCCAGAGTACTTTATGTATGGCCATTGTACAACATGGCCAAAAATACGACGCCTACCACATCTGGGTTCGCCATGGTATGTCCCAGAGATGCCGCCATCCAATGTCATGTTGACACGTGTCACCTAGTGTGGCTGTGACCGCAAACCGCCAAATCGTCCATTTTGCGATGCCGACTTCATCCTCCGCCGTTCGATTGATATCTGCCTTAATTTATAGCCATTAAAATACAAACAGTACTTTTCGATGTATTTCTTCTAACTATGTCTATGCGATTGTGGTCCGTTCGTCAGTTAAATGAACTTCTCTATTTCCATATCTTTAAGTAGCTATTGTACCTTATATACTTGGACACAAGTGCTAGGCTACATGGTAATGACGCTAGGCTACTTTGACTGGCGGTAGGTACTAGGATCAAATCCTAGGTCCGTCAACCTTTTTGGTAAGTCAGCCAAAGGGTTGCCTTCTGACTCTAGTAGAAGAATAGGCAGCCATGGTTTTAGCTTCTTCTTTAGCCTTCAGTGACTACGGCAAGTATGAGGGCTAGAGAGAGAAGTAAGAAGCACGCTACCTCTTCTTTTTCTTTCCTCATTTTAGTTCACTTAGGAAAACTAGAAAATACATAACAAACACTTTTAATTTCAACAAACTCTTCGCAGATGAACATCCAACAACTAGTTTTACCTCTAAGACCTTCATAGAGTATTCGCAAGATTCTCTATAATGTTGTTTTTCGCATAGAAACAAAATAAGCATTACAATCTGGTACGGAGAGTCCTGGATTTCTGTAAACTTCCCCACTTTTTGCGTGATCGAACGTTACCCTTATTCTGTTTTTATCCGAAAAACAACATTACAAAGAATCTTCCCAATATTATCCATAAGTCTCGGAGTTAACAATGACCGTTGGATATTTTTTAGCGAAGCATTTGCTTCGAAGAGTATGGAATTGGTGATATACCGCGCGAGGTACATCACCATTTACAGAAAAATTTGTGCCGCGATACGTTGGATAATGAGCATACGTGTCAAGGTGGCAACCAACTAAAATCAAAAAATTTCGCACACGATATATGCATTCAAAAATACAACAGAAAATACAAATGAAATCTCGTAACGCACTTTTGGCATACTATTATTGTTACCGCCCATTCGTAACGCTATTTCTGGAAACACTCATTCGTCACGCTTAAAAACAAAAACCCTAAAAAAATGAGGTGGTATCTGACAAGTTGTCTGCAATTAGTACAAAAGTTGTATTGCACGATGACCTGGTACGCACGTACATGGTAAGCAAATGAAGATTTTGGTCTGTGTGAAAATCAATGACAATTTTCAATATCAAATCTAAAGCTGCGTGGCGCCACTCTTTGTGTAACATGTGGATTACAAATTCTGCGCAATCGAACTTTGTTCAAAATGTAGCATCTTGTTATGTTGGCCGTACGATTACAGCATGACTTAATGGAACTTCACACTAAGGGTAAAGGTAATTTTACAATGTTTATTTCTTAATGGTAATAGCGATTGATGATGTAGTTTAAATATGTGACAGTTGTAGACGTCTCCAAAACTTGCGACATTTGTAAAGGCCAACAAACTGCAAAAATTCGTAGACACCCAAAAACAAAGTGCGAACATTGGTGGACGCTCACACGTGGACAAATAAGCAATCACGTTATGTCTACAAATGGCTCTTTGTGAAAGTGACATCGAATGTTCTTCGTGACATTGTAGATGTGAAATTCTGTACAGCCAAACAAACATAAAAATTGTTTGCAAACCATAATTCAAATGTAGGTGAAAGTACTCCCATTCAATATGCCTATTGTACGCAAAACATACAATATGGCCTTAAGACCCATTTTGTATTGGTCGCAAAATGAATATAATAGTAACAGGGTTGAGTTGCACATTGATCGATAGAGAATTAAACGTCATGTCTAAATTTTGAAAAACATTCGGACAAATTTTTATTTTTCCGTGAGTTTTGAGGTATTTTTAATTAAACAGTCAAATTTGGACGATCGGACGGTTGCTGATCAAAGTAGCGATCTAAGAAAATCACATGAAAAGCACATAACACAACTTAGGATTAGACTTACCTCCGCGTTTTTTTTTTTTCCAGGTTTTTTCCCGCGGAATGTCATCCTACGCTGAGTGAGTTCGCTAAAAAATTTCGTCCGGCAGCGTGCACTGTACTATGATGATACGTCAGATTCATACGTTCATACAAGAGTGTGCACAACGCACACACATAGAGTATGTCTACTCTACGCGAGTTTTGTGCCAAGTTTGGTGCGCCTGCCAAAAGCCTACCATAAAAACGCCTACTTTTAAACTATGTTCCTAACGGACAAACACGTTTTTTCGTGTACTCTCCCACCTACAACATAAAATTTTTGAAGGATATTTTACGCGTGCAATACCATTTTGTTATTCGTCAATCGCCTTTTACTCCTATTAAAATCAATTCGCGAGTAGTTATTAATTAAAGTTTGAAGATGATCTGGTCGTGGGTCGAAAAGTACGCTGGGAGTTCAAAAAAAAAGACGCGAAATGTACTTTTGCCCATTCTCGTACGGTGTAGGATTTTTTCGTTGTAAGTCACACTTTCTATGAAAAGGAGCGACGGAAAAAAATCCTTTCTTTGACCACATGGGCATAACCGCTTAAGGGCGAAGTTTTATCATACGTTTTTGTAATCGTGCGGCAAACTCTACAGACCGGGTCGATTGAGGGTAACCTTCCATCAGGCAAAAAGAGGGGTTGTTTACTGGAGAAAGTACCCTGCCGTAATAAGCCGTATCGTTTTTTTTTTTTTTAACAAAAGATATTTACTAAAAGTTCGTTGAGATTCTCCAGACTTCTTGGCGAAAATTACCACTGTCCGATTTTCAATTTTTGACGCAAACGTCCCTTGTTTCCAGTACCTGGCTGGACTCCTCCGACTGTCTTCAAAAGGACACTTAGTACTTACTTGATGCGTGTATTGGTCCACTTGTAAAGTCAGCGTCGATCCACGACGGACGTGAGGCTCTAAAGTTACATGTGGCAAATGGCTTGTACCTTGTGACATCAAAGCCACCTCGTTCGACGAAAAAAAAAACTCTATTGTAAGACATCAATCCACCTTCAAAAATGTACGATATAGCGATAATACATTCACGTACAAATGATACATTCTTGGACATTTGTACAAACTTTAATTTTGCAACAGTTTGCGTCGCCGTTGGTACGAGAACAACCATAAGAACATTCAGATTGTACATTAGCCTGACGCTACTAGATATTTTAATTGTCGTCTGCGCATACACATATGCAGCTGTTGATACGCATATGCAGCAACGATTTTGTCCTTTTGGAAATGATTATGCTCAACATGATCCTACGTAGTACCAATTGCAATCTAACACCTCATTCACTGGCACGACATGATGGAAGGGTGTTACAAATATTACTGCCGTAAACGTGTTTGTACGTTTACTAGGAACGCCTGATGGAAGGTTACCCTGCGTCGAAGTTCTTGCAACTCTGAGACCTCTCTCAGACCTCAGAGTAAGCAGCTCACACGAAGCCTCTAAGATAACCCTGACCCCTTTGTCTTTCAACACGAATAACAGCCACCCTGGCAGACAAAAACTCTTACCACCCTCACCTCTGTGAAGGCAAGACTCTCGTGAGTCGATAGCAAAAAGAATCTCTGAATTTGCTCCCATGAGCAGTAAGTTATGGAGGGTCAAAGTTGACCTTTTGTACAGAATCTCTCTGGGAGAGAGGGTCTTATCTACCAATTTTTCTAAGTCCTATCTCTCTTACATTCTCTATCTACTGGTATACGGCACAATTCATATTACATTGCCGTACATAAAAGTACAGCTGCCGGTGTACTTTATGTACGAAATTTGTAGGACATGGCCTAAATGTCGACACATGTCATAATCGGATTCGGTCTTGTAATTCTCGGAGATGCCGCGATCCAACGTAATTTTGCCACGTGTCATCTGATGTGGCGATGACCATAAACCGTCGAATATCTCTTCCGCGATCTCGGCTTTCTTTTCGGTCGTCTGATAGAATGCAAATTTCAATCGTAGCCGTCATAAATGTTTGTGCGGTATTTGTTTCATAAAAGTAACAAAATGCGCGATACTTGTTTCTTGTCCATACCGAAATATGTACGTTTTACATAACGAGATCTATCTAACTATAAACATCCATCGTTAAATGAATTGTCCTATGTGTTAACATTTGAATAAATATCAAACCTAATAGTACAAATCGTAACTTCTAGACTTAACGGCTAAGGCTACAGGCTACTGGCGTTCTGACGGTCGGCAAGTATGAGGATCAAATCTTGTTACCGACATACACCTTTTAGTAAATAAACCTACCTACTTAACTAATCTTTTTCCCGTAAACCTCTTGATAACCTAGGTAGCCATAGCTCTAGCTTCCTCTCGAACTTCTCAGTGACTGCAACAAGTGTGGGAGTTTGGAGAGAGAAGTTAGCGACAGACTTCCTCGGCTTCTTTCTATATTCCAATTTAGAACTTGAAAATAATAAAATAACCATCAATTTCTACACTCCTCTTATTTTTTAGTATATCTTTAATTTCAGACCACACTTCTCGTAGCAGAAAATTAGTATAGGGGAAGGTATACATTTGGTCATCATATCTGCTACCATCTCACTATTTGGTCGGTACTCTAAACTAATTATTTTGTTTTCTACTTTCTGTGTAACAAAGTTGAGTCTAATGTCTATGTGTTTAGCTTTAAAATGATGTTTAGGATTAGCAAAAATAGCGATTGCTGCCTGATTATGTCAGTATTCTCCCCACCCAATTGCAACCATAGATCCCTAGTTCCTATCAAATATCTAAGGACTCTCTTAGTTGCCTCCCAATCCTTCTTAGTGGGAGCATTTAGACTTCTACTTAGCACTCCTACTGCTGCAGCTAAATCGAGCCGGGTACAATTCATAAAATAGATTAGGCTTCCCACTACTTGCCTGTAAGGAATAGTCTGCATGAACTTTTGTTCTTTAGGACTTAAATCCTCATCTAAGTCTATGACTCCTTCTTCCTCACTCCCCTCATCTCCCTTCTTTAACTCCATTCGAGTTGTACAACTATTAGCTTTATCCATCTGAAATTTTTCTAGCATATTCCTTGTTGTTTCCTTTTGAGTCAATCTTATAATCTTTCTTTCTCGGTCTCTTTCTACTTGAATTCCCAAAATATATTTTGCTTCTCCCATATCCTTCATTTCAAATCTCCCCTTAAGATCGGTTTTCAGTTTATTAATTTTTTCCGTTGATTTACTTAAAACAAGCAAATCATCAACATAAATTGCAATAAATATAATACCTTCCTCATCTTCCAAAACATAGATTGAGTGATATGAGTTGATCGGATATATCCTTGACCGGTAAGAAAGTCATCAAGTTTTTTATTCCACTGTCGAGGCGCCTGTTTCAAACCGTAAAGGGATTTAATCAGCCGACATACCTTACTCTCCTTTCCTTCCTCAACAAATCGTTCGGGTTATCCTATGAAGATCTCCTCTTCCAATTCTCCATGCAAAATGGCTGTCTTGATGTCCATCTCGTGCACCTCCATGTCTTCTGCTGCTGCTAGACAGAGAAGTATGCGGACGGAGGGAAATCTGACGACCGGCCAGAGGTTTCCTCGTAGTCAATTCCTTCTTTCTGTGTAAATCCCTTTGCCACTAATCAGGCTTTGTAACGCTCAATGGTGTTATCCGGGTTCAGTTTTAATTTGAAAACCCACTTACAACCGATTGGTTTTTGGTTAGGTGGACAGTCCACTAGCTTCAAAGTATCGGCTGCCATAATTAAGGCCATCTCCTCATTGATGGCTGTTTTCTACCAGTTCCTTTCTGGAAAAGTCATCGCCTCTTCCTAAGTTTGAGGTTTATCTTTATGAGATAGTTTTGTTACCTTATTATAAACCTGTTTTTCTTCCAATCTTTTGCTACTTCTCCTCCCCCCCTCAAAATATGTGGCCGGAATAGATGGTTCTCGTGGGTTCTTTCAAACAATCTCGGCTTCTCCCCTATTTGTTGATTCTAAATCAATTTCCATAACGTCTTCCGCTTCGGGTAGAGTTGTCACTGGAGTTTCCGCAACAAAGTTTTTTTTTGTCTGATTTGTACCTACAAGAATGTCATCTTCTCTAAAACCTGGATAGTTAGGAAGTTCAAAGTCATTAGAATTTTCTGACTCAAATCTGATTTTTACTGACTTTGTATACTTGAAAGGATCCACGGACTTTCCTTCATCCATAACTACTAGGGGCTTTACTAAGATTATATCATCCCTTTTTAGATCATAAACTCTATATCCTTTAACATCCTCATGATATCCTAATAAGTATCCCGGTTTTCCTTTAGGATCTAGCTTCTAATTAGACCGATCTATATCTAATCTGAATACTTGACTGCCGAAAACCTTTAAGTGAGATATGTCTGGTTTCCTGCCTGTCCATCTCTCATACGGTGTTTGATCTTTTATACCTGAAGGAAGAACTCTATTTTAGAGGTGATTAGCAGAGTTCATTGCTTTGGCCCAAAACCTTTTTCCAATCTTCTTGTTCGACAACATACTTCTAGCACTATCCTTTAGTGTCCTATTAAAACTTTCAGCCACCCCATTCTGTTCAGGGTTTTCTGGAACTGTCTTTTGGTGTTGGACTCCATCTTCCCTCAGAAAATCCTCAAACTGGTTAGAAGTATACTCTCCACCATTGTCACTCCTTACTCTCTAGATTGGAGTTTCATGGAGTTTTTCGCTCCATGCTTTATATTGTCTAAAACAATCACGAGCTTTTGACTTGTATTTCAAAAAACACACCCTGGAATACCGAGACCAATCATCAGTGATAATCATCATAAATCTCTTCCCCCCCCGGTGAGGGCACTTTGGCCGGTCCTAGAATATCTGTGTGTACTATATCTAGAATTTTTTCTCCCCTATTGGTGGTTGTTTTGGGAAAGGGCAATCTGTGTGCTTTACCTTGAGCACATCCACTATAATCACTTAGATTCTCACTCTCACTAAACTGAATTCCTTCCACCACTCCCATATTTTTCATCTCTCTTAGCTTATTTAGATTCACATGCCCAAGCCTCTTATGCCACATCATTATATCATGAACACCAGCATAAAAACGTTTCTTCTTTTCATTGCTTAAAATCAGCCTAAACATTCCTTGGCTACCTTTTTAAGCGGTGAAATATACTTCCTCCTCAAAACTAGGTGTAAAGACTCCTTTCCTAGTGCTAATATTAAAACCCTTATCATCTAATACAAACATAAAGAAGAGGTTTTTGTTCAGCTCCGGAATAAACAATACATAGGAGAATGTTTTTATGGATGTCTTTCCTTCTTCCAACACTTTCAGATCTACTAATCCTAGAAGAGTAGTAATGACTATCTTCCCATCCCCGTACTCTATCTCTACAGTGGGAATCTTTCTTATCTTAGTGAACAGGTGTTTATCCTTACATATTTGCATGGAGGGACCTGAATCTACAATCCAGCCTGCTTCACCTTTCAATCCACCGAAAGCACATTTCTGCATTCATGGAATTTCTACCTCGTTTGTTGCTTCCAACTCCTCATCCAATAAGAGCTCATCGTCCTCGTCTTCGGATTCCACCTCATGTACTTGTGTCACAAGGGCCTTTTTCTTTCCTCTCGGGGTTCCACCGGTCTGCCCCTCTTTTAACCGAAGCTCGGTTAGTTTAGTGCACTCCACCATATAGTGCCCTGGTTTTTTACAAAAATGACATAAACCCTTGGGAGCCCTTGGTCCGAACTCGTCGGTCTGATTTTTCTGCTCCCCCCTTGCGTAATTTTCCACCGGTCTCCGAGAATCCTTTTTCCTCCAGTCGGTCCCAGATGCCAAGGCTTGCCCACTCGTTCCTCCCTTCGCATTTCAATGGTATTCTCCCAACGAAAATCATTCCTACCACTGAGTTCCATATCCACCTTGAGTCCGGCAAGTCATGCACACGATTCACTATGTTCTCGAACTCATCGGGTTATTCATCAGTAGACAGTTAACCTTTTCTTTTTCACTAAAATCTTTTCCAGCACTCTCTAGCTCCATGAAAAGTGTAGCAAGCTCATTGCAAAAATCCAACATCTTCCCCCTTTTATATACGTACACTTTAACTTTCTGATCATCCAACTGTTGTTGCTGAATCGTACCACTTTGATACATCTCTATGGGAGCCATCAAAAGATCGGATTCCCTTTCTACCAGCAAATCAGGAAATGCAAGTCCTTGAGTAATGTGGCGGAGGATGAAGTGCTTTGCCGCCATATTGTTGAAGCCCCGGGTATTAGTATCATTCCCCTCGTTCCTCAAAATAGTTGACATAAATGCCGAACCAGTTGCTATTGGTGTGGTTGTCTCCTTCTCCTTTCCTTTGTCCACCACCTCTCCTTCCTTTGTCTCCTCCGTTGAAGATGGATCTGCATCTCTAGTGAATCTACCTCCTGTAAACCCTGGAGGTATCCCAAGACTGGATGGACGCCTCACACGTCCACTCACTATTCCCCAAAACCTTTTCTCACATAGAGCTCCAGTCATCATACTTTCCCAGTATATGACGCCAGCTCCATTGAATATGGGCACCCTAGATGGTGGGCCCATAACGTGCAACTCTGAGACCTCCATAGAACCTTAGAGTAGGTAGCTCACACGAAGCCTCTAAGATAACCCTGAACCCTTTGTGTTTCAAAAAGAATAATTGCCACCGTGGCAGACAAAAACTCTGACCACCTTCTTCCCTGTGAAGGCAAGACTCCCATGAGTCGATAGCAAAAATAATCTTTGTATTTGCTCCCTTGAGCAGTAAGTTATGGAGGGTCAAAGTTGACTTTTTGTACAGAAGCTCTCTGGGAGAGAGGGTCCTATCTACCAATTTTTCTAAGTCCTATCTCTCTCAAAAACTCTATCTATTGGTGTACGGCACCAATGATATTACATTGCCGTACATAAATGTACAGCTGTTGGTGTACTTTAAGTACGGAATTTGTACGACATGGCCTAAATGTCGACACATGTCATATTCGGATTCGGTCCCGTAATTCTCGGAGATGCTACGATATAACGTAATTTTGCCACGTGTCATCTGATGTGGCAATGACCATAATCCGCCGAGAATCTCTTCCGCGATCTCGACTTTATTTTTTTTCGGCCGTCCGATTGAATGCAAATTTCAATCGTAGCCGTCATAAATGCTTGTGCGGTATTTGTTTCATAAAAGAAACAAAATGCGCGGTACTTGTTTCTTGTCCATACCTAAAATCCGTACGTTTTACATAACTGGATCTATATAACCGTAAACATCTGTTGTTAAATGAATTGTCCTACGTGTTAACATTTGAATAAATATCAAACCGAAGAGTACATATCGTAACTTCTAGACTTAACAGCTAAGGCTACCGGCTACCGGCGTTCTGACGGTCGGCTGTTACCAGGATCAAATCCTGTTACCGACATACACCTTTTAGTAAATAAACCTACCTACTTAACTAATCTATTTCCCGTAAACCTCTGGATAGCCTAGGTAGCCATGGCACTAGCTTCCTCTCCAACTTCTCAGTGACTGCAACAAGTGTGGGAGTTTGGAGAGAGAAGTTAGAGACAGACTTCCTCGGCTTCTTTCTATATTCTAATTTAGACCTAGAAAATAATAATATAACCATCAATATCTACAGTTCCATCAGATAGAGTTTGTAAGCCATGTGTTCTAAATTGATTGGCGCCACGCAAGCTACAATCAGATATTGAATATCTTTCAGATTTTTAGCACCGACAAACTTAACTTCAAATCTCGACTTGGGTACCATGTAGGTGCGATGAAATAATCATATGACAAAACTTTTATACATTTTGCAGACGCCTATCTGTACACCACCTCGTTTTTTAGTGTTTCAATTTTCGAACATAACGAAAGTCCTTTGAGAGAAATAGTGTGACAAACAAAAGTTATTGAAAATAGTGTGACGAGGGAATGTTACAAAATATCGTTTTTTTTTTCGTTGTATTTTGGAAAGCGCGTGTCATGTGCAAATCTTAAGATTTTTCGTTGGCTTTCTATCATGACACGTAACTTAATTATCTAGCGTGGCGTGTTACTATTCGGAGAGAGATTCGAAGAGAGATTCGGATCGGAGAGAGATTCAGAGAGAGATTCGGATTCGTTTCACTTTGCCCGATTTAAAACAAATAGAAGGAAACCATCATTATAAACGAATAATAGTAATTTTTTTTTCCATTTCTTTCTTACTTTCCATTTGCCATGTGTCCTCCTCTTAACTTTTCACATGTCCTCTTTCAGATTAGCTAATTCTCGAGCGCATGCCACGTGTCATGCTGGCTGCTCCTATTTCTCGTGCTCCCATTGGCTGCCAATGCCTCTCGACCCCTTTTTGTTGTTTTTGAAAAGTTAGTTTCGTGCGAACACATCGTTTCGTGCGTACGCGATGTTTCGTGCGTACGCATTTACGCGATATATTGTGGAGGTTCGAAAGGATTTATGGATTGGGGAATTAAATGTACACATAAAATTAATGGAGTAATTGAGTGGCGCGAAATGTGAGAGGAAATGGACGGCGGATCGCGAAGCAATCCGACGTGTGATAATCGACGAAGATAAAATGGTACGTCGCACGTACGAAACATAATGCGACAGATGAAATTTATTACATGGGACGCCGCCGGTACGGAGCGTCGTATTTGACAGGTGTACTTTAAGTTGTCGCTTATTGCGACATGCATTTATCGAAAATGACGTGTACCTTAAATGCGACAAGGCGCATTTATGATGAAGTACGTGATTTCGGTACGGACAGGATTTGGATCGTACGAATTGATTTCGGCAAGTTGTTCGAGGTACACGTGGAGGGCGGACGACGTCCGCCGATATTTTTAAGGGACCACATTGTTTTTATGACACATTATCTAGTGGACCGTACATATGCGATGTCGGTTTACTACGTGGACTTATCGACAAGTGACTAAGCAAGTTGTCACTTATGACGCGGATTTTTGGATGCGTCGGTGTAAATATTTGAAGCATCAATGTTTTGTCTTATTTGAATTAATGATTTAGTGTTGATTAAAATAGTTATATTTTACGTGATTAATGAGGATATCGACACTTTAATTTATGTGTCGTATTTGCAGACAAGTGTACGCTTACGATTGCTTGACTTTCAGGTGTACGCTTACGATTAGTTTGATTTAATGACAGTTACGTAATTTACGTTGGTTATTTTGACACTTAGTGATTTGTTAACAGCTCACAAGTGTATATATAGATTTGAGCTTCATTAGAATAATTAATCAATGCTGGTTAGTAAAGTGGGGACCGAAGATGTAGTATTTTAGGGTTGTCGATTAGGTCATGCACTTTGAATGATATAATGATTATACTTTGATTATACTCTTGTTTATGTGTGATGCATTTGTGTGTTATTATTTATTTATGTTTTTATATATGTTTGATATGCATTGTTTATGCATTTGTCCTAGGGTTTGTTTATGTCGATTATTCCATCAAACCTTAGATGTTGTCATAGGGTTTATTTATGTTGATTATTCTTTGAAACCCTAAATGTTGTTGTATGTTAAATGGAGGATGCATTTCATATGATTGTTCGTCGACCTATTTTTTCTTAGCTTTTTGCATGATAGTTTGGGTGGCTTCTGCGGTCTATTTTAGACCAAAGAACAACAGGTTATGGGCCCACACCCCATCTATCGTATGTTACGTTAAGTCGAGATAGGTTTGTGTCACATGCATTGTAGCGGGTTAATATTGTCCTTCCTGGTTGTATTGCAGTAATGGTGTCTGTGTACCCATGAGATCGGCCTTATCATAGTGTTGGTATGTGCCGAGTTTAATCTTGCATCGCCCCAAGGGTTAACTTAGTGACAGTGCCGAAATGTGTACCCTCAATTAAAATGATTTATTTTGAGAATCGATATTTTAGTTTTGGAAAATAAATGTTTATTTTTAATGAAGCATTTCGAAATGTGGTGATTTGACATTTAGTGGAGAGATGTGGAAGGAGGAGTTTCGACGTTTGGGGGAGAGATCCGAAAGGTGGAGATGTGGCATTTGGTGAAAGATCCGAATTTGTGGATCTATAATTATGGGATGTTATGAGATTTTATTTTTTGGATTGTTGGTAGTTTTGGGAAATGTAACATTAATGGAGCTTAAAATTGGGATAGAGAATGTAGATTTTATTTACTTTTATTTTTAATGTTTTATTTTGTGGGATTAAGTACGCGGGTTGCGAAATTTAGAAAATTTGGAAAGTTTTATTTTTGGAAATTGTTATGGTAGTTAGAGGAAAATGTGGTAATTTTTGTTGGCATTTTATTTATTATTGGTAGAATTGATTTTCGGAAAATAGTTTATTATTTATGTATTTTTATGGGAAATTTTCGGATTTAGATATTGTTGAGAAAAGAGAAAAGAAAATGAAAATATATATATTATGTATTATGAAATTTGGATGGTATGTGGAGGAAGCGGAAGCGATGGTGGAACAAGTGGGAAAATTCTGGCGGAGGCATTTGGCGGATTCAAATGGAGGAGGCAGCTGAAGGTGACATTGATGACAGCTGATGACGTAGTTCCATGAAGTGTGACAGATGATGACGTGGCATCATGGATGCACGAAACTAAATTTTCGGGGGAGTGTTGTTTTTGAAAAGTTAGTTTCGTGCGAACACATTGTTTCGTGCGTACGCGATGTTTCGTGCGTACGCATTTACGCGATATATTGTGGAGGTTCGAAAGGATTTATGGATTGGGGAATTAAATGTACACATAAAATTAATGGAGTAATTGAGTGGCGCGAAATGTGAGAGGAAATGGACGGCGGATCGTGAAGCAATCCGACGTGTGATAATCGACGAAGATAAAATGGTACGTCGCACGTACGAAACATAATGCGACAGATGAAATTTATTACATGGGACGCCGCCGGTACGGAGCGTCGTATTTGACAGATGTACTTTAAGTTGTCGCTTATTGCGACATGCATTTATCGAAAATGACGTGTACCTTAAATGCGACAAGGCGCATTTATGACGAAGTACGTGATTTCGGTACGGACAGGAATTGGATCGTACGAATTGATTTCGGCAAGTTGTTCGAGGTACAAGTGGAGGGCGGACGACGTCGCCGATATTTTTAAGGGACCACATTGTTTTTATGACACATTATCTAGTGGACCGTACATATGCGATGTCGGTTCACTACGTGGACTTATCGACAAGTGACTAAGCAAGTTGTCACTTATGACGCGGATTTTTGGATGCGTCGGTGTAAATATTTGAAGCATCAATGTTTTGTCTTATTTGAATTAATGATTTAGTGTTGATTAAAATAGTTATATTTTACGTGATTAATGAGGATATCGACACTTTAATTTATGTGTCGTATTTGCAGACAAGTGTACGCTTACGATTGCTTGACTTTCAGGTGTACGCTTACGATTAGTTTGATTTAATGACAGTTACGTAATTTACGTTGGTTATTTTGACACTTAGTGATTTGTTAACAGCTCACAAGTGTATATATAGATTTGAGCTTCATTAGAATAATTAATCAATGCTGGTTAGTAAAGTGGGGACCGAAGATGTAGTATTTTAGGGTTGTCGATTAGGTCATGCACTTTGAATGATATAATGATTATACTTTGATTATACTCTTGTTTATGTGTGATGCATTTGTGTGTTATTATTTATTTATGTTTTTATATATGTTTGATATGCATTGTTTATGCATTTGTCCTAGGGTTTGTTTATGTCGATTATTCCATCAAACCTTAGATGTTGTCATAGGGTTTATTTATGTTGATTATTCCATGAAACCCTAAATGTTGTTGTATGTTAAATGGAGGATGCATTTCATATGATTGTTCGTCGACCTATTTTTGCTTAGCTTTTTGCATGATAGTTTGGGTGGCTTCTGCGGTCTATTTTAGACCAAAGAACAACACTTTTCACCTTCACTTCTAATCTAAGGTTGTCTTTCTCTTTCCTTCCTTCCCTCCCTCCACCTCCCTCCACCTTTCCCTCTCTCCCTGTCTCTCCCTCTCTCCATCTCCTCCTTGTCTCTCCCCAAAATCTTCTCCCTCTTTCCTTCCTTTGGCTCCTCTGGCTCCCTTCGTCTGTCCCTCTGTCTCTCTCTGCTTTTCTCTGCTGTTTTCTCTGCTGTTCTTGGCATTTCAGGCAGAAATTTTGAACTTTTGATTGTTAATTTTACCTCCTCAAACGATCTCTTGACCACATGAAAAAACGACCAAAATGCCCTAATATTTTTTTTTGGAGTATTGATATTTATCGATCGAGATGCGTAATGTGAAGGATTTAAAATGTTGAATTTTACTCCCCATATAAATATCAATACCACGCTAGTTGCGCGATAAACGCACGGTAATTAGAAACTGGAATTAAGTGAATTTGTGGCCAACCGAAATTTCTGATGATATTTGTGGCATTTATCACATTTGTGACATTTTTCACATTCACGACATTCATGATATTTGTGACATTTGTGATATCCTTGACATTTCAGCCTGCGACATTTATGACATTTATGACATTTGTCACATTTGTGAAATTTGTGACATCCTCAACATTTGTGACATTCATGACATTCATGACATGCCATTTGTGACATTTGTGACATTTGTGACATTCATGACATTTGTGACATTTGTAATGTTTGTGACAAATGGGACATTCATGATGATTGTAACATTTGTGACAATTATGGCATCCGTGACATTTGCGACACCCTCGATAATTGTTATGTTTGTGACATTCATGATGTGTGTTGATTTCGACACCTCTCGCATTCCAAATGTTTTTGACTAAATTGTTTTTTTCGACGTTTATGACGATTGTGAGCTCTCTCATATTTTAGATGTTTTCAAACATTTTGATGTCATGACATGTGCGGTGGTGTTCGTTTGGATCCCTTTTAGTTGAATACAATGCTTTTAAGTTGTCGGTTTAAGCTGAGTGCACTCTGTTTCTTTGCAACTCGAAGAACTATACCTATATATATATATATATATATATATATATATATATATATATATATATATATATATATATATTATACTGCCCATCATATTAGTCTTAGTAACCGCATTCGTTTTAGAATATTGTCCATTTGGGTATATCGGCGTAAGAATATTCGACAACGGCAAAGTATCTCATATTCGAAAAGAATCACAAGGTTAGATTTTTTGTATTCATAGGATTTGATTGAAAAACAGAAGACATTTACTTATGCATTGCATCTTTAGAGGTATAGATTGTATAATGGAAAAAACAAAAACCTTAAAATGAAGTACAAGGTAAGAGAAGGACATGATAGAGAGAGAGAAAGAGTTACACAGATTGCCTTCAATATAAAGAAAGGGGCTTGGGGCTTTAAGAAAACACATTAGTGTTCCGCATCCTACCGAAATATCAACGATTTTAACGAGTTTATCTGATACTTTACTCGTGCAATAATTGAATATGATGGAGACCCCTCTCCCCCCCTCCCCCTCCTCCCCCTCCCCCTGAATTTGAGATTTTGTGTTCATGATATTGTCAGTTTTTGGTATGATTGTAGGGATGGGCGGGGTAGCAATGCCTCGCTTGATTAAATTTTGCAATTCCAGTGATTTTTTTCTGTCCAATTGAGCAAGTATAATGCGTTAGAATTTAATTTTATTTTGTTTTTGTATAATTTGGTTTATCTCGTTAATTTGCAAGTTGGTTTGTTCTCTAGTACAACTTGATCTGATACTGTTTCGATACGATTAGACAAGATTTTACTTAATTTTAATCAAATGGATTCAATGGATTTTATTTTCCCTGTCATTTAATGACTTTATAATATTTTATGATAGCTCAATGTCTACTCACTCAGTAAGGTCTATCGTTCTTTTTCCTTAACCACTATTTTCTCATGCATCCTATAATCCACAACGAATCATGGTGGGATCTAAATTTGCGAAAAAACATTTGCTTTTAGTCTAATTTAGTCTTATGCTTTTAGTCTTATGCTTATCAATTGTGACAAGTGTGTGACAAATGATGGCATTCGAGGATTTGGCAGGTGAACTCGTTTTCAGGGGCAGAAAAATATAGTTCCGTCCTTGGCATAATCTCCAGTACTAAAAATCAGGTGTGCACCCAAGCTTTTCATTAACACGAGGTCATTGGTTTTGGATTATGAATAGGTACATTCTAATCAACATGCCTTACCTCTGCTTTTCTTTAGTTTCTCCTTAGCCTCCCTTTATTGTCTTTGCACAACTCTATGTTATATCTATCTTTCAACCTTTATTGACTCTTCTACCTTAATCCTTAACATTTGTTTGAGAATGATCCAAATAACATATAATAATATATAATATAATTAGTTTGAGGGTTAACCAAATAAAATCAAATTTTCAGTTGACATAAGATAGTGTAACACTATGATATGATATTTGAATTGTGTTGGACAGAAAACTGGGATAGGGTAATATTGGGATTGAAACCTGTAATGTTTGGTCAATATGATATAATGTTTTGTTTCTTGTTAAAGTTCGAAACTAAGTTTGTGTGAGACCACAATTCCATGTCTAGTGGATTTATTATGACGCATATAAACTTGCCAATAATATTTACATTTATTACAAAGAATCGTATATCGGTGTCAATCTTTCAAGGATTGACTAAAGCGACACGAAGCAAAACCAAAACAACATCAAACCAAACCAAATTTAAGCTAAAAACCCTAAAATAACCCTAAAATAACCCTAAGCTTTTCCTTTTTATTTGTCATGATGGCTATTATAAACTATAGCTATTGTCGCTTTAAAGTCAATCAATTCTAAATATCAAGTTTTTTGATACTGGTGTCTGACTTGTTGTTATCGATTATTCCAAAAAAACGAAGTTTTGAAAATTCTTTCGATGGTTACTTTGCCATATTAATGAACGAATGTTAATAAAGGATGTTGTCATCTTAAAAGAAATGTAAAAAAATCCCTAAAGGTTCCAAGATTTGTTTTTTTTTCGCTTAGTCTTTGCGTAGATTGCTAATTTGAATATTAGGCATTCAAATTTGCAATATAAAGAATATTCCCCAAAAATACTTGACATCACAATTTTACTTCAATTTTTTGGTGGATAGTTTTAAGATATTTCACCTTTTGGTGATTCCATTTTAAGGTTGAAGCGGTCGTGAGGTAGAGGAAAACGCAAACAATATTGCAAGACACGGATCCTTTTGCCATTCTTGATATTTTGTGGCGAGAAAAACAAAAAGTAAAGCGAAAAAAGAACAATTTGTGGCAATTCCATTCCCTAGATAAAGTTTTTGTAGAAATACTACATCAAATGAAAATATTTAGAAAGACAAAATGGACAATTATGTGAAGCTAAATCCTAATGTTGTATCCTAGTGTTGGAATTAGAGCTCGAAATATCGCGATACCAGTGTATCCTTGTAGTGCTACACCGAAAATTCAAGTTTTTCTACTTTGCGAATAAATATCTTGCAATGACTGATTAATATACAAAAGGTGATTAGAACATAAATTGAGGCAGAATTTCAAACTTGTGGTACACTCATTTTTTTGTTATATGGCTATTCATTACATTACCGTATTGAGGATTGCCTTCAACCTCTCGACACCCTAATAACCAAAATTATTATAATAATAGTACGGATCATGAGGATATGGCAATATCAATATCGATAAATTGTGGTAACTGATGATATTAGTTGACGGTTCAATAAATTAATTAGTTTTCAGTTCAATATATTAATTATAGAGTCCCATTAAAAATGTACACGGTGATTATCAACAAATCCCGTTTGATATAAAACAATACAATGCCCATCGATATTGATGTTAAACATTTTGTCACGTAGTTGAAGTAACTTGTCTTGTCACACTTTTGATTTTCAATTGTGACATCACAAATCAAAAGGTAAGACAGTACACTTTGAATCATTATTCCGGTCAAGAATTTGTTAGCATAGGTTTTACAATAGTGTCACTAATTTTAATTCAATTTTAATTGACACGGTTTATTCTAAACAAACTAAAGAATTAGGGTTAAGATAAAAACTAGTAGTGTTATTCATGTTAAGGGTACAATTTAGGGGCACCAACAAAGTGTCATTAACGCTAAGAATGATACACGGTGTACCTTTCAGTAGCTTGCCTTCGGAAAAAAATGCCAGTGGATCATTCAATTAATCATCACTAAGTTTTTCAAAAAAAAAATTTTGAGCAATGTATTATATCCCTGTTGTCTTTTTGGAAAGCTTTCAGTCTCAGAGCAGCGCAGCAGCTTTACAGACAAAGAAGCGCAGCTGCTACACAGACAGAGCAGCGCAGCAGCTATACAACAAAGCAACGCAGCTGCTATACAGCAGAGCAGCGTAGCAGCAGAGCAGCGCAACAGCTATACAACAAAGCAACGCAACTGCTATACAGCAGAGCAGCGTAGCAGCAGAGCAGCGCAGCAGCAGAGCAGCTCAGCAGCGAAACTGCAACACAGACAAGACAAGGCAACCACGATTATATTTGATATGGTCCGTACATACAACGCAACGTCTGATATTCTTAATGTGATTCTGTACAGGATAAAGCAACTGCGATATATACAATTCTAGTCAACTTAGTGGGAAATCAGTGGTAACTTAGTGGGTAGCTCAGTGGTAGCTCAATGGTAGCTTAGTGGTAGCTCAGTGGTAGCTCAGTGGTAGCTCAGTGGTAGCCCAGTGGTAGCTTAGTATTAGCTTGGCAGCTTGACGTACCTCTCAGGTACACTGGTATTGCCGGTACAACACTAGTATAAGACTTAGGACTCAAAACACATGATGTATCTAGACTTCTAAGTAGTAAAACTGCAGACAGTTTTTGGGAAACTTCTAAGTATTATATCTTGAGTGTTGTCGGGTCAATTGTGCAATAACTTTGGGAGTTGTCAGTGTTTATGCTACTATATATTCTGATAGAGTTTTGTGATGTTGGATGCTTGTATAAGAATTGGTGAGCACTTAAGAACAACTGTTTGGTAGGATTCTTGATAGCTTCTGAGAGTGTATCATGTCTACTTCTACTACTACTGCTGCTCCTCCACCAGCATCGGTGGTTGTAAAACAACACGTTATGGGACTGTCATCAAGAATTCCTATCTTTTCTGGGGATAAGTATGTTTACTGGGCGGATATGGTGGAAACACATTTTGAACATGTCAATCTTTTGGATATATTGGATGGTTCGCTGGATGAATCTGATCCGTCATGGTCTAAGAAAAATACGCAAGCTCGTTTTATTCTGAAATTTTGTATATCTGAGGATTTAGCTATGTCTAGGATAAAAATGAAAAAAGCAATTGATATTTGGAAATCTCTTAAAAGTGATTATGAAAAGGCCAACGTCTAGGAAAAGCTTCTATTGGCTGGAAAAATTTGGGACTATAAGTACACTGGCGGTACAATAGCTCAATATTCTAACAAATTTCGTATCTTTGTAGATGCACATGCTTATGCAGGTGGGGTGTTTCCTCCTTTTCAACAGGCGGCTTTGCTCATGGGGGGTCTCCCTTGTAGTATGAAAGGAGCATCTGACATACTCAAACAAAATGTTGATATTTGAGTATTTTCTAGGTATGTATTAGGATAGAAAAAGAGCTGAGGCGGTCTACCTCTAACTCCCCTATCCAAGCCCCCACACTTGTTGTAGTCACTGAAGGCTGGATAGGGAGCTAGAGCCATGGCTGCCTAGGCTCTCTAGAGAAGACAGGGGGTGAATTAGGTAGACTTACCAAAAGTTAGTTGACGGACCCAGGAATTGATCCTGGTACCTGCCGTCCGTCAATCCGCATTAGCTGTTAGCTCTAGCCGTTAAGTCCAGGACTGATATTACGATATATAGGGTTTGATAAATATATAAATCTTTATATGTAGATAAATCCGTTTGACGGCTTATAGATACTTTGTACATAGATACAGTTTGATTTAGTACGAAGTAAGGTATGTGGACAGAACCGATACCGCGCATTTGTTTCGATAGCGAAACAAATACCGCGCATTTGTTTCGATAGCGAAACGAATACCGCGCGACGAATTTCAGCGGCTAGGATTATAGTCGGTTTTGATCGGACGGCCGCGATAGGCGCCGCGATCACGGAAATGTACTTTTGGCGTTTTACGGTCTTTGCCACGTCAGATAACATGTGGCGTAATAACATTGGATTACGAGAATTCCGGAGATTACAGGAACTAATCCTGATTTGACACGTGTCGACATTTTGGGTAGGCAGCTGCCTCTCCTTGAGAGCACTCTGTATAAATGGCAAACTTTGGCCAGCCATATCAATCAATTTATTTGACCATTTTCAGTGAATCTTTTTGCTGCGGACTCAGGGGAGTCTAGGCTACACAGGGGTGTAGTCGGTCAAAGATTTTGTTTGCAAGGGTGGCTGCATTTATAAGGGAAAGTCAAAGTGGGTGAATGTGTCCAAATCTCATATTCTAACTTTGCATTCTGTGGTGGAACTCACCACACAAAAAGTGTTATTTCACAGGGGTGAATCTATATTGGGATTGTGACTGTCAAGGGGTCAGTCATTTGGGTTTATATTAACTTGGAGTCGGCACTATCTAGATTAGCTTCTTTTGGATCTGCATACTCTGAGGGCCAATGGAGGTCTCAGAGTTTCACAAAAAGATAAAGCTAGTTGGACTTTACAGTTAGCCATCAATATTTTACTAGAGGAGGAAGCTACATCTAATAATCTCAATGTTGAGCAACTAGAGGCTTTTAATTCAGACTTTGAGAGAAAAGGACAGTTTAATTAGCAAAGGAATCAGTTTAATCAGTTCAGACATTTTAATCAAAGTGGAAATAGACAATCCAACAATGCATGCTTTTATTGTAGTGAGAGAGGTCATGGATACAAATTTTGTCCTAAGCTTAAAAAAGCTAACGATACAGGTTTATACCGGCCGGGATGGCAACAAAGCCAGTTTAACAAAGGCTTCACGGGGACTACGCCTCGTGGAAATGCACTATTTTCAGCTTGTTCGTCTCTCTAAGACGAGACTTTGACGGTTTCTACGGAGGACGATACGGATCTATTTGCTATGGCGGCTGCAATGGAGGGCGCCAAGGACCCTGGATGGATAATGGATACAGGAGCGTCAGCCCATTTGTGCTGGAACAAGACCATCTTCAAAAATCTGAAAGCAACTCCGGAGAAAAATATTTATTATGCTTGTGGAATGAGTGTCCAAACTCGTGCTGTGGGTGATGTGTCCTTACTAGTTGATGTAGAAGGAAAAGCAATTGAAAGGACTCTTCACAATGTCTTATTTGTGCCTGACTTTAAGAAAAATCTGTTTTCTACGTCGTTGGTAGAGAGTAAAGGCTTTGAGGTTAATTTGAAAAATGGTCGGCAGGTTGTTAGCAAAAATGGCAAGGTTGCGGTTACAGGTACTAGAGATAGTAGCAAGATGTATCGCATGGATATGGCTAATACAAAGGAGAATGATGTTTTGTACTCCGGTGTTTTGCACTCAGATGAGTTTTGGCATAAAAGATTAGGCCATGTTATTTATGATAGTTTGAGGAAAATGGTCATTGCTGGAAAAATAGAGGGTGTATCAATCACAGATGGGCTGGTCAAAACTTGCGATGGTTGCGCTTTAGGCAAAATCCACAGATTGCCATTTCTTAAGGAGTCTGAGCATCGGTCAACGAAACTTTTACAACAAATTCATTCGGATGTCTTTGGTCCGGCGAAGGTTCCATCTGTCGGAAGGATGAAATATATGGTCACCTTCACAGATGATTTCTCCAGGTTTACAAAAGTTTACTTCATGAAGAGAAGAGTGAAGTGTTTGGTCACTTCAAACACTATAAAGCATGGGCTGAAAAACTTCATAATTCATCTATTTTGCAGCTCAGATCGGACAATGGTGGTGAATATACATCGAAAGAATTTGAAACTTTTTTACTCGAGGAAGGCATTAGTCATATATAGATTGTTCTATATTCACCGCAACAAAATGGGGTGTCGGAAAGACTGAATAGAACTCTCACGGAAAGCTCTAGGTCGATGCTCGCAAACAAAAATATGGATCCGAAATTTTGGGCTGAGGCTCTAAATTGTGCAGTTTATATTAAAAAAAGGATAGGATCAAGATCGGGAGAAACAACTCCTTATGAAATCTAGACAGGTAGCAAACCAGATGTTAGCCATATCAAGGTCTTTGGTAGTCAATGCTTTATATTGGATACGTTAACAGATAGATGGAAAATGGAACCGAAGGGATTACCGCGTACTCTGTTAGGATATGACGATAACTCAAAAGGTTATAGAGTCTTTGTGTTTGAAAGGCAGAAAATAGTTGTAGCTAGAAATATCATTGTTAAAGATGAACTAGACTCCATAGATTTATTTCAAATGACAAAGCAGCAAAAGCAACAAAAAGTACAGGAGTATGTCATCTTAGATTGCATGCACAAATTGTCCCGCAGATTCCACAAACTCCGGTAATGACTACGGAGTCAGACTCTCTCCAAGTTCCTCACCAACTTCGGGTCCAGACAGAACAACAGCGCAATCAGGATGACACGGATCGTAACCAACGCAATCAGCAAGACACGGATCGCAACCAGCGCAATCAGCGCAATGCGCGGCATCCGACGATCTCAGCCTCAGAATTTCCGAGGGGAAGAAGATGAAGCAGCCGCTTGCAAGCAAGCTCTCACTTTGCCTACTCGGGAGTCTCGGGGGAGCCCTTGACCATCCAAAAAGCCTTCTCATCACCAGAGCAAAATCACTGGATTGAGGCAGCAACAACGAAATGAAGTCGATCATGGAGGCTCAAATATGGGAGCTTGTGGACCTTCCACCGGACCAAAAAGCGATCGGTAGCAAATGGGTATTGAAGGTGAAGTTAAATCCCGATAACACCATTGAACGCTATGAGGCCAGACTTGTGGCGAAGGGATACAATCAAAAGGAAGGAATCGATTTTGAAGAAACATTTTCTCGGGTTGTAAGATTTCCAACAGTTAGGATTTTGCTGTCCCTAGCTGCTATAGAAGATATGGAAATTCATCAGATGGATGTAAAAACGGCCTTTTTGCATGGAGAACTAAAAGAGACCATTTACATGCAGCAGCCTGAAAAGTATGTAGAACCAGGAAAAGAGCACTTAGTATGCAAGTTGCTAAAATCTTTGTACGGCCTGAAACAGGCCCTAAGACAGTGGAATATAAAGCTTGATGAATTCTTGACTAGTCTAGTATTTCAAAGGATAAGTTCTGATCACTCTGTCTATGTTCTAAAGGTTGAAAATGGGATAGTGTATATAGCAGTATTTGTAGATGATTTGCTATTAATTAGCAAATCAATGGCTCAAATTGAGAGATTGTAAAAGGGAGAGCGAGAGAAAGGGAGAGATGAAAGAGAGAGTTAAAGAGAAAAATTGATTGACTTGGACACGTCCAGGATAGAAAGGGGCAATCACAAGCGAGGGGAGTAAAATAAATTGGCCGGGAGAGGAGAGAAGATAAGAGACTAAGGAATGATGGAGACAAGAGGGTAGCGTAAGGATGGAGTGGAGAGGAGAGTGAGATTACATAAATTTTTTGAGATATGTAGGGAAGGAGCGTGGTGAACCGTTATTTTGTTTTTTTTCAAAAGATCGTCGGAAAGAAACGGTTTCACTTTTTGATCGTGACATCACACTTTAAATTCTCATACAAATATCATTTTTTATGTTTCGAATTTGAACTTTAAAGTTATTTTAACTACAATTAAATTAACGCACGACACACGTGCATGGATCGTGTCTTGTTTATCATGCCTGTTTATCATGCCCGTTCCAAAAAATGAACACCCGTATAAACATCCGTTCTTTTTCCTTGTTTGGTCCTGCGTTTTGTACTCTCATACTTTAAAACGGGACACATGTGCAACCTAAGTACCTCGTTTGCGCCACTTTCTTAGACCGACCATGCTTTAGTACGGAAAACGTCTGCGCCACTTTTGACGAACCGCGCCTAATTTTAAAGTGACATAGTCGGTGTCACTGTGGTCGCAGTCGTGGCCATGTTCGCTTTCGTGGTCGCTTTTCTTGGTCGCTGTCGGGATGTCCTGTCATGCACATGCCGTATGCGAATGGAACAACTCGCGGACGGACACACTTTAGTACTGCGAAAGAAACAACTCGCGGACAGACACGCTTCCGTACTACAAACGGAACAACCCGCGGACGGACACGCTTCTGTAATGCAAAAGGACCAACTCGCGGACGAAAATGCTCCCGCATTGCGAACAGAACAATTCGCGGACGGACACTTTTCCGACTGCAAACAAAATAACTCGCGGACGGACACGCTTCCGAACTGCAAACGGAAAAACTCGCGGACGCACACGCTCCCGTACCGCAAACAGGATAACTTGCAGACGGACACGCTTCCGTACTGCAAACGGAACAACTCGCAGATGGACAAGCTGCCGCACTGCAAACAGAACAACTCGCGGACGCACACGCTCCTGTATTGCAAACGGAACAACTCGCGGAGGAACACGCTTCCGAAATGCGAACGGAACAACTTGCGAACGGACACACTCCCGTACAGCAAACAGAACAACTCGCTAACAAACACGCTTACGTATTACGAACTGAACAACTCGTGGACGGACACGCTTCCGTACTGCGAACAGAATAACTCGCGTAAGGACACGCTGCCGTACTCCGAAAGAAACAAATCACGGACGGACAAGCTTCTGTACTTCAAACAGAACAAATCGCGGACGGACAAGCTTTTGTATTGCGAATGGAACAACTTGCGGACGGACACGCATCCGTAATGCGAACAGAACAACTCGGGGACAAACATGCTCCAGTACTTCAAATGGAACAACCCGCGAACGGACATGCTTCTGTTCTGCAAACGTAACAACTCGCAGACAGACACGCTCCCGTATTGCGGACGGAACAACTCGCGTAAGGACAAACTCCCATGCTACAAACGGAACAACTAGCGGACGGACATGCTTCTATACTGCAAACAGAATAACTCGTGGATGGCCACGCTTTTGTACTCCGAACGAAACAACTTGCGGACGAACACGCTGCCGTACTCCGAACAGATTAACTTGCGGATGGATACGCTTCCGCACTGCAGACGGAACAAACTAGTGGATGGACACGCTCTCGTAATGCAAACAGAAGAACTCGCGGACGGACACGCTTCCGTACTGCGAACGGAACAACTCGCTGACAAACACGCTGCGGTATTGCGAACGAAACAACTCGCGGATGGATATGCTCCCGTACTTCAAACGGAACAACTCATGAACGGGCACGTTTCCGTTCTGCGAACAAAACAACTCGCGGACGAACACGCTTCCGTACTGCAAATTGAACAACTCGCGGATAGACACGGTGCCATACTCCAAACAGAACAACTTGCGGACGGACACGTTCTCGTATTGCAAATAGACAACTCTCGGACGGACAAGCTTCCTGTTTGTAAACGGAACAACTCGGAGACGGACACGCTTCCGTGATGGAAACAGAACAACTCGCGGAAGGATATGCTCCCGTACTTCAAACAAACAACTCGCGAACGGGCACGTTTTCATTCTGCGAACGGAACAACTCGCCAACGAACACGCTTCCGTACTGCGAACGAAACAACTCGTGCACGGACACGCTTCCATATTGCGAACAGAACAACTCGTCGACGAACACGCTGCGGTATTGCGAACGGAACAACTCGCGAACAGACACGCTTCCGTTTTACGAATATAACAACTCGCGGATGGACACGCTCCTGTATTGCAAACAGAACGACTCGTGTACACACACACTCCCATGCTGCGAACGGAACAACAAGCATACGGACACGCTTCCATACTGTGAACATAACAACTCGCGCACGGACACGCCCCGGTATTGCAAACGGAACAACTCACGAACGTACACGTTTCCGTACTACGAACAGAACAACTCGCAAACGGACACGCTCCCGTACTGCGAACGGAACAACTCGCGATCAGACATGCTCCTGTACTCTGAATGGAAAAACTCGCGGGCGTACACGCTCCCGTACTAGAAACAGAACAAATTGCAGACAAACACGCTTCCATACTGCAAACGGAACAACTCGTGGACAGACACGCTCCTGTAATGCAAACGGAACAACTCGCGGACAGACACTCTTTTCTAATGCAAACGGAACAACTCGCTGACAGACACGTTGTCGTATTGCGAACGGAACAACTTACGGACGGATATGATCCCATACTTCAAACGAAACAACTCGCGAATGGGCATGCTTCCGTACTGCAAATAGAACAACTCGCGGACGGACACGCTCCCGTACTGTGAATAGAACAACTCACTGACGGACACACTCCCATGCTGCAAACAAAACAACTCGCCGACAGACACGCTTCCGTACTGCGAACGGAACAACTCATGAACATACACACTTCCATACTGCGAACATAACAACTCACGCACCGACACGCTTCCATACTGCGAACAGAACAACTCGCGGACAAACACGCTGTGGTATTACGAACGTAACAACTCGGGGAGAGACACACTCCCGTACTGCGAACGGAACAACTCCCGGTCGGACATGCTGCTGTACTGTGAACGGAAAAACTTGCAAACGGACACGCTCCCGTACTGCAAACAGAACAACTCCGGGACAGACACGTTTTCGTACTACAAACATAACAATTCGCTAACGAGCACACTTCCGTATTGCGAACAGAACAACTCGCTGACGAACTCGCTGCCATATTGCGAACGAAACAACTCGCGGACGGATATTCTCCCGTACTTCAAACGGAACAATTACCGAACGGAAACGTTTTTGTTCTGCGAACAAAACAACTCGTGGACGGACACGCTCCCGTAGTGTGAATAGAACAACTCGCGGACGAACACACTCCCAAGTTGTGAACGGAACCACTAGTCGACGGACACGGTTTTGTACTGCGAACGAAACAACTCGCGAACATACACACTTCCATACTGCGAACGAAACAACTCGCGGACGAACACGCTGCAGTATTACGAACGAAACAACTCGCGTACGGACATGCTCCCGTACTTCAAGCGGAACAACTCCTGAACAGAAACGCTTCCATTCTGCAAACAGAACAACTCGCTGACGGACACGCTCCCGTATTGCGAATTGAACAACTCGCGTACGGACACACTCCCATGCTGCGAACGGAATAAGTGGCGGACAAACACGCTTCTATACTGCGAACAGAACAACTAGCGCACGGACACGCCCCCGTAGTGCAAACGGAACAACTCGCGAATGTACACGCTTCCGTAGTGCGGACAGAACAATTCGCGGATGGACACGCTCGCGTACTGCGAAAGGAACAACTCGCTGTTAAACATGCTCCCGTACTGTGAAGGGAAAAACTCGCGGACGGACACGCTCCCGTATTGCAAACAAAGCAACCCGCGGACAAAAAAGCTTCCGTACTGCAAACGAAACAAATCGCGGACAAACACGCTCTTGTAATGGAAACAGAACAACTCGCGGACGGACACACTTCCATATTGCGAACGGAACAACTCGTTGACAAACACGATGTCGTATTGCGAAAGGAACAACTCGCGGACGGATATGCTCCTGTACTTCAAACGGAACAACTCGCGAACGGGCACATTTCCTTTTTGCGAACAGCACAACTCGCGGACGGACACACTTCCATGCTGCGAAACGGAACAACTCGCCGACGGACACGCTTCCGTACTGCGAACGAAACAATGTTGATATTTGAGTATTTTCTAGGTCTGTATTACGATAGAAAAAGAGCTGAGGCGGTCTGCCTCTAACTCCCCTCTCCAAGCCCCCACACTTGTTGTAGTCACTGAAGGCTGGATAGGGAGCAAGAGCCATGGCCGCCTAAGCTCTCTAGAGAAGACAGGGAGTAATTTAGGTAGACTTACCAAAAGTTAGTTGACGGACCAAGGAATTGATCCTGGTACCTACCTTCCGTCAAATCACATTAGCCGTTAGCTCTAGCCGTTAAGTCTAGGACACATATTACGACATATAGGGTTTAATAAATATATAAAATGTTTCATGTAGATTAATTCGTTTAACGGCGAATAGATACTTAGTACATAGATACAGTTTGATTTAGTACGAAGTACGGTATGGGGACTGAACGGATACTGCGCAATTGTTTCGATAGCGAAACAAATACCGCGCGTCGAATTTCAGCGGCTAGGATTATAGCTGGTTTTGATCGGACGGCCTCGATAGGCCCCGCGATCACAAAAAAGGTACTTTTGGCGTTTTACGGTCTTTGTCACGTCAGGTGACACGTGGCGTGATAACATTGGATTACGGGAATTCCGGAGATTACAGGAACTAATCTTGATTTGACACGTGTCGACATTTTGGCCATGTCGTACAATGGCCGTACAGAAAGTACACCGGCACCTGTACTTTTATGTACGACACAGTAATTTGATGTGTGCCGTACTTCAATAGATAGAGTTTTAGAGAGGGAATAGGACTTAGAAAATTTTGGGTAGGTAGCTGCCTCTCCCAGAGAGCACCCTATATAAATGGCAAACTTTGGCCAGCCATAACTATCAATTTACTTGACCATTTTCAGTGATTATTTTTGCTGCGGACTCAGGGGAGTCCAGGCTACACAGGGTTGTAGTCGGTCAGGGTTTTTATCTGCCAAGGTGGCGGTATTTCCAAGGGAAAGTCAAAGTGGGTGAATGTGTCCAAATCTCATATTCTAACTTTGTATTCTGTGGTGGAACTGAGCACACAGAAAGTGTTATTTCACAGGGGTGAATCTATATTGGGGTTTTGACTGTCAAGTGGTCAGTCATTTGGGTTTATATCAAGTTGGAGTCGGCACTATCTAGATTTGCTTCTTTTGGATCTGAATACCCCGAGGGCCAATGGAGGTCTCAGAGTTTCAGTTGGCACACTTGTATTTACATGTGGTTGGCGTAGTTTGGTTACCGTAAACGTTCGTCGGCCATGTGAATTGCTAATTTTATTATAACGGTCGACATCCACAAGTGCCACAAAATTTCAAGCGGTTGAAACAATATTTTGAAAATCAAAGTTGTCCAACCGATTGACCGTCAAATTTGTACTCAACAATACTTTATTTGTACCAATATGTACTTCAAACGTACATTTTTTGAAAAAATGACGTAAGTGACTGTGTGCAACCAAAACAGTCACTGTCATGATCAATTCCCGAAATAAATAACCCGAAAAAATACGGAAAATACGAACAATTTACAAAGATGTTTTAAAAGTGTAAGGCAGTTATACTGGAATGTACAAATGTACGGAAATGTACCCTAAAACCTTAAACACCCCTTAAATAACCCTTTAACGTACGGACATATACTGAAATTGTACCTAAATGTACAGGTGCAAAGTAGGGTACGCATGTTATTAACTTTTAGGTTTTTTTGCTGTTGTTCAAATTGTGCGTTTTTTTTTTTCCCGATTTCTGCGTATAATTCGTGACTTTTAAAAAAAATCGCAAAAAAAACGCGGAGTACTTTGTTTGGTAGACTGAATGGAAAATTTTACGGAAATGTATGATAATTTACGGTAAATGTACAGTGTTTTACAGGAAATATACGAACTTTGACGAAAAGAAACGTTGCACTTCTTACTACTTTTGTCCGGTAAACTGATCAGGAATTTTTCGGGAAATGTACGGAATTTTACGGGAATGTACGAAATTTTGCCGAAAATGTACGGACTTTTCCGAAAAGAGACGTTGTAGTGTTGCACCATTTGCGCGCAGTAAGTTTGAATTCTGTACGATCGTACGAATATTTTTGACATGTACAGAATAGTACGGATTCAAATGATTAACGATTTTAACATTTTTTCAAATCTTTCAATGTGTTACTTACGCATAATTCGCGCGATTGAATCATGAGTAAAATACAGTTTGAATAACTATGGGTTTTTTTAGGGTTTTTTAGTTCAATGCGTACCGTACGCTGTATTCGTTAGTTTATATTGTGTGTAATTTGCGCACGGAACATAATGGCTTTAAAGTTATGTCCTCATGTACTTGTAACTTTGGCAACTTACTTTGTATTTTAGCGCGGATCCGTCGGAACCGGTTTTCAAGTGTCCCTATGTCTCTAAGGACGAAATCGTAACTCACGCTTGTGACGATTGTATACGTCTACAATGTGTGGTCGCACGTTATTTTTTGGAACTGCTTGTGACGTCGCATGTCTTACCGTGACATTGTAGACGTACCGCCTCGCATGTCTTACCGTGACATTGTAGCGCCTTCCAGTCTGTGCTCTTTCACGGTTGAAGACGAGGCGTTTTGCCTTCGCGACTCCTATCCGGTCGACGTGAAATGACATCGGAATTTGAAGACCCCTCCAAAAAAGAAATACGTACTGGACGAAAACGGACAAATCCAAACAAATTGTGTTCTTTTCTTCGTCATATTAGAACACAAACGGACAAAACATAGCGAATTCTGTACTTTTATTTGTCCTTGGAAATTGTATGAAAATTTTCGAAAATTACGGCACGTGCGAATATATGTTCCTATTTGTTTATCGGAAATACCTAGTTTTAAAACACATCGCGCATGTGTTTTTAACGTAAGGTTGAAGATGACGTTTTTTGTCCTGGAAGTGGGTCGAAAAACATAAGACGACAAATTTTCATACAACCTAAATTCGAGGATGATGCAAATTGTACTCTACAAATTTGCGATTCCTTCGTACGACGCAAATTGTACTCTACAAATTTGCGATTCCTTCGTACGGTTGCAACTTAGGCAGTACACCGCTAAGTTTTACAGGAAAACGACACAAAAAAAACCCTTACTTATGCACATGGGGACATACCCTAAGACTCTTATTTTGAGGCGCCTACTTTGAGACGTGTACTTTTAAACGCTTACATTTAGGGTACGTCCCCATGTAAGCGATACTTTGAAAAAGTATTTTGGACTGTAGTGAAGTGTTCCGTACTAGAAAAGCGTCCCTATGTGCGAAAATGAAATCGGAACTTTGAAATGTGACGGTTGTAGACGTAGGTACAACTTTGTGACGGTTGACGACGACTACAAAATTAGTGACGCGAACAAAAACAACGACAGTTGTAGACGTCTACATCTTTGTAGTTTAGTGATATGGCAGATGTTTAGGGTTTTGTAACATCGTGACATCACGTTCAATTGTGACAATGTCGACGTCACAGATTCAAGGACTTTCGGCCATGGATACCGAATTTCGTTTTCATTACTTTTTTCGCTCTACTTGCCATAAAAATATATATGAAGGGTAGCCAAAAGAATTATTTGTCAAATATCTTTAATTTCATACCAGTTTTTTCGTGCCTCATTATAAAAAGTGTGAGATAAAAGTGATAGTGTGAGAGGGAGAGGGGAGAGGCGACAACGACGCAAAATTCTACCGAGGACCCATGAATGATAGTGGAGGTCCGCGACCCCTTCAGTTTTTTTCCGTACATCCTCGTATTTTCCGTACATGCGCGTGACAGGCAGGGAGAAAAATAGCGAGTCATCTTAAAATTTTTCCGCTCGTGTGTCGCGTGCGTGGGCCGTTTTGCATTCGTTGTTTTGGGCGGTACTTTCCCTGAAATCACCTCGCGAGGTGATTTTTGATGAAGTTTTTTGACGGCCTGGAATCTCTTGCCCGGGGGTCGAAAAAAGGAAAACGCCAAAATTTGATAAGATGACGACAAATATGAAGTACATTCAAAGTATAGACTTGACGTTTGCTGTACTTTTAAAGAATCGATTTTTTTGTACGTCTAAAGTTTTTATCGTACGGAACTGCGTTTTGGGTGAAAACGACAGAATAAAGTCGATACTTTAATACATGGGGACGCACCCTTAGACGTGTCATTATAGTTGCTTACTAGTTACTATAGTACTGTACCGTACATAGGGATGTATTTTAGACGCCTACGTTTTTATAGTGGAGGCCTACTTGTAGATGCTTACTTTTAGATACGTACATTTAAATGCTTATTTTTAGATTCTTTAAAAAACCGCACTTTTTGCTAGATGGAACCCCACCCTTAATAATTTGTACACTAATAATAATTCGTCTCACTTGCGATTTTCAATTCCTTGTAAATCTCTCAAATGGAATTGTTCTGTATACCGTACATAGTTGTCCTCCAAAAAAAAAAATCTATGCAAAAAAAATGTTATGTTCGATAAGGTATTCTGACATACAGATGGTCCTTGTTTTTTTTAATACATTTTTTTGGCGTTTTTGATATCTTTTTTCATTATTATTTATTTCATTGGGATTTTTTTCTTGTGTATGTGTGTGGGGACAGGCAAACACCCTCGCTTTGGGGTTTTCAACAATTTTGAAAAATCGTTTGCTGGTTGAAGATCTACAAGACGAAAACCAGTACACTGCAAAACGACAAAACTTGCTACATAAAGACGATGAGGAGAGCATAAAACGACAAAACTTGCTACAAAAAGACGATCAGGAGAGCATAAAACGACAAAACTTGCAGGCCGAGGCAGCAAGACTGAGGCGCCTGATTGGACGAGCGAGAGAAAGCCAACTGTTTGAAGGGGAGGGAGGAAGATGGCCCGCTTTGGTCAATGATCTACGATATTTAAAACCGTAAAAACCTTAAAAACCTATCAATCCCTAAAAAAAACCAATCAATTGCAACCGCTTTTTTCTTTCTACAGAGAACCAAAAATAGTTTTTACAGATAACCAAATGTAATTTCTATAAATAACCAAATATAGCAACCTAACACCATTTTCTGAAGTACAATAGAGATGTTTAAACGACTATTGGTACTATTATTATTGTTAATGCATATATATATACACATATAATGTTTTATCGGTTTGGAATTTTATTTTAAGTAGTAGAAATGCGATAATTTGAATCAAAGATCGTACGAAATAGTTGTCTATACGGTAAAATAAAATACAATTCGACCTATATACAGAATCTTGAGCAAAATCCTGGTTACTGGAAAGTACTTAAAAACTGAAATTTTGGAAGTCAATTTTTTTAACATTTTGGAAGCAAGACATTTTTTTTTTTCGGAAGTAAAATCCTCATTTCCCTCCTCCCTCCTCCCTCCTCCCTCCTCCCTCCCTCCTTTTTTCCTAGGATTTCTCTGCCTGCGCTCGGTCTTCCCTTCCGGAGGGAGCAGTGATAGGCAATACCTCCTCCTCCTCCTCCCCCTCCTCCTCTTCCTCATTCTGGGCGCCCCTTACCTCCTTTGTAAATGAACATCCAAAAATAAAGTATTTTGTAGCGGAGGCTTTTTGTGGTCTCATCAGCTATTATCGTTTCGCTCTATTATCGGGAAGAAGACTTATTATCCGCATCGATAAAGGTCACAAAGGGGTAAGTGATAGGGGTACTCTCACTCTCCTTCTGTTCCTTTTTTCTTTTCTCTCTCTCTCTCTCTCTCTCTCTTTCGTAGATTCCCATACACGGATGCTTTTCATCTTGCTTGGTTTAGTTTTTGTTGCAACAATTTTTTTTTTTGTTAGCGCAATTTGTTGTTCCATGCAATTTGTTTTCCTTCTCTGTCTCTCTCTCTCTACTTTTCATCTCGTTTGCACAACTTTTCATTACAAAATAAAAAAATGTTCGCTCAACTTGTCGATTGATGAAATTATCCTCTCCTCTCTCTCTCTCTCTCTCTCCGCTCTCGCAGACTTTTCATCTTGCTTGTACCGCTTTTTGTTGCAACACAAATTTTTTTGTCGATGACGTGGAAACCACGCTCGGAGATTCGTTCGCAAAGCTCAAAAAGATTCGTCTCGTACAGCCGTGGAAAAGTAAAAGGAAAAAATATCTAGAAAATCTTCTTTACGATGATATTCCAGTGATATTTTCCAATGCTCATCGTCAATTTGACACCTATTGGAAGGGAAACCGAAAAAGACAAAGATGTCTTTTGAAAACTTTTAAGTGTTCGACGACTTATTGTGTCTATATGAAAGTTTTGCAAACTTTGATGAATGGACCGCGTGAAGTTTTGGGAGAGGTCATTGAAAAATATATGAAGGGAAGGAAAGGGAAGGAACACGCTCCTTCTCTTCCTAGAAAACGTTTACTTACCTTAACTTTTGATGTTGCGGTTCATATTCGAACACAGCCCAGGTAACTCAAATTTCAAGTTCGAAAGTCACGGTTTGTACAAGTGGGTCCCTTTACTGTCGACAATGGAGAATTTTGGTGTGAGGTTTTTTTTTTAATAATTTCAAACATGACTCGTCACTATTTCTTGTGTGAGATTGATAGCTTTAGATCTACATTGTCATTTGTAGTGTTGTGTATCGGTAAAAAAATTATCGCGATAACACCGATACCGATAGTTATCGGTTATCGAACGGTCAGAGGTCCCGATATATCGGTCAGAGACCAACAAATTCCATATCGGCGATAACTTAAAAAAATATAGTATGCATACAATAGTACTTTATAACATACTGTATTATATTATTGACTTTATATAGCGTGGCATGCCACGTATAAGAATCTGTTCCGTCTTTGTTTAACTGCGATTTATTACGGACAGCGCAGCACATAAACGCCGGCTGGCTAACTGAACAGAAATTTTACGGCAACGTACGACAATGTTCCGACAAACTGGTGAACATGGAACTGTAGAAGGACGGCGGACACTAAGTACAACGGACGCAAATAACATTCTGCGCTCCGCCGGAATCTCACGGACGACTTGGAATGAGAAAATATGAGCGGACGGCCAGCGTGAGCGCCGGCATCCCGGAATGGCTCTTATGGCAGCTTATGCCAAAAAGCCGACAGATTGACACGTGGCAGGTGTCCAGTGGATCCCAAGGAAGAAGGGGACAAAGCCATGACGTCGGATTTGAAGGTACATCGTGCTTACTGGATTCGTACCAAAACTGTACATACCTCGTGGCGGCTACTATACTTTCTGTACTTGTACAACTGTACAATACAGTGATCTGATTGGTAGAACCGTCAGTAGATAGGGTTGTGAATAGGGCGCGTCCGAGGAATATATCGTACAGTTGAGTGTACTGGTCGTACAATTATCTGTACAGTCCGTACATATGTCGCCGATAGTTTCGATATCGGTGTTATCGTCAATAAATGCCGATAAATATCGGTTATTTATCGGCGATAACACCGATAACGATATATCGTACCAATATATCGATTATCGGGTACCCGAAAAAAGGTCCATATCGGTTATCGGCAAATCCTTACCGATACACAACACTTGTTTATTTCTAAAGAAGAAGAAGGTCAAGCAATGTTCATAACCAATGTGCTTGTTTTATTGTTTGAGAAAGAATGGTTCCCACTTTTTGGATGCATAACCGTCTAAGAGAGAAACCATTACTAACCATTGTATCTCTATTTTATTCATGGAGATAATACTAACCATTGAAAACTCCTCTTTTTTTGAGGTGATTTTTTTCCAGAGCTATCGAAGGCGTTCAATGGCATCGCAGTAGAGAATGCATTCGGTGCGGTGAATTTGTTAACGGAACACAGTTAAGTGACTATTGTGAAGCATTTAGAAGTAAATGTAGGAAGGAAAAGCAAGACCTTATCCTTTTAGAGAAAAAAGAGACAAAATCGCTTGTAAGTGACCAATTTTCGAAGTGTCTTGGCAAGTTCTTTGAAGATTTTCGAAGCAAACTCGTACGTGAAGACGACCAAAGTCCCATTCTTAACGTCTTTCTCGCCACCGACAATGAGGCGTTGCGTCCTAGTTTGGTAAAATCTATGGGAGAAAGAGTTGTTTTGTACTCGTCTTCAGGTAAAGTTTCACATAGTGGGATGGAGGAAGAAGACGTGTATTCCCGTTTGCCCACTATGGCGGAATTTTATTTGTTGAGTACATCTCGATACATAGTTTGTAGGGCTATAGGGACCATAAGCTCTTTTGCAAAAGTAGCCCAATATTACGGGAACACCACCAGAATTATGCTTGATGAGAGTCGAAAATCTTGTGGATTTAAAAATCATTTCTAAATCTTTATTGTTTACGGTTGGTAATTAGTGTGAAGACTATCACTAACGTCCATCGTTGGTATTAGTGAAGAGTTGTTATTAGTGTAGAGTTATTTATTAGTGTACTTTTTATTAGTGTGGAGTTATTATTAAAGTTATTCATTGGTGTAGAGTAATTATTGGTGAATAATTATTATTGTTGGCATTAGTTTTTAGATAGTGAATTTATCATTTTTTTCGTGAAACAAAAAGGTTGTCAAATTACGAATGAAGGACAACTGAAAAATGTTTGGAAGAAGAAATAATAAAATAACACAAATAAGACAAAACAAGATTTTTGTGTCTTTGAGTTGAATTGTGACAAAACTCGACTGAGAGAGGGGAGGGAGGAAGGTGAGGCACGGAGGGGAGGCAAGGGAGGGAGGAAAAGGAGTGGAGAGAGAGGAGGGGAGGGAGGGAGAGGAAGGGAGGGAGGGAGAGGAAATAACCGGTCATAAATGCACGTCATGAATAACTGCTTTTGATATATTACAATTCGATTGGATCACATTAAAAACCTTATAAAACCTAAAAAACCCTGAAAAATCCTATTAACCTTAAGAAAACCTAAGAAACCATAAAAAGCCTAAGAAACCCTAAAAAACCCTACGAAACCTTAAAAAACCCTGAAAACCCCTAAAATTAAACTAGAAAGACCGATTTTAGAGTTTGAGAAGATATTTTTCAAGGATGTGTTGGGAGGTGAAAAGTACATGGCCGTACATCTTTGCCAATATAATTTTATATTTTGGCATTTCTCAAAAGCATGCCATGGTGACTCTGAATGTGCTCCGTCAATTTAACAAATTGTGGAATGTTTGAAGGAAAGGATGTTTGAAGTGTACAATGTAAAAGAGGTTTTCCTTGCAGCAAACTGAAAACCTGAATAAGTGTATGGACATTTTTTAAGATTTAGGTCGTCTAAGGTGAAAGAAGTGACCAAGGCAATAAATAACACTCTTGTGACAACATTTATTGGAATGATCGTTTTCTCTATTGACATTAGTGTTTTTTTTCCCATACCTACTTTGTATCCTATGTGATTGGAAATACCTTGTCGTCCATGAAAAGCTTGCATTGTTATTAAAATTTACTTCTAGCACGATTTACCCTACCGAATTTGTAAGGACCTCCATGTCTTTTCAAATATATAGAAATAATTTTTCTTGGTCCCCGAGGCGATATATATAGAGCCCTGTGACCTTTCGATACTTGATTTTTCAAACATTAATTTTACCGCCTTAAAGTCTCGCCCGATCCACATTACCACCTTAAATGTATTTGCCATTCGAAAGTCGATCCGTACAGAATTAAGGTATGCGCTGCAAAACGCCGGAGGGGCCACTGAACTAAAGCGACGTCGCGGTAACTGTAATCCTCGAGACCTCGACCCCGCCGTACATGCAGGACGCTTAACTCGCACTTGTCCACACGGCGTAACAAATAGTTTTTTGTAATTTTTCTAAAATCGAATTTCATCTTGAGAAAGACAGACATGTGGCGTCAGTCTACCCACGTTGCACTTTTGTTTACACGCGCCTATTATTTGTCAATGAATCACGAGTCAATCAATCGTTTAAAGTACGGAAAGATTAGATTTAATTGTACCTAACGATGAAGTTCCATTCTCGAAAAAATGCGGTTGTTTACTGAAAGATCGTATGTTTCATACAGTGCCAACCATTTTGTTTATGATCGTAAGTTTCGTACAGTGCTTACCATTTTGTTTTTTTTTCATATAAACATTTTTACTGAAGGACTGATTGAAGGACTGATTTGAAGACTGATTTTGGACTGCGCTCGATTTGAATGCTAATCCTTATTACGGCCAATAGTTAATATTAAAGTTTAGAAATTATTAGTGTTAAAAATTAAAGGTATTGATCCATGGCAGTGACTATTTTGGTTGCTCACAGTCACTTAAGTCTTTTTGTGAAAGATTATACGTTTGAAGTACACAATGGTAAAAGTAAAGTACCGTTGAGTATGCATTTGACGGTCAATCGGTTTCACAACTTTGACTTTCAAAATAGTTTTACAACCGCTTAAAAGTTTGAAGTGCTTGCGAACGTCGACCGTCATAAAAAAATTCGCAATTCACACGGCCATCGAAGGTTTACGGTAACAAAACTGCGGCAACCACATGTAAATAAAAGTGTTACACACAGTCACTTTTTGTCTTTACGTAAGCTCCACGGTGAGAGCACATGTTCGATTTAAACATTGAAAGTTAATCGTCTAAGCGTTACATTGAACTTAGACGCAAATTGAGACAAACCTCTCAAAACTGAAGTACACCGTGAATCGTGTTATAGTGTAAAAAAAAAAAAAAAATGAGAGTTATAAATCTAAATTGTGTAATCAATTCTCTTCAAACACAAATTTACTCTAATTTATCAATAACTAGAATTTGGGTTTCTGTTTGTACTAAATATCAGCGCTGCTATCTTTACTATAAATTAGGTACACTTAAAGAATCTGACAAAACGTACAATTTCCTGTCATTATGACGTTTGCATTACGCGATTTGTGAAAACGCAGTTACATAACAACGGCCTGTATTAAATCATTTTTTGCACTTTTTTAGTTAATAAAGTATTGTTTTGCACAACCAAACACCGACAGTACGCCACACTATCTAAAACAAAACTATATTAGAGCTGTTAAAGCTATTTCCAAAAGTACCTTAAACAATGTAAAGAATAATCTATAATTATGTACTCTATTTAGGGTGATAGAGTAAAAATTTAGGGCGACAAAATTAGCGTACATAACGCTAATTATGATTCTCGGTGTTCTTCAGTTTTGAGAGGTTTCATTTCAATTTGTCAAGCTCGTGTGCGTTTTCGGCACACCTTTATTTACCGAGGATTTTCAAGCCTCATTCTACCCCATACGGCTATCACAGTACGGAAGAGGGAATACACCAAGCCGGAAAAGACTCTGTTTTTACCTAGACTAAGCGGAACGCACTTTTTTTCGCGCCTAACAGAGGCCGAACGACAAAGTTATTCCATTTTAAAGATTACAATTCTGTTACATGTGACCAGTTGCTACCAGACCTAGTTAAGGGTACATTGTGGAACGCCAAGTACCTTTTCGGATTGTTTCTAGATTTTGGTGTTAGCTGTTGATAGGAATTCAGTTCACGTTCCAACTGACTCTAAGTCCATTAATTACATCAGGTCAAAGTTTGGCGTTTCTGCGTAATTTTCAGTACTTTGTCTTATAAGAATGGAACGAATTTTAACTTTTGGCCGTGGATCTAGCCGCAATTGGAAGCATAACTTTTTGCCCTAAGTGTAGTACGGCTTACTTTGTCTTATGTCAGTTCAATACGATTTGGTTTCTGCTCATTGGCTCCTTGTATAGCTTTGAATTTTAGACTAATCGAGATCTAGTGGTTCGACCGGTGGGAGGGGTAGTGGAAATTTTAAGCTGTTCCTCTAAGAGGAGTTTTTCACACTCGGAACAGGACTGACCCAGGAGGGCTCCTACTCCTCGCCCTCAACAATTTTTCTTCAAGACCCCACTACTAGCGGGTAGTAAAGGGGACACACCAGCTACCGGTCTCGTCAAAGAGAATGAACTAGCAAGAACTATCAGGAGGGAATCGCAAGATCCTTAGAAGGGGAAGAGTTTCGACCATTGTGACACGGGGATTTTCGCTCCTATTCCCAAAGAGGAAACAAATCCACCTCCTGTTTCATCCTCAACCTTGGGACCTTCTCTAACAGCACCACCGGTTCGCCTTTCCAGAGGGCTATGGTGATCCGAACCCAAACACCCGGAGGCACCGGTTACAAACATAGAGAAACCCTCTCCCAAAGCCCTGCCTTTTCGCCCTTCCAGAGGGCTACGGCGACCCAAAAATACAAATCCAGAGGCGCTAGGTGTAGTTATAGGTGATCTAAAAGGGGTATTGAGCAGTGCTCATGAATTGGTTAACAAGCTTAAATTTCAAGGGGTGGCTACGACGGGGGCCGGACCTGTCACCATAGATTGGGAGGCTGTCAAACGTGCCTAAAAAACATAAGAGAAGGGCACCCAAACCGGAGTCATCAGCATAGGAGTCCTGCAAATAATCCCTAAATGCAAGTGCTTCCCACAAAAAATGATCATGTCCACGACTGCCCACATCCCTTATATATGCATGCAAAAATAGGGGAGACACCCACATAGGGAATAGGGATGAGTGCATGGGAAGGCGAAAGGAATCCCCTCCCCGTTCCTTACCCCCACCTGGCCGGGGAAAGGGTTTGGGGTCTCGGTATTTGGTAGATATCCCAACTTCTGTGCTATGTCTACATGAAGTCTATCACACTTGTTCCCTCAAAACCCACTGTCCTGATCAACAGTTCACTTTGGAACGGTCACTCCAAAACAAAAAGGAACTCCAGACGAAGAAATAAGTGCACTACCACATAGAAATATATAGATAAATATGATTGGCTTTCCACGTTTAACAATATCACCTTGCCCCAGAAAAGAGAATAAAAGATAGAAAAAGTAAAAAAAAAAGAAGTTAGCTTAACATACCCCAAAATTCAACGATGACAATGAGAAAAAGGCGACCCCTCACCGATAGTATCGTGAACAAGGATGGAGCTCCTTCAACCTCCGGTGTGCGCAGCTCGGAACCGACTAGAATCTTCTCGGTTTCAAACAGCAAAAAGTCAAAAATTCACCTAAAAAGCTAATAGTGCCAACTACACGCCCGGAATGTGATTCCCTCAAAAAACAGATCCAAAGCCAAGATGGCAATATAGTCAAAACAAGACAAATATTCTCCAAAGGAATTTTGTTGGAATTTTTGAGGATTTTCACAGAAGACACTACTGAAAAGCAACCTGTCTCCTTCGGCCCCAAGTGCCTTATACATTAAAAGGTTATCCAAATCTCAAGCCCAAAAGTCAAAGCTATGGTATTAACCAATCAATGGCAAGCAAGTGTAATTGAACTGACATATGACAAATTAATCCGTACTGCACTTAGGGCAAAAAGTTATGTTTGTGACTGCCGCTAAATCCGCAGCTGGAAGTAATTATTTAGTGCACTATTATAAGACAAAGTACTGAAAATGACAAGGAAGTGCCAAACTTTGACCTAAGGTAATTAATTGAACGGGAGTCAGCTTAACCTAAAATGAATTTCTACGGATAGCTAACAAAATTATCTAGATCACAATCTGGAAAGTTACGTGGCGATCCACAATGTACCCTTCAAAAGGGCTCGTGGCCATTGATCCCATGTAATAAACTTGCAATCTTTGAGGCAGAATCACTTAGTCGTCCGACCTTCGTTAGGCGCAACGTAAAGTGCGTTCCGCTCAGTTTAGAGAATCGAAAGAGCTGATCAAGCTTAGTTCACTCACTCCTCCGTACTCTGGGGACCGTACAAGGAAGAAAGGGACCCTAAATCCTTAAGGATATAAAGGTGTGCCTGAAAAGCACACGAGCTTGACAGCTGTCGAGCGTGCCTGAAAAACATAAGAGAAGGGCACCCAGCCCGGAGTCGTCGGCATAGGATTCCTGCAAATAACCCCCAAATGTGAGTGCTCCCCACAAAAAATGATTTTGCCCACGGCTGCCCACATCCCTTCTTTATATATTCATGTAAATATAAGGGAGATACCCCAACATGGATTAGAGATGAGTGCATTTGAAAGCAAAAGGAATCCCCTCCCCCTTCCTTTCCCCCACCTGGCCGGGGAAAGGGTTTGGGGTCTCGGTAGTTGGCTGATATCCCAATTTCCCCCCCCTCTTAGTCAACCATGACTAAGACATAAAATTACTCGCCCCATTCGTAGTTCCCACAAAGCAGTTGTTTTGAAAAGTTTGTTTCGTGCGTACGCGACATTGTGTGCGCTTGTGACAGTTTGTGCGCAATGGAATTAAATGTTGAGGTTCGAATGGATTCATGGATTGGGGGAGCGACCAAACGGATATAATTTTAGTGACGTAAAAGACTCATTGAGTGGCGTGAACAAGCATTGACAAATGGACGGCGGATCGCGAAGCGATCCGATATGGAGTAAATGAAATGTTGAAATAGGCACCGCTGGTACGGCGCAATTGCAACGCAGACAAGACAACGCATCTGCAATTATTTTGGATAAATACGCACTGCCGGTACGGAGCAGTTGCCATGCAGACAAGTCCATGCAGCCGCAGATAATTTAATATGATTCGTACGGACAAAGCAGTTATCGCAACTGCGGATAATATGAATAGTTTAGATTTTGAGTAATGATATTTGTTTAGTGGCTGCTTAGTGGTAGCTTAGTTATTGACATACGAAGATTGTGGGGATGTTGGTGTAAATATTATGTTCCACATTAGTTTGTCTTTTTGCTAATTAGTCTTTTAGTGTATATTTGTTCAGTCTGACATACCTTGAACTATTCGGGTATACTTACAATAGATTAGGTAGATGGTAGATACCGTATGGCTGGTATTCTTCTGTATATTCAGTAGTGAACTCTCTGAGTATAACTTGAAGGACTTAGAATATTTTGACTATCACAGTCAAGTTTATCAAAGCAATGGCAAACTGTTTTTGGAATCTTTGACCTGTTGATGTGATCACCCTGTTTAGTTTTTTTATGTGAAACTTCGTGAATTTATTCTATGATATAATATCTATATGTGTGTGCAGTTTCATTTTATTCCGTTATTTCTATAAGATTCTGTGAAAGGTCTAAGTTTTTAGTTTATGAAGCTGTAAGCTGTTTTTGTGAAACTCTGGAACTTATATCTTCTACATTCCTTAGTGGATTTGGCTATAACTTTGGGAGATTGCATCGTCTATAGTATTCTGTCTATTGGAGCAATCTGAGGGGATTTTATTTATTGTGGAGTAATCTGTGTTGACTGAAACATAGCTGTTTGAGGGATAGTCTGTGGTGCTTCCGAGTGTAGTCTATCGCTGAAATAGGCTATGGACAACAAGAGCCAGGTGCTGGAGGGTAAAGAGCGTGGCTCCCAACAGGATGGGAGACAGGTTGAATGCCAACATTGACCACACTGATTGCAGACCAATATGTCTTGGAGCTGGGAGGGCGGATTGCAAGCTGATGAACAGGAAGAAGGATTGGCAAAGTAAGTTAAATGGAAAGTGAAGGATTGGCAAAGTAAGTTAAGTGGAAAGTGGTTTTGTCCTCCAGTCCTCGAAGATGGCAAGGGGACACATTAATGTGATTCTCTTTAATTCTTTCAACCATCCTTTCCCTCCAATGTAAGAACCCATTTATTGGAAACTTCGACCACTTTCAAAATTACTCGCCCGACACAAAAATATCCAGCTTGTCCTTCTTTTGTTGTATCTGATATACAAAGTCCCCCGGCATAAATCGTTGTTGACGTGGCAAATAATTCCCGCTCCGGGGTTGAGAATACCACAACTGATCTCGGTGTTGAGCTGCTTGCAAATTCCCCATGGTGAGAGGCATCTCTCCGTGAAATATCTTGGCTCTGTCAGCGATCAGTTTTTTGACTGTTCTCTTGTCATCCATCTCCGAGGGGACCACCGCTTGGGCCGATGCAGCCAATGGCAGGATGAGATGCTGTCCGAATAAAATGAAGTAAGGACTATACGAGTGGAGAGAAGCCAGTGTGCTTAATCGGTATCCCATAGCAATCCAAGACAACCTCTTGTCCCACCCCCCCAAATCTTCTTCAACTATATATTTTTGTAGTGACCGCTTCACTGTCTGTACGCACCTTTCGGTTAACCGTCAGCGTGCGGGTGGTCACGGCTTGTTAAGCGATGGTCGACAAGGCATTTTTCGAAGAGGTTGGAAAATTCTCTGGCAAATTCGGAGCCTTTGTCCGTTACAACTTTCGCAGGCGCCCCGAATTGCGCTAAAACCCTTTGCAAAAAGGCATTTGCAATTGCCTTGGACTCCTTTCGGGGCAAAACAACCAACTCAATCCACTTGGAAAAATGTTCTATTATGACCAGCACAAAACGGTTCCCTCGCTTGCTGGTCAGAAAAAGGTCCCAAAAGATCGAAAGACCGTCGATAAAACATCCCCCGGATCGGAAGGGAATGAAGTTGAGTTCCGCCTTTTTGTCAAAGGCAGCATTGACTTAATCGCATGAGGAGCAAGTCTACACAATTTTGTTCACTTGGGTCCGCAACGCGTGCCACCATTAAGAGCCCGCAACAAGGGAAGTGGTGCGCTTTTGCCCGAATTGTCCACATTGTTGATGGAGATTGGAAATCAAAGTTTCACGGTCTAAGGGGGGAGGAACCACTTTCCTCGTGCCATCTAACCATGACCAGAGGAGAATGCCTCAATCCCAATCATACGCAGCCATCCGAGTTTGCACTCGGGATAATTAGATTTAGTCAAGTGGGGAAGAGACGACCTTTGTTAGATACATTGAAGAGCATCAAGGTCGTTCCGTATATCCTTACGCCCGGCACCTATGAGCGCGTGCCACTCCACGTTGGCTGAAAATGTTGACAGTTCCCCCCCAGATTAGGGAAGATAGATGAAAGGCGAGGATACCTGAATGAGTCCCAGACTGATTTCAAGGTCCTCATAATGCCGAGCCTTGGTAGAATTCATGGTGGAGGGATTGGGATTCTTGATAAGTCCATCGGCATTCCCATGGATTTCCCCTACTCTATGAACAATGTTGAAATCACATTCACGCGGGATAAGAATCCATCTGGCGAGTATGTCCGTTAACTTACTATATTCCATGATCCATTTCTGGGGTTGGTGATCAATGATCAGGGTGATATGGACCTTGTACAAATAAGGCCGGAAATGTTGGATTACCCAAACCGCTGCGAGTAGCTCTCTGTGGTAACTGCTATAATTCCCTTATGCTCTATTGTTGTTCCAGCTAGCGTAGGCCACCATATATTCAACTCCAACATCATCGACTTGAGCCAAAACCGCTCCCAATCCAAACCTGCTCCAATCAATGCAAAGGTGGAAAGCCCTCTGCTGATCAGGCATCCAGAGCACGGGGTGCTCCTTTAGAGCATCCTTCAAGAACTCAAAAGGGATCTGTTGTTTTTGGGCCCACCGCCATCCTTGGTCATTCCGCAACAGCTAGTTGAGGGGCTGAGCGTGACTATTGAACTCGGGGATAAACCGTCGATAGTAGTTGGCTAGACCCAGAAAGGTGCGTAGGGTTGAGATATCCTACGGTGGGGGAAGAGCGTCATGGGCTGCCACCTTGACCATGTGGGGACCGAAAGTCCTGGAAGTCACCTCATGTCAGAGGTAAATGATTTTCTCTACCCCAAAAATACCTTTGCCCGGGTGACATTTCAAGCTCGCAGCTTGAAAGGCCCGGAGGACGATCACGATATGCTCCAAGTGTTATTCAAAGGTCTTTGAGAAGATGATCACATCATCAATATAGCACCGCGCACAATCGATTCATCGGAGTGCTTCGTCCATGGCCGATTTGAATTTGGCCGGCGCATTCTTAAGCCTGAATGGAATGTAAATCAGTTCATAAAGTCGAGAACCTGCCCAAAAGGTTGTTCTTTCCCGGTGCGTTGGTTCCATGACAATTCGGTAAAAAACATTTTTCATGTCCAGAGTGGAGTAGATAGTGGCACCAACAAGGGAGTTGAATATGTCTTCCGGGGTTGGCATCAGATATCGGTCAGAAATGGTGGTACTGTTTAGCATGCGATAATCTCCACACATTTGGAAATCTACAGTTTTCCCGGACGAGTCCTTCTTGGGAGGGAGAACTATCGTGGAGGCAAACCCATGAAGTGTTGTATTTTCTTGATCAAATCTGGCTTCCACCAAAGTTTGGACTTTAGCCGTGATGAATTCCTTCTCCTTGAAACTGATAGGATATTACTTTTGACAAACATTTGCAGTCTCGTCGATCAAATTGATTCGAAAAGGGGTTCGCTTGTAGATACCGAAACCTGTTCCTAACCATGAGAACATCTACTTGTTTTGGCCAACATTATCGGAAAGCCGTGCCTTCAACTTAGGGTCCAACTGGTGCCCTAGGGTCTAATCCATTTTCCTTGGCTCTACGGCAGCCCAATCTTCCGGCGGTCTACCCCAAAGGTTAATGTCGAATTCTAATCCTACCGGTGGATTTGGCCCTACCCCTCTGGCTAAGACACTACTGATGACAACTTCCGATAAGTCGTCGCCATTTGAGCCGCCGCAACCCCCATCAGGGAAAACCTGCGATGGTGAAATGTGATTTTTTCTTCTCCTTTCTCTCCCCCTCTTATGGTGCAAAGTTGCTTGCATCGTTAATAACTGATGAGCTTGAAGGTAAATAGCCCTTAATACCAGGGACATGAGGGTGGAAAAGGCGAGTGCATGCTTGAGCACCCTTGTGATTGAATTCAAATCCATACTTTGCCAATTAGGTTGAAGGTATAAATACCTGGTGCTTCCGTGGTGCCTTTATGAATTCCCATTGCTTCTTCCCGTTCTGCAATTGTCGGTGTTGTCCAGATTCCTGCCTTACTATCAAAAATTATTTTCGCTGTCCCTTTCGGATAAGGGTGACTATGAGGGAAAAAGACCAATGTTGGGAGTGCTTTTCGTGGGAATCTCCTTTTGTTACACCAAAAGAAAGGGGAGCGGTCGGGTCGCTTCACAAGTGTGGCCATCCTACCTTCGCAAAGTATCCGCTACACCAAATTTTTCGGGTCGGGGGTCTGCTTATCCAATAGCTGCCTAAGAACTGGAATCAAGATCATATTGGTCCTTGATCCCATCTGGGCGGCGTTGAAAACCAAGGGAGCTCCTAAAATTTGGGTTATTTGATTCCAACTATCCGCAACATGTTTTCGTTTATCATCTTCTGGGTGGACATTCTCCAAAACGTACCCTACTGGTGTGTCCTGGAGTTGTTAAATCCAAAAATTAATTTGATCATCCAATAAATGTCCGGCTCTGCGGTCTTGAAGCCCTCTGCCTTGTCCCGCTAAGGAGTATCTCTGACAAGGCCATCCTGCCACCACTAAATCTCTTTTTTCCAAACTTGTTAGATGGAGTTTCAGGATGTTTTCTATATTATGCTGAAGACTCTGGTGAGCTTTGGAAAAGGCAGACATTGGAAGCTGCTGAGGTTATAGGGTGTGAAGTTGGTTAAGGCGGTGTTCGCTGACATTTCGTGCCTCTTGTGATATCTCCACGGCTGTATATGATTCTACCCGATATCCTGTTCTTAGAACAACTTCTAAATTGGAACTGATTCCAAAAAATAGAGATAAAATTCGTAGTCAAAAAATTTGGGATTGTCAATGACACCACATATTGGTTGAATTCCTCGTTACCGGACCAGGTCAGACAGGGGTGTAGAAACGACTTCCTTTATTAATAAAGCCAAGAAAGCGTGATCCACTCCCTGCTAGAGTTTCGCCACCAGTAAAAATCTATTATTGTATTCCTCTTTCTACCGCTTTCAAATGGGGAACTGCCAGAATTCTTCGGCTATATCTGTGGAACTGCCAAACAATTCCGTCAAGAAGAAGATGTAGTATAGATCGCGTAGCAACAAGACACCGGGACATTTTTCTTCTCCCGATTCCATAAATCCAAAGGAACCACTACTTTGGTTCCTTCGCGATTTCTGAGGTCCCGAACTGTACATTATTCTTTCCACACGCTCACTCTCATATTTAGTCGGGTCTAATTAGCCATTCCTAACATAATTTCAAATTGAGTCCCTTCCACCACTAAGAAGGGAAGCTCAATTTTCACCTGTTGGCCTTTGTCATCAGAAAACTCGATTTCCATGCCTTTGATAATCTTATGGACAGGTTCAATGCCGCTGCTTATCGTGCTTAAGTAGATATTGCTTGGGTAGATTTCAGGCTAGAGTTCCTTGGGCATTTTTTACAAAGCAGAGGTGATGATGAGACTCGGGAGCGCTCCAGTGACGACCACAGCGTCTTGGCATCCTCCATACCCATTGAGCTTGAAGTTACTTGTTTGGTTTAGTATAAGAGCCATTGATAAAGCATTGTAGGCCCTATCCACTAAAGGGGTTTTCGGATCTATGGACTAAAGGAATGCGGTTGGCGAAGTGGCCATGTCGACCCTACTTTTTTCCGAAGTGGATTTCTTCACCTAATGCTTGTATTAGAATTTATTCGGGCAGGTTGTTGGAGGATGATAGAGTCTTAACATGAGTGAGGTGTCGAGCGTGCCTCAAAAACATAAGAGAAGGGCACCTAGCTTGTGAAACTCTATGGGCTCCATTGCCACACATAATTCACTGATCCAAAGAAGCTAATCTAGATAGTGTCGACTCTAAGTTTATATAAACCCAAATGATAAACCCTTTGACAATCAGCACCCCATTACAGCATCACCCTTGTGAAATAAGACTTTCTGTTTGCTCAATTTCACTTACAAAATGAAAAGTTAGAATATGAGTTTAGGATAACATTTCCCACTTTGACTTTCCCTTAGAAATGCATCTACCCTGGCAGGCAAACACTCTAACCGACTACACCCCTGTGTAGCCTGGACTCCCTTGAGTCTGGAGCAGAAAGAATCAGTGAATTTGGTTAACTGAGTTGATAGTTATGGTTGGCCAAAGTTTACCTTTTATACAAGATGCTCTCTAGGAGAGGCGGCTCTACCCAAAATATTTTAAGTCCTAAACCCCTATTTAAACCCCCTAGTACTAAGGTACTAAGGATTCACAGGACTGTACTATACAATAAGGTACAGATGTCGGAGTACTTTCTGTTCGGACAGTGTATGACGTCGCCATAATGTGACATCTGTCACATTCAGATTTGTTGTCTTCCGTTCCCGAGATTTTGTAAACCCGTATGATGTTGCCACGTGTCATCCGGAGTGGCAGTGTCCGCAAACCGCCAAATTGTCCTTTCCGCGAAGCCGGCGCTAACCATGGCCGTCCGATTTATACCGGTATTTAATACGGACTGTCGAAACAAATGTACGTTATATTTGTTTCGTCCGGTACTAATAGTAGTGCTGTTTCTATGCCCAATAAACCATAATCAAGTTAAATGGAAAAACCTACGTGTACATATTTAAACACGTATGAAACCCAATACACGTTAGTAGTAGTCCTAGATTAAACAAACAAAACTACCGGCTGCGGTTGACTAGACGGACGGCAGGTACCAGGATCAATTCTTGGGTCTGTCAGGTACCTTTTGGTAAATCTTCCTAATTCAACCGTTGTATTCTCTAGTGAGCTTAGGTAGCCATGTCTCTAACTCCTTATCCAGCCTTTAGTGACTAGGACAAGTGTGGGGGCTTGGAGATGGGAGTTAGAGGTAGATTGCCTTTGCTCTTCTTTATCTTAATACAGAGCTAGAAAATACTTAAATATCAACACTCCCTTTATTTTCTAGTCTATTTCCTTTCAACTCCCACAAACAAATAAACAAACACCCCCTCCCTTTTTTTTTCTTTTTCCTTTTTCCTTTTCCTTTCATAAAGCTTAAGAAAATACTCTCTTATTTAACACAATGCATTAGATGAACTGAAATAATATTTACATCACACATTTTATTTTACATCCCACTTTTCATAAATCCGAGCAAAGATTTTATCCACCTCATCACTTTTCCATCAACACACAAACCGATTTCCCTCTTGCGATCCATACAGCCAGCCCATTTCCAATGTGCAACATACACCCATATGCTAACCCTTTTACAAGCACACCTTCATAAATACCATCACTTCCTTTAGTGATGTCAAACCCATTACCCCCAAAAAATGATCTTTCCTCACTATCTCCCATGGAGATCTTTCCACTCTCACTTTCTAAATTTATTCCCAATAAATATTTCTCTTCCCTTATCCTTTAAAACCCCTTCTAGTTTTACTTCTCCCCTTTCCTCGGAATCCGTTGAAGTCTCCCTTTCCGACCATTTTTTTGTTTTCAAAATATCTATAAAATTATTATCATTAATTTTATCTTTCCCATTTTCACTTATGTATCCTAAATCTGACTTTCTCATTTCTAAGTCATCCACTCTACACTACTTGACATCCTCAAGTACCTCCTCTCTCTTTACTTCTCTTATACCTCCAAAAGTAAACTGTTGCCTTCGTGGAATTTCAGTGTACTTTTCTCTCTTCTCCATTCTACCGATGTTAAGAAGCTCCAATATTTCTTCATCCTCTTTCTCCTCTTCCCCTTATTCCTCTTCATTCACATACCAACTTTTAAGTTCTTCCAAAAAAGGACACTCCTCCATATAGTGATCCGGTTTCCTACAAGCAAAACAAACCCCTTTTTTGAAAGCTCCCTTTTCTTTTCCTCTCCCTCCTTTTCCACCGAAGTTTTGATAAGGTTTACCTTTGTCATTCTTCCTCTTATCACGCTTCCGCTCGTCACCGCCATTCCTCACATCACCCTTCCGCAAGTCACCACTAGCTGTAAATGTAGTCACCCTGTTACTTCCCCGACGAAGCTCCAAAGTGCTTTCCCTCACAAGAAGTATCCCCATGGTAATGCTCCAAGTCCATGAGGAGCCATCCTATCCCTGCTTACGGTAAATAATATCTTTGTACTCATTTGGAAGGTTTATGATTAGTGTATCAATCTTTCTCTCCTCAGATTCTACATATCCCGCACTAGCAAGCTCAACATATAACGCAACAATATCATTGCAAAACTCTATCATGCTACCATCTTCATAGGCTTCTATTTCTTCTGTTACTAACTGCTGCCTCTGTATAGTTTCACTCGTATATATCTGAATTAGTGTTTCCCAAGTTTCCGAAGACTTGGTTAGATTTAAAAGAATGATAGCTATGGACTTAGACACATATCTAAATATAATATGTTTTGCTATTATGTTTTTATATTCCCTAATTTTCCTGTCATTTTCTTCAGTTTTTTGGTTCAGTTATAATCCCCACAAGTGGAACCGTAGCTGAGAGCCTAGCTCCCCTCACCATTGGTGTCCCTTTATCCTTCTCCCCTTTTTCCCCTTCCATGGTAATGATTTTCCCTTCACCTTCCGTTGCATCATTACTCCAGTTGGTACTATGGAAAGCCCCACATGATTCTCCATAGTTAGTTCCTCCAAAGCCCGGTGGCGGAAACCTCACTTGTCCCGAAAGAATTCCCCACAAGTGCTTTTCGAAAAGCAATCCCTCCATCCTAAACTCCCAATAAGTGAAGTCCATTCCATCGAACATAGGCACCTCAAATGGTGGGCCCATAACTTGAAACTCTATGGGCTCCATTGCCACACAAAATTCGCAGATCAAAAGAAGTTTATCTAGATAGTGCCGATTCAAAGTTTATATAAACCCAAATGATTGACCCTTTGACAATCAAAACACCATTATAGCTTCACCCCTGTGAAATAAGACTTTCTGTGTGCTCAGTTTCACTTACAGTATCAAAAGTTAGAATATAATTTTAGGATAATATTTCCCACTTTGATTTTCCTTAGAAATGCAGCTACCCTCGCATGCAAACATTCTAACCGACTACACCCCTGAGTAGCGTGGACTCCTTTGAGTTTGGAGCAGAAAAAATCACTGAATTTGGTCAATTGACTTGATAGTTATGGCTGGCCCAAGTTTACCTTTTATACAAGATGCTTTCTGGGAGAGGCGGCTCTACCCAAAATATTTGAAGTCCAAAATCCCTCTCTAAACCCCCTAGTACTAAGGTACTGACTAATCACAGGACTGTACCGTACAATAAGGTACAGATGCCGGAGTACTTTCTATACGGACAGTGTATGACGTCGCCAAAATGTGACATTTGTCACATTCAGATTTGTTGTCTTCCGTTCCGGAGATTTCGTAAACCCGTATAATGTTGCCACGTGTCATCCGGAGTGGCGGAGTCCACAAACCGCCAAATTAACCTTTCCGCAAAGTCGACGCTAACCATGGGCGTCTGATTTATATCGGTATTTAATACGGACCGTCGAAACAAATGTCTGTACTATTTGTTTTGTCCAATACTAATAGTACAACTTTTTTTATCCCCAATAAACTGTAATCAATTTAAATGGAAACACCTACGTGTATATCTTAAATACGTATCAAACTCAATACACCTTAACACTAGTCTTAAACTAAACGGACAAAGCTATCGGCTGCGGTTGACTAGATGGACTGCAAGTACTACGATCAATTCTTGGGTGTGTCAGGTACCTTTTGGTAAATCTACCTAATTCACCCCTTGTCTTCTCTAGTGAGCTTGCACAGCAATGGCTCTAGCTCCTTATCCAACCTTCAGTGACTATGACAAGTGTGGGGGCTTGGAGATGGAAATTAGAGGCAGACTGCCTCTGCTCTTTTCTATCCTAATACAGAGCTAGAAAATACTCAAATATCAACAGCCCGGAGTTGTTGGCATAAGTTTTTGCAAATAGCCCCCAAGTGCAAGTGCTTCCCACAAAAATAATCATGCCCACGGCTGCCCACATCCCTTTCTTAGATATGCATGCAAAAATAGGGGAGACACCCGGACAGGGCATAGGGATGAGTGCATGGGAAGGCGAAAGGAATCCCCTCCCCCTTCTTTTCCCACATTTGGCCACGGAAAGGGTTTGGTGTCTTAGTAGCTGGCTGATATCCGAATTTGCATTGTCTACGGGAAGTCTATCACACTTGTTCCCTCAAAACCCACTTTATTAAACAAGGGGTTTCATTTTATTCCGCAACGATGACTCCAAAACAAAAAGGAACTCCAGTCAAAGACTAAAGTGCACTACCACGTAGAAATACATAGATAACTATGATTGGCTTTCCAAGATTAACAATATCACCTTGCCCCAGAAAAAAAGAGTAAAAGATAGAAAATGCAAAACAAAAACAAAGTTAGCTTAACATACCCCAGTAATCAACGATGACAATGAGAAAAATGCAACCCCTCTCCCGATAGTATATTGAACAAGGATGGAGCTCCTTCAACCTTCAGTGTCCGCAGCTCGGAACCGACCAGACTCTTCTCGGTTTGAAACAACAAAAAGTCCAAAAATCACCCAAAAAGCAAATAGTGCCAACTACCCGCCCGAAGTGTGATTCCCACAAAAGACAGATCCAAAACCAAGATGGCAATAGAGTAAAAACATAACAAAGATTATGCAAAAGAAGGTTTGTTGAAATTTTTGAGGGTTTTCAAATGAGACAGTACTAATAAACAACCTGTCTCCTTCGGCCCCAAGAGCCTTATAAATTAGAAGTTTGTAAAAATCTCATGCCCAAAAGTCAAAGCTATGCAATTAACCAATCAGCGGCAAGCAAGTGTAATTAAATTGACATTTGACAAATTAATCTATACTGCACTATGGGCAAAAAGTTATGCTTGTGACTACCGCTAAATCCGCAGCTGGAAATAATTATTTAGTCCACTATTATAAGACAAAGTACTGAAAATGACACGAAAGTTCCAGACTTTGACTTAAGGTAATTAATTGACCGGGAGTCAGATTAACCTAAAATGAATTTCTACGGACAGCTAACATCATTATCTAGACGACAATCTGGAAAGTTACGTGGCGATCCACAATGTACCCTTCAAAAGGGCTCATGGCCATTGATCCCATGTAACGGACTTGCAATCTTTGAGGCGGAATAACTTAGTCGTCCGGCCTTCGTTTGGCGCGACCTAAAGTGCGTTGCGCTCAGTTTAGAGAATCCAAGGAGTTGATAAGGCTTATTTCACTCACTCCTCCGTACTCTGGGGATCCTACAAGGGAGAAAGGGCCCGTAAATCCTTAAGGATATAAAGGTGTGCCTAAAAAGCACACGAGCTTGACAGCTGTCAAGCGTGCTTGAAAAACATAAGAGAAGGGCACCTAGCCTGGAGTTGTCGGCATAGGATTCCTGCAAATAACCCCCAAATTTGAGTGCTCCCCACAAAAAATGATCTTGCCCACGGGTGCCCACATCCTTTCTTTAGATATGCATGCAAAAATAGGGGAGACACCCCGAGAAGGAATAGGGATGAGTGCATGGGAAGGCAAAAGGAATCCCCTCCCCCTTCCTTTCCCCCACCTGGTTGCGAAAAGGGTTTGGGGTCTTGGTAGTTGGTTGATATCCCAATTTCCCCCCCTGTTAGTCAACCATGACTAAGACATAAAATTACCTGCCCCACTCGCAGTTCCCAGAGAGCCAGGTGCTTGAGGGTAGAGAGCGTGGCTCCCCAGAGGATGGGAGACAAGCTGAATGCCTACACTGACCATATTGATTGCAAACCAGTATGTTGTGCAGCTGGGAGGGCTGATTCCAAGCTGATGAACACGAAGGAGGAATGGCAAAGTAAGTTAAGTGGAAAGTGGGTTCGTCCTTCAGTACCTATAGATGGCATTGGGCCACATTGATCTGATTCTCTCTAATTCAATCTACCATCCTTTCCCTCCAATGTAAGAACCCTTTTATTGGAAACTTCGACCACTTTCAAAATTACTCGGCCGACATAAATATCTTGTGTGTCCTTATTTTGTTGCATCCGATATACCAAGTCCCTTGGCATAATTCGTCGCTGACGTGGCAAATATTTCCTGCTCTGACGTTGAGAATACCACAACTAATCTCGGTGTTGAGGCACCTGCAAATTTCTTATGGCGAGAGGCATCTCTCGGTGAAACATCTTGGCTCTGTCGGCGATCAGTTTTTCGACTATTCCTTTGTCATCCATCTCCGGGAGGACCACCTCTTGGGCCGATGCAGCCCTAGGCAGGATGGGATGTTGTCTGAATAAAATGAAATAAAGATTATAAGAGTGGAGAGAAGCCAATCTGCTTAATCGGTATCCAATAGCAATCGAAGGCACCCTCTTGTCCCACTCCCCCAAATTTTATTCAACTACATATTTTTGTTGTGACCGCTTCATTGTCTGTACACATCTTTTGGCCAAATTGTTAGCTTGCGAGTGGTCACGGCTTGTCAAGCGATGGTCGACAAGGCATTTTTCTAAGAGGTTGGAAAATTCTCCGGCAAATTCGGAGCCTTAGTCCGTTAGAACTTCCGCAGGCTTCCCGAATTGCGCTAAAATCATTTGCAAAAATGCATCTGTAATTGCCTTAGACTCCTTCCGTGGCAAAACCACCAATTTGATCTAGTTGGAAAAAAGTTCTATCATGACCAGCATGAAACGGTTCCCCCCTTGCTGGTCGAAAGAGGTCCCAAAAGATCCAAACACATCCCCCAGATCAGAAGCGAATGAAGTTGTGTTCCGCCTTTCTTGTCAAAGGCTACGTTGACTCGATCGCACGAGGAGCAAGTTTGCACAATTCTGTTGACTTGGGTTTGCAACATGTGCAACCAATGAGAGCTCGCAATAAGTGAAGTGGTCCGCTTTTGCCCAAAATGTTTACATTGCTGAAGGAAATTGGATATCAGAGTTTCTCGGTCTGAGGGGGGAGGAACCACTTTCCTTGTGCCGTCTGACCATTTCCGGAGAAGAAGGCCTTTGTCCTATTAATATGGAGCCATCTGGGTCTGCACTCAGTATAATTGGATTCCAGTCAAGTGGGGAAGAGGCGACCCCTATTAGATAGATTGGAGAGCATCATGGTCGTTCCATATATCCTTCCGTCCGGCTCCTATGGGCGCCTGCCCCTCCACGTCGGCCGAAAAAGTTGACCATTCCCCCCCAAATTGGGGAAGCCAGATGAAAGTTGAGGATGCTCGGATGAGTCGAAAACTGATTTTAGGGTCCTCATCATGCCGAGCCTTGGTAGAATCCATGGTGGAGGGATTCGGATTTCTGCTAAGTCCATCGGCATACCCATGGATTTCCCCTGGTCTATGAACATTGTCAAAATCACATTCTTGTAGGATAAGAACCCATCTGGCGAGTTTGCCGGTTAACTTACTATTTTCAATGATCCATTTCAGAGTTTGGTGATTAATGATCAAGGTGAAATGGACCCCGTGCAAATAAGGCCGGAAATGATGGATTGCCCAATCCACAACGAGTAGCTTTCCGTGGTAACTGCTATAATTCCCTTGTGCTCTATTATTTCTCCGGCTGGGGTAGGGCACCACATATTCAGCTCCGGCATCATCGACCTGAGCTGAAACCGCTCCCAATCCAAACCTGCTCCTATCAATGTAAGTGTGGAAAGGCCTCTACTGATCTAGAATCCAGAGCATGGGGTGTTTCTTCACAGCATCCTCAAGAAATGGAAAGCGATCTGTTGTTCTTCGGCCCACTGCCATCCTTGGTCCTTCTGCAATAGCTGGTTGAGGGGCTGAGTGTGACTAGTGAATCAGGGATAAACCGATGATAGTAGTTGGCTAGACCATGAAAGGTGCGAAGGGCCGAGATGTCTTGTGGTAGGGGAAGAGCGTTAAGGGCTTCCACCTTGACCATGTGGGGATCCAAAGTCCCGAGAGTCACCTCATTTTTGAGGTAAATGATTTTCTATACCCCTAAAATACCTTTGCCCATGTGACATTTCACGCATGTAGCTTGAAGGTCCCGAAGAACGATTTGGATATGCTCCAAGTGTTCTTCAAAGGTCTTTGAGAAGATGATTACATCATCTATATCATATCGGGCACAATCGATTCCTCGTAGTGCTTCGTTTATGGTCCGTTAGAATTTGGCCGGCGCATTCTTAAGCCCGAATGGCATATAAATCCATTCATAAAGCCGAGAACCTGTCCAAAAGGCCGTTCTTTCCCAGTGCTTTAGTTCCATGGCAATCTGGTAGAAACCGTTTTTAATGTACAAAGTGGAGTAGATAGCGGCACCAACAACGGAGTCGAATATGTGTTCCGGGGTCGGCATTGGATACCGGTTAGAAATGGTGGTAGTGTTTAGCATGAGATAATCTCCACATATCCAAAAATCTACAGTTTTCACGGACGAGTCTTTTTTGGGAGGGAAAACTGTCGAGGAGGCGAACCGATGAAGTGCTGTACTTTCCTGAACCAATCTGGCTTCTAACAAAGTTTGGACTTTAGCCGTGATAAATTCATTCTCCTTGAAGTTGAGAGGATATTGTTTCTGCCAAACAGTAGCTATCTTGTCAATCAAATCGATTCGGAAAGGGGTTCATTTGTAGATACCGACATGTGTTTCTGATTTGAAAACACCTGCTTGTTTTCGGCCAATAGTTCGGAAAGCCACGCTTTTTGTTGAGGGTCCAATAACTCCCCCAAGGTCCAATCCATTTTCCGCAGCTCTACGGCAGCCCAAGCTTCTAGCGGTCTACCTCAGAGGTTAATGTCGAATTCTAACCCTACCGATGGATTTGCCTATACCCCTCCGGCTAAGACACTACTGCTGACAACTTTCGTTAAGCCTTCCGTTAAGCTGTCGCCATTAGAGCCGCCGCCCCCCCCCATTGGGAAAACATGCAGTGGTGAAATGTGATTTTTTCTTCTTCTTTCTCTCCCCCTCTCAAGCTGCAAAGTAGCCTGCATCGCTAACAACTGAGAAGCTTGAAGGTAAATAGCTCTTGATTCTGAGGACTTGAGGCTGGAAAAGGCGAGTGCATCCTTGAGCACTTTTGTGATCGAATTCAAATCCATACATTTCCCAATTAGGCTTCACCTCTAAAGGGCTGAAATACTTGGTGTTGGCGTGGTGCCTATATGAAATCCCATTGCTTCTTCGCGTTCTGCAATTGTCGGTTTTGTCTAGATTCTTGCCTTACAGTCAAAAATCATTCCCGCTACCCTTTTCCGATAAGCGTGATTGTGAAGGAAAGAGACCAATGTCCGGAGTGCTTTTTGTGGGAATCTGGTTTGTTGCAACGAAAGAAAGGGGAGCGGTCGGGTTGCGTCACAGGTGTGGCGTGTTGTTCATAGCCATTTTCAACCATGAATGTACCCTTGGAAGCACCACAGACTACCCCAAAACAACCACTTTTGATTCCACTCAGATTTCTACAAGCTAACCAAACCAAGCTAAAAATACTTAACTAGATAGTTCGTAGGCCACTTAGTGTTCCCACTAATTTTCATATAACAATACCAAACAGAGTAATCACAACACCCAGTCAAAGTTGCAGAAAAACAGCCTGCCAGAACTTTGATAAATATGACCAACTTCACAATGAAGCCCCAAGAAAATTAGACACACAATAGGTTTGCAAATTTTCCACAATGTTTCCAATATAAGGGGGAACACACATGCAAAATTTCAGATAATTCTGCCAATAGAACTGAGAGAAATTCTCAGATGAGATTCTCAAAATGGAGCAAAACAGTTTCTGTCCAAAAAGTTCCTAAGTCTCAAAATGACTAAGTCATACAAATATACACTACACCTTACTACTAACTGTACAGAGGCATACTAGCCGTACGTAATCAATCAACTACCTTTATTAATGTGAGTGTACATGAGATCAACACTAATAAATAATACATAGTACAAAACATTGTTAAATATTTACAAGTTTTACGAATTCCGTCAAATGAATCAAGACCGTCCAAAATAAATATCATGTGATGGACGCGATTTCGCCTCCCTCACCAAATTGACAGCGACGCCGTCCGTAGTTCAGGTGGGGTCCACTTCATCAAATGTCACCCGTCGCATTACGTTTCGTAGTGCGACATACGATTTTGATAGCGTTGATTAACGTTGGATCGCTTCGCGATCCGCCGTCCATTTCCTTTTACGCAAATCATACTTTCATCTTTATTTCTTCGCGTCACTTGAAGTCCAATTTCGTACGTTCCAATACACTTAGTACCTAGTACACAAGCAGCTATGGGTGCGGCATGACCAACGCAGCATGGCAACAAGATATCTTTCGCACACATGTTGCTATAGCTGCGATGTATTCAGCGCAGCATGGCAGCATAGTAATGTGATATAGAGAGGACTAAAGGTTTCCAAAAACCAACATGGCCATTCTACCTTCCCAAAGTATTTGCTGCACCGAATTGTTCAGGTTGGGGGTTTGATCATCCAATAGCTGGCGTAGAACTTGAATCGCGATCATATTGGTCTAATATGCCCTGACTCTGTGTGCTCTTCATCCCATCAGGGTGGCGTCAAAAACCAAGGGAGCTCCTAAAATTTGGGTTATTTGATTCCAGCTGTCCGCAAAGTGTTTCCGTTTATTATCTCGTGGGTGGACATTCTCCAAAACGTACCCCACCGGTGTGTCCTGGAGTTGTTGAATCCATGAGATTAATTTGATCATCCAATAAAATTTCCGGCTCCTGGGTGTTGATGCCCTCTGCCTTGTCTCGCTAGGGAGTATCCCTGACAAGGCCATCTTGCCATCACTAGATCTATTTTTTCCAAACTAGTTAGATGGGGTTTCTGGATGTTTTTTATATTCCGCGGAAGACTCCGGTGAGCTTTAGAAAAGGTAGACATTGGAAGTTGTTGAGGATATAGGGTGTGATGTTGGTGAAGGCGATGTTTGCTGACAGCCTGTGCCTATGGTGATATCTCCACGGCTGTATATGACTCTACCCAATATCCTGTTTTTAGAATAACGTCTAAATCTGAACTGATTCCTGAAAATAGAGTTAAAATTCATAGTGCGCAATTTTGCCACCAGTAATAATCTATTCTTGTATTCCTCTTCCCACCGCTTCGAAATGGGGAATCGTTAGATTTCTTCGGCTATATCTGTGGAAGTGCCAAATAATTCCGTCAGAGAGGATGTTGTATACATAAGGTAGCAACGAGACACCAAGAAATTTGTCTTCCCCAGATTCCATAAATAAAAAAGAACCACCACTTTGGTTCCTTCGAGATTTTTGGGGTCCCGAATGGTACACTCTTGTTTCCACATGCTCACTCTCATATTTAATTTGGTCTAAAAAGCCATTCCTAACAGAATTTCAAATTGAGTCCCTTCCACCACTAAGAAGGGAAGCTCAATTTTCACCGGTTGGCCTCTGTCATCAGAAAACTCGATTTCTATGCCTTTGATAATCCTATTGACGGGTTGACTGCCGCTGCTTACCGTGCTTAAGTAGATATTGCTAGGGCTGATTTCGGGCCAGAGTTCCTTGGGCATTTTTTGCAAAGCAGAGGTGATGATGAGACTACTAAGCGCTCCAATGTCGACCACAGCGTCCTTGTATCCTCCATACTAGTTGAGCTCGAAGTTTCTTGTTCAGTTCACTATAAGAGCCACTGATAAGGCTTTATAGTCCCTATCCACTATAGGGGTTTTTGTAGAAAATAATGGTCTTTTAAAGTATTTTCTAGGTCTGAATAGAAATAAAGAAAGAATTCGAGGTCGTCTACCTCTAACTTCTCTCTCTAACTCTCAAACTTGTCGCAGTCATTGAGAAATTAGAGAGGAAGCTAGAGCCATGGCTACCTAGGCTATCTAGAGGTTTACGGTATATGAATATTAGTTTATTTATAATTAAGGATATATTTACTAACATATGTATGCCACCTCCAAGATTTGAACCTGCAACCTGCCGGCCGAAAATTAGACAATAGCCGATAGCTTTAAACCGTTTACTCTAGAGATAGTGTTACGTATTATAGGGTTTGATAATTAATTAAATATTTACATGTAGGATTGTTCATTTAACTGAAATAGTTTTACGGGAGACATAGATCCAGTAATGTAAAAGTACGGATTACGGTACGGATAAGAAACCAATATCGTGCATTTATTTCTCTAATGAAACGAATACCGCGCATGTATTTATTACGACTACGATTAAATGTGAATTTAATCGGACGGCCAAAATTAACGCCGAGATCACGGAAGAGGATTTCGGCGGTTTGTGGTCATCGCCACATCGGATGACACATGGCGGAATGACATTGGATCGCGACATCTCCGAGGATTAAGGGAGCGAATCCGGACATACCACGTGTCGACATTAAGGCCATGTCGTACAATGTTCCTACAGAAAGTACACCAGCAGCTGTACTTTTGTGTACGAAACTGAAATCTGATTGGCTCCGTACATCAGTAGATAGAGTCTGTGAGAGAGATAGGACTTAGAAAAATTAGAAGGTAGGACCCTCGCTCCCAAAGAGGTTCTGTACAAAAGGTAAACTTTGACCCTCCATAACTTACTGCTCAGGGGAGCAAATTCAGAGATTCTTTTTGCTATCGACTCAAGGGAGTCTTGCCTTCATATGGGTGAAGTTGGTCAGCGTTTTTGTTTGCCACGGTGTCAGTTAATCTTGCTGAAACACAAAGGGGGCATGGTTATCCAAGAGGCTTCTTGGAAGCTATCCACTCTGAGAACTTATGGAGGTCTCAGAGTTTCAAGTTATGGGCCTACCCTCTAGGGTACTAATCTTTAATGGAAATGGCTTCATATACTAGGAAAGTATGATGATAAGAGCTCTATGCGAAAAAAGGTTTTGGGGGATAGTGAGTGGACGATTGGGGAGTCCATCAAATCTTAGAATTCCTTCGAGGTTTGAAGGATGTAGATTCACAAAGATAGGACATCCATCTTCAACGGAGAGACAAAGGAAGGAGAGGTGGTGGACAAAGGAAAGGAGAAGGAGACGACCACACCAATAGCAAGTGGTTCAGCATTCTTGTCAACTATTCCGAGGAACGAGGAGAATGATACTCAAACCACGGATTTCAACAATATGGCGGCAAAGCACTTCATCCTACGCCATCTTACTGAAGGACTTGCATGTCCTCATTTGCAGGTAGAAAGGGAATCGGATCTATGGATGGCTCTCATAGAGATGTACTGAAGTGGTACGATTCTACAACAACAGCTTACTGATCAGAAAGTTAAGGAAAATGTATACAAAGGGGGGAAAATGTTAGATTTTTGCAATGAGCTTGCTTCACTCTTCATAGAGCTAGAGAGTGCGGGAAAAGGTTTTAGTGAAACAGAAAAGGTTAACTGTTTACTAATTAAGTTACCCGATGAGTTCAAGAACATAGTCAACCGTGTGCAGGACTTGCCGGAATTAAGTTGGATATGGAACTCAGTGGTAGGGATGATTCTCGTTCGGGAGAATACGATTAATATCCGAAGGGGAGGGAAGAGTGGCCAAGCATTGGTAACTTCGACCGATTGGAGGAACAAGGATTCACGGAAACTGGTCGGAAATTATGGGGGAAGGGAGCAGAAAAATCATGCCGACAAGTTCGTGCGAAAAGGGCGCCCAAAGGTTTATGTCTTTTTTGCAAGAAACTGGGGCAGTATATGGCAGAGTGCACTAAGCTAACCGAGCTTCGGTTAAAGGAGGGGCAGACCGGTGGTACCTTGTGAGGAAAGAAAAAGGCCCTTTTGACAAAAGTACATGTGGCGGAATCCAAGGACGAGGAAGATGAGCTCCTTTTGGATGAGGAGTTGGATGCGAAAAACGAGGTCGAAATTCCACGAAGTTAAAAATATCCTTTCGATGGGTTTAAAGGTGAAACAAGTTAGATTATAGATTCAGGTGTCTCCATGCACATGTGTAAGGATAGACACATTTTGAATAAGATAAGAAAGATTCCCACCGTAGAGATAGAGTTCGGGGATGGGAGGATAATCACCACTACTCTTGTAGGATCAGTAGATGTGAAAGTGTTAGTAGAAGGAAAGACATCCATAGTAACATTCTCGAATGTATTGTTTATTCCAAAGCTGAACAAAAACCTCATCTTTACATCTGTATTAGATGATAAGGGTTTTTTTACTAGCATAAGGGAAGGAGTCTTTACTGCTTGTTTTCAGGAGGATGTCTATTTCATTGCTGAGAAAGGTAGCCATGGGATGTTTAGGCTGATTTTAAGAAATGAAACGAAGAATCTTTTTTATGCTGGTGTTCATGATATTATGATGTGGCATAAGAGGCTTGGGCATGTAAATCTAGATATGTTAAGAGAGATGAAAAAGGTGGGAGTGGTGGAAGGGATTCAGTTCAGTTAGAGTGATATTATAAGTGATTGTAGTGGATGTGCTCAAGGTAAAGCACACATATTACCCTTTCCTAAAACAACCAACTACAAGGGAGAAAAAATTATAGATCTAGTACACAAAAATATTTGGTGAGCGGCTAAAGTGCCCTCACCGAGGGGGAAGAGATTTATGATGACTATCATTGATGATTAGTCTTGGTATTCTTGAGTGTATTTTTTGAAAAACAAGTCCGAAACTCAGGATTGTTTTAGACACTATAAAGCATGGAGCGAAAAACTCCATGAAAATCCAATCAAAAGAATAAGGAGTGACAATGGTGGAGAGTATACTTCTAACCAGTTTGAGGATTTTCTGAGGGAAGATGGGGTCCAACACCAAAAGACAGTTCCAGAAAACCCAGAACAGAATGGGGTAGCTGAAAGGTTAAATAGAACACTATGTGATAATGCTAGAAGTATGTTGTCAGATAAAAAGATAGGAAAAAGGTTTTGGGCAGAAGCAATGAACTATGCTAATTACCTCAAAAATAGAGTTCTAACTTCAGCTATAAAAGATCAAACACCTTATTTTAGATAGAAAGGCCGGAAACCAGACATATCTCACTTAAAGGTTTTCGACAGTCAAGTATTCAGTCTAGATACAGATCGATCTAATTGGAAGCTAGATCCTAAAGGAAAACGGGAATACTTATTAGGTTATGATGAGGATGTTAAAGGATATACAGTTTACGATCTAAAAAGGGAAGATATAATCTTAGTAAAGCATCTAGTAGTTATGGATGAAAGAAATTCTGGGGATCCCTATAAGTATACAAAGTTAGTAAATATCAGATACGAGTCAGAAAATTCCGATGACTTTGAGCTTCCTAACTATCTAGGTTTTAGAGAAGATGACATTTTTGTAGACACAAATCAAACCGAAAAGGACTCGGCTGTAGAAAATCTAATGAAAACTCTACCCGAAGCGGAAGACATGGTGGAAATTGATTCGGAATCAAGGGATAGGGGAGAAGCCGAGATTGTTTGAAAGAATCCACGAGAACCATCTATTCTGACCTCAGATTTTGAGGGGGGGGAGGAGAAGTAGCAAAAGATTGCAAGAAAAACAGGTTAATAACAAGGTAACAAAACTATCTCATCAAGATGAACCTTAGGCTTATGGAGAGGGGATGACGTGTCTAGAAGAAACTAGTGGAAGACAGTCATCAATGAGGAGATGGCCTCAATTATGGCAACCGATACTTGGGAGCTGGTGGATTGTCCACCTAACCGAAAACTAATCGGTTGTAAGTGGGTTTTCAAATTAAAACTTAACTCAGATAACACAATTGAGCGCTACAAGGCCAGATTAGTGGCAAAGGGATTTACACAAAAGGATGGAATTGACAACAAGGAAACCTTTCCCCCGGTCGTCAGATTTCCCTCCTTCCGCATACTTCTCAGCCTGGCAGCAGCGGAAGACATGGAAGTGCACCAGATGGACATCAAGACAACCTTTTTGCATGGAGAATTGGAAGAGGAGATCTTCATGCGACAACCCGAAGGGTTTGTGGAGAAAGGAGAAGAGAGTAAGGTATGCCGGCTGATTAAATCTCTTTATGGTTTGAAACAGGCGCCTCAACTGTGGAATAAGAAGCTTGATTAGTTTCTTACCGGTCAAGGATATATCCAGATCATTTCAGATCACTCAATCTATGTTTTCGAAGATGAGGAAGGTTTTATATTTATTGCAATTTATGTTGAAGATTTGCTTGTTTTAAGTAAATCAATGGAAAAAAATAAAAAACTTAAAACTAATCTTAAGGGGAGATTTGAAATGAAAGATATGGGGGAAGCAAAATATATTTTGGGAATTCAAGTAGAAAGAGACCGAAAAAGAAAGATTATAAGATTGACTCAAAAGGAAGCAATAGGGAACATGCTTGAAAAATTTCAGATGGATAAAGCTAATAGTTGTACAACTCCAATAGAGTTGAAGAATGGAAGTGAGGGGAGTGAGGAAGAAGGAGTCATAGTCTTAGACGAGGAATTATCTCCTGAAGAACATAAGTTCATGTAGACTATTCCTTACAAGCAAGTAGTGGGAAGTCTAATCTATTTTATGAATTTTAACCGGCCAGATTTAGCTGTAGCTGTAGAAGTGCTGAGTAGAAGTCTAAATGCTCCCACTAAGAGGGATTGGGAAGTAGCTAAGAGAGTCTTTAGATATTTGATAGGAACTAGGGATTTATGGTTGCATTTGGGTGGGGAGAATACTGACATCACTTCTTGGAGTGATGCCAGTTATGGTGATGCTCCGATGAGGAGATGCACTTCTGGATATGTATTATATGTGGAAGATGGGGCTTGCTGTTGGAGTAGCAAACAACAAAAAGTTATTGCTCAGTCCACCACGGAGGCTGAATATATGGCCTCTTGTTCTACTGTAAAAGAATTGATGTTGGTCAAGTCTTTGCTTGGTGAGCTTGGTCAAATTAAGAGTGGTGTGCAAATTTTTTTTTGTGATAATCAGGCAGTAATCGCTATTTCTGCCAATCCTAAACATCATTTTAAAGTGAAACACATGGACATCAGACTCAGCTTTGTTAGAGAGAAAGTAGGAAATAAAATAATCAGTTTAGAGTACAGACAAGATAGGGAGATGGTAGCAGATATCATGACCAAACCTGTGCCTTCCTTTAAGCTAATTTTCTGTTGGGAGAAGTGTTGTTTGAAATTAAAGATTGACTAGAAAATAACGGGAGTGTAGAAATTAATGGTCTTTTAAAGTATTTTCTAGGTTGGAAGAGAAATATAGAAAGAAATCAAGGCAGTCTACCTCTAACTTCTCACTCCAACTCTCAAAATTGTCGCAGTCACTAAGAAATTGGAGAGGAAGCTAGAGCCATGGCTACCTAGGCTTTCCAGAGGTTAACGGGATATAAATATTAGTTTATTTATAATTAAGTATATATTTACTAAAATATATATGCCACCTCCAAGATTTGAACCTGTAACCTGCCGGCAGGAAATAAGGCGGTAGCCGTTAGCTTTAAACCGTTTACTCTAAAGATAGTGTTACATATTATAGGATTTGATAATTAATTAAACATTTACACATAGGATAGTTCATTTAACTGAAATAGTTTTACGGGAGACATAGATCCACTAATGTAAAAGTACGGATTACGGTACAGATAAAAAACCAATATCGTCCATTTATTTCTTTACCAAAACGAATACCGCGCATGTATTTATTACGGCTACGGTTAAATGTGAATTTAATCAGACGGCCGGAATTAAACACCGAGATCGCGGAAAAGGATTTCGATGGTTTGTGGTCATCGCCACATCGGATGACACGCGGCGAAACTACATTGGATCGTGGTATCTTCGGAGATTACGGCACCAAATGCGGATATAACATGTGTCAACATTAAGGCCATGTCGTACAATGTCCGTACAAAAAGTACATCGGCAACTCTACTTTTGTGTACGGAGCAGTAATCTAATTGGCTCCGTACAATAGTAGATAGATTATGTGAGAGAGATAGGACTTACAAAATTTAGGAGATATGACCCTCTCTCCCAAGGAGCTTTAATACAAAAGGTCAACTTTGACCCTACATAGCTTTGTGCTCATGGGAGGAAATTCAGAGATTCTTTTTGCTATCAACTCAAGGGAGTCTTGCCTTTATTGGGGTGAAGTTGGTTAGAGTTCTTCTGCGCCAGGGTGGTAGTTGTTCTTGTTGAAACACAAAGGGGTCAGGGTTATCTTAGAGGCTTCTTGGAAGGTGTCCACTCTGAGGACTTATGGAGGACCTATCCTCTATAGGGGTTTTCGGATCTGTGGAAAAAAACACTGCGGTTGGCGAAGTGGCCCTGTCGACCCTCCCTTTTCCAGAGTGGATTTCTTCTCCCAATGCCTGAATGAGGATTTTTTCGGGCAAGTTGTGGGAGGATGCTAGAGTCTTTATGTGGGTGAGGGCGAATGGCATGAGGTGCCGGACTAGCATGACAGCCGGTTTGGAGGAAGGAAGGGTAGCTTTCGGTGAAGATGGGAGTTAATCCCGTTTGTGTGGATCCTTATCTTGTCTTTCTTCCTCGTCATTCTCGGGGCCGAAATCTAGGATTAGCCAAGTTTGGGGAGTGTCATTTTCCGGGTGTTCTGCCATGTATCTCTCAAACTAGTCCTAATTGTATTTTTTCTCTTGTTCCAATGACTCCTTTTCTTGTTGTTGTTTCTCGCTCTCGTAGTTCTCGAAACCAAAAGGCAATTTAGGTTTGGGGGGAAGAGATGGCGGATGAGTGGGTTATATTCCGAGGCGATGTTCAGCATTACAGCTTGGGGAGTAAAGGACAAAGGACCGGTAGCTTACCGGTTGTGGTCCCTCTGATCCATTTTCTGCCTGTCTTATCTTTGCATCAAGGTGGAATTGCGGAGTTGGCGGCAGCTATCTCCCACCCTAACATTTTAAACTCCGGATAGGAAAGTTCGAGCATGGTGGGCATTTGGGGGTTCCAAATCCCAACCTAATTAGTCATCATCAATACCACCCGCTGTGCTTTGAAGCTCAAGCTCCGCAAACTTTTGTAACAACTCTTGTTTCTATTTTTGGAGTTGTTGTGCTGCCATGAGTTGAGCAAGCCGGGAGATGATCCCAAGCGGAGAGCAGCCATTTCTGCGGCCATTGCGGCCAGCTGCTGACTCAACTGCTGGATGATGAATTCCGGTGTAAGTCTTGTTGTAGCCACTGGTGCTCGCTCCAGTTCCTCCTTGGTAAGCAAAACTCGGCGTCCCCAAAGGTTGAGGAGTTGAAGTGGGAGAGGGTTAACGATAATTTCTCCTTTTCCAGTAAATAGGGCAAACTGCATCATTTTTTTAGGAACTCCATTCTTTCGGAAACATTGCGTTTCCTTATTCTCGAGGAAAACCGCAAGCCTCGCATTTCGTTCTTTTGGAGGTGTATTTACTGCCGATTTCATTTGAGATGTGGGCGTCATCAAACTTTAGAAGTTTGATTTGTCGCAGCTAGAATTGTGAAATTTTGGCGGTTTCTCCTCAGGGAGTTGGAGGGTAAGTGTCATTGATTACTTCGGTCTTCTCTCCCCCCCCTTCCTCTTTATGCCTTTCTTAGTGCCTCCAGGTCCTTTCTGCACGTTGTTTCTCCTATTGTTTTAGCTTCAAGGCCAGCTCCGATTTATGTTTTAGTGTGTTGTGCTTCCACCCATGGCCAGTTTGCTGACAATTTAGGCAATTGTAAAGAATAACTCTTTCGTCTGCTCCCTTTGTCGCTTTTGACCGGCTCTTAGCCACTTGCTTCCCTTTGAGCTTCCGCAAAGCTTAAAGTTCAGCCTTTTCCTCCTCACTCAAAGAGGTCTCCCTGGCGAATCATGCAAAATTTACGCGTGCCTTGTCGGTCACGACCTTCTCCGCTGCCTCACTATGAACAAAGTGATCATACAACTTCATCGCCAACAACGAAATCTTATTAGCTAAAGGATTAATGTCCTGAATTGCCTGTTCGACAATCTAATTATCTAGAGCAATTTGCCCTGTTGGCCTGAATGAATTATGGACAGCGATGAAATATTTGGTTGCCATCGTCGAAAGATCAATAGTGGACAGCTTTTTTTTCTAACAAAGGTTGGAGAGTTGGTTAAAGATGGTCTACGGAGTCTCTTTCTTCAAGGAGCGGAATTTCGTGAATTATTAGATCATAGACTTGTTCCTCACGATAAAGAGGAGCCTACAGATATTCAACAGAGTAGTACAAGGGTTAGGGTTGGAAACCATGCGAGTTACCGCCCGGGCTGCTTGAATGGCTTGTAGATGGTTAACATAGGCTCTTCCTTGAGCTTGTAGTTTCATGTTATCTGTGAAGGTAACACTCACAGGTGTTGCAGATGCTGCAGCCAAGTCAGCCTCCGCTTGAAAAATAGTAGCCTCAAGAGCTGGATCTGAGATCTTGATGTTGGGAGCCATCAAAAGTGGGTGTCGCTCTTTGTAATCCGCCAATGCCCATTCAAAAAGGTATTAGACCATCATTGGGACAAAGGTTGTTTTAAAATCATCCGGAATAGCTCCTCTCCTGTATTTGTTGATCTCGGATTAAGTGAATGATTTCCACAACAATTCCAAATTTGAAATTGCGATCCCCAAGCTATCTCTGGTAAAGATCCGGATATCCCCCATTTCCTTTTCTTCCTCTACAGAATTTGTGAACTAGGAATAGGAGGGCCCGGTTGGATTGATAAACTGAGTAGGCAAGATGACATCATGTCTTCTTCCTCAAGACCGAGACCGTCTCCTCCTATAGTAGAAGATGCTGCCCTGAGAGGTTTGGATCCCCCTCCCACAGAGGAAGTACCAACTCTTGTAAATATTGTTGGAGGAAGAATGTTCCCCACTGCACCCCTATATCCTACAGAGTATCGCTCTTCCGTGAGAACTTACTCCACCGATGGGATGTGGAAGTGAGGTCAGTTCAAAGGAGGTCGTTGGGGAATGGGTGGTGGCGCAGAAGGGGACGAGTGGAGGCTTTGAGGAGAGTGTGTCTATCTCATTAATGGTGTCTATCTCCTAGGTTGCATTCGAAGGGCTCGAGAGGAGGAGTTCCTAAATTGGAGGATGGGGAATGTGGGTGAGGAGGTGAGTAGACGTCGTGTTTGTAAGGTAAAACAGGCAGATCCAGTGACCCACAGATTGTTGTAGCGAGAGAAAAGGATGAAGAGGGAGAGGAGGCGGGAACGTCCTAAGGCTCTGTTGTAAGACTCAGGGAGTGAGAAGATGGAGGAGGAGAAGATGGGAGATCTAGGGATATTCCAGAGATGGTGATGGGGGTGTTGACTGCCTCAAGGGAATGTGAATCCTCTCTTCCGGTTGTAACTCCCCTACTGCCTCCATAGCGGAAGCAACCTCCACCAAGACAAAGGTAGGCTCTTTAAGGGGAAGAGAAACAGACTCACTAGGTAAATGTGCACCCAAACCCTTCATGTTAGGTTCAATGTTTTCCCCCCCTTCCCCCTGAAGAAAAGGCTCTCGGCTCGTTTCCGAGGAAGGAACTCCGGACTGGGTGCTTGCAAGAGGAGAAGTCCCTTGAGCAGGCGCTTCGGGATGTGGCTTTGTCTTTGGTGTAGGAGGAATCTGCCCGCTAAGAATTCCACTAGATCTAAGCCTAACTTCCCAAATAAGTTTTAATTTTTGTTCCCATAACTTTCGCCTTTCTACCTCTAAGGCTTCCCAATCTTTTGTGACGGGTCCGGCCCCCGCCGTAGCCTTGCCTTAGGATTCTAGAACTTCCACTAGTTCCTTGGCCTTTGAACTACTTTGGTAAGATCCGCTATCCCCATCCTCGAAATTCGGGGTCATTAGGTCTGGTCTGCCACTCGCCCTTGGAAAAATCTTGTGGTCCCATACGCGAAAACCTTTGGATTAGTCGGTTCAAATCGCAAGTGCCCTTTGGTTGGGCAGACACGAGTTGCTGTAGGAGAAGGTTTCTTGGTTGAGGCTGACACAAGAGTTGTGGACGTTTCGTTTATAGGAAGAGGTCCAAATATCCCCTTGCTGTTTCTGTGGTCAAACCTCTTTCCCCTCAATGGATCTCGAGCTTTCCTCTCGCTACCCCCTTCTCCTCTACGAGGCCTCGAGGAGGTGCATCCTCGGGAGGGTCTAGTGGCTGTTGTGTCTTGAGAGGAAGATGAAGGAGGGCGAGAATAGGGAGCTCTTTGTGACTGGTCTGGCACCGTCTGTGAATAGTTGCTCTCCGAAAAACTGCTCAAAATCTCCACCACCCCTCCCACGGGTCTAACCACCCTGACTCGATCTGTCCAAGCCACTCTCTACACCAACTCCTTCTTCACCTTCAGCTCATAGAGGTCGTGAAGGGCTAGGAGTTCTTTACGACTTGGGCAACGTAGATCCGTCAAAACCGTGGGATCAATCAGGATCTCGGCGCGAGGAATCTTGAATCAAGTGTGAAGCCCGACCTCCGGAAGAGGACAAAAATGGAGCTCCCTCTATGCCTTCCGCATTGGCCCGGCCCTGGGAGACACTTGGTTCCTTTCCTAGGCCTAAGCCCGGAATTCTTTCCTTTCCTCAACAAAGGCCCTAGCGGCCTTTGCCAAGCAAGGGTAATGTTTGGAAGTCAGACTGGGAGGAGGAGGAGAATAAGCACCAAGTGGTTCCTTAGTCGAAGAATCAATGACAAACTCTAAGGGTACAAATTCCACGAACATCTGAGACTTCTTCTCCTGTACGGGCTGCTTTTGCCTACCCTACTCTCCAAATCCGTCATTCGGAGTCTCTCCTCCCACCATGATGATAGAGGTAACGAGAGAAAATGTAAAGAATGTAGCCGAAGCTCATTTCCAAAAAGAAAGCTTCCAAAGTCAAAGCTCCTTTCCCCTGTAATCCAAGTAGAAAGGGTTGCTTTTAGTACAGTGCTTTGTTTAGAAGTCTATCACACTTGTTCCCTTAAAACCCACTGTCCTGATCAAGGAGTTTCTGTTTACTCCAGAACGATCACTGCAAAACAAAATTGAACTCCAGACGAAGACACAAGTGCACTACCACGTAGAAATATATTGATAAATATGATTTGCTTTCTAGGTTTAACAATATCACCATGCCCAAAAAAGAAGAATAAAATATAAAAAATGTGAAATAAAGCGAAGCAAGCTTAACATACCCCAGTAATCAACGATGACAATGAGAAAAAGGCGACCTCTCTCTCGAGAGTATTGTGAATTGTGCTACTCTGAAACCTCTATTGGTACTCAGGGAAGGAAGCGTACCCAAAGCCTCTAGAATAACCTCAATCCCTCAGTCTTTGTATGAGTATTGCTGACACCGTGACACAATATAGACTGACCAAAATTCCACCCCTTGGAAGAGCTAACTCCCCTGAGTCTGCCTCAAAAAGAATCCTTGAATTTGCTCCTCGAGTAGTTAATTATCAATGGTCAAAGATGACCTTTTATACGGGAGCTCTTTGAGAGAGAGGCGGCTACCTCTAATTTAACGAAGTCCTAAACCACTCTCTAACCCCTCTACTACTGAAGAACAAAGTGAATCAATTTGTGTACACTACAGAAAAATTACTTGGCCCGGAGTACTTTTTGTACGACCATTCTACGACATGGCCAAGAAGACGACGCTTCCCACATCTCGGTTCGCCATGGTATATCCCGAAGATGCCGCCATCCAATGTCATGTTGACATGTGTCACTCGGTGTGGCTGTGATCGAAAACGGCCAAATCGTCCATTCTGCGATGCCAACTTCTTCCTCTGCCGTTCAATTGATATCAACATTGATATATAGCTGTTAAAATACAAACATTACTTTTCGATGTAATTCTATCTAACAAGGTCTATGCGATTGTGATCCGTTCATTAGTTAAATGAACTTCTCTATTTTCACATCTTTAAGTTGCTATCGTACCCTTTATACTTCAACACAGGTGATAGGCTACATGGTAACGATGGTAGGCTACATTGACGGTCAGTAGGTACCAAGATCAAATCATGGGTCCGTCAACCTTTTTCGTAAGTTTGCCAAAGGGCTACCTTCTGACTTTAGTAGAAACATTGGCAGCCATGGTTCTAGCTTCTTGTTACACCTTCAGTGACTACGGCAAGTATACGGGCTAGAGAGAGAAGTTAGAAGTATGCTTCCTATGCCATTTCTTTCTTTATTTTTAGATCACTTAAGAAACCAAAAAAAAATCATTACAAACACTTTTATTTTCAACACTCCTCTTATTTTCTAGTCACTTTTAAGCTTAAATCCACACTTCTCTCTGCAAAATATTAATTTAGGAGAAGGCACAGGCTTTGTAATCATATCTGTGACCATCTGAGTGTCTAATCTATATTCTAGACTTATTGTTTTCTTCTCCACCTTTTCCCTAAAAAAGTTAAGTCTGATATCGATGTGCTTTGCTTTAAAGTGATGCTTAGGATTGTTGTCCATAGCCTATTTCAACCATTGATTACTCACGGAAACACCCACAGACTACCTTAAAAATGCAATTATGTGTCCTCCATTGGACTACAGAATACATAAAGCAACTATATAGTATTTAACTAACCCACTTCAAGCCACAACCACTGCTGCCCAAAAGTGCAAACTAACAATTTGATTGCACCCCTACGCAGCATGGACTCCCTTGAGTCCGTAGCAAAAAGAATCACTGAAAACGGCCAACCAACCGATAAGTTATGAGTCGGCAAAAATGCCAAGTTTATACAAACTCTCAAAAGGAGAGAGGTTCCTATCTACCAAATTCTCTAAGTCCTAAATCCCTCTCACAACCCCTATCTATTGAAGTACGAACCAATCAGATCACTCTAGGGTACAAAAAAATATTATGGCCGATGTACTTTCTGTACGGCCGATGTACGCCAATGACATTTAGTGGACGCGTGTCCACTTTTCACTTGTCCTTATGTTCGCCGGAATTTTTGCGACCAAATGCCATCCCTGCGCGTGGCGCCACGTCATGCCACGTCCATAAACGCCAAAAGTAACCATTCCGCCATCTTGGCATCGATGTGCACCGTCGGATTAGATTCGATATTGAATGTGCGCCGTAAAAAACAAATGTCCGATTCATTTGTTTTTGTGCGAGATAATTTTTGCACTATATAATACTTGGTTCCATGTTTTTTTGTTCGCAATTCCATTAATCGAATTAATGGTTGTAACACTGTTTAAATAAATATCAAAGCTATCATATGTTGTCGGACTTCTACGACAGACTAGTTAGAGCTAACGACTAAGCCGCGCTCTACCAGTGGGAGGTTCGAGTCCTCCCGGACTCAACCTTTTGTTGAGAGTGACATAAGTCACTATTTAGCCCAACCTGCTTAAGCTAGGACAACCATGGCTCAGCCACCCTCTCCATCCCTCAGTCACAACGATAAGAATGGTGGATAGAGAGAGGAGGCGGAGGAAGGCTGTCCGCCTATTTTTTTTTTCCATTTGTACTAAATTTAGACCTAGAAAATACCACATAAAACTAGTAATTTCACCAAAAAACAGTTGTGTTAGAGACAACACAGATTACTCCACAATAAATAAAATCACCTCAAACTGCACCGTTGTGCAGTAAACTATATACACTGTAAACTCTTAAAGTTAAAGCCAAATCCACCAAGACCTATAGAAGATATAAGCTCCAGACTTTCACAAAAACATCTGACAGCTTCACAAACTAAACACTTAGACTGCTCATAGAATCTTACACAGATACTAAAATACAATGAAACTTCACACACATATAGATTCTATATCATAAAATAAATCCACTAAGTTTCACATGAAAGAACGAAACAGAGTGATCGCACCAACAGGTCAAAGATGCAAAAAATAGTTTGCCATTGCTTTGATAAACTTGACTGCAATACTCAAAATATATTAAGTCCTACAGGTTATACTCAGAGAGTTCACTACTGAATTTACGGAGGCATACCAGCCGTATGGTATCTACCATCTACTTAAACTATTGTAAGTATACCCGAATAGTTCGAGGTATGTCAGACCAAACAAATCTACACTAATAATTAATTAGCAAAAAAACAAACCTATGTTGTACATAATATTTACAGCGACATCTCCACAATCTTCGTACGTAAAAACCAGGATACCATTAACTAAATATCATTACTCACAATCTATACTAGTCATATTATTTGCAGTTGCGTGAACTGTTTTGTCCGTGCGGATTGTATCAGGGTAACCGCAACTGCGTTGACTTGTCTGCGTCGTTGCTGCTCCTTACCGGTGGCGCATATTCATCCAAAATAAACGTAGTTGCGTTGTCCTGTTTGCGTCGCAACTGCGCCGTATCGGCGGTGCCTATTTCAACATTTTGTTTATTCCACATCGGACCGCTTCGCGATCCGCTTCCATTTGTCAATGCTTGTACCCGCCACATCTGTGAGTTTTTTTCATCACTTAAATTATATTCATTCGTTCGCTCCCCCACTCCATGAATCCATTCAAACCTCCACATTAAATTCCATAGCGCATGAAGTGTCACGTGCGCACGAAACAAATTTTTCAAAGCAACAAGGATTAGCAACAATTGCAACTACTACTTGATTATCAAAAAATAATTATGAATTCCACTCTTAAGATGCCCAAATTCACCAGCAAGGATTTGACCCACCTCAATTCCTTCACAGCAGAGCAAGATGCCATATTTTTAGCCTCCATGGTGGACTAAGCAATGACCTTTTGCTGCTTACTGCTCCAACAACAAGCACCATTCCCCACATACAACACATATTTAGATGTTGATCTTCGCATCCGAGCATCCCCATAGCTGGCATCACTCCAAGTGGTGATGTTAGTATTTTCCCCACCAAGATATAGATCCCTCGTTCCTATAAGATATCTGAGGACCCTCTTAACAACTTCCCAATCCCTTTTGGTAGGAGAATTCAGACTCCTATTTAGCACTCCTACAGCTGCTGCCAAATCCGGTCTGAAACAATTCATAAAATAAATCAAACTGCCCACTACCTGTCTGTATGGGATAGTTTGCATTAACTTCCTCTCTTCTGGACCTTGTTCATCATCTAGAATTAGGATGTCTCCTTCCTCACTCCCCTCACTTCCCTTCTTTAGATCCATGGGAGTTGTATAACTGTTGGCTTTATCCATCTGAAATATTTCCAGCATGTTTCCAATTGCCTCTCTCTAAGCTAGTCTAATTATTCTCTTTTCTCTATCTCTCTCTCTATTTGTATTCCCATAATATATCTTGATTCCCCCATGTCCTTCATCTCAAATCTTCCCTTCATATTTGTTTTTAGTTTATTCATTTTTTCCATTGAATTACTCAAAACGAGCAAATCATCAACGTAAATTGCAATAAAAATGATACCTTTCTCATCTTCAATAATAAAATTGAATGATGAGAAATAATCCGAATGTATCCCAGACCAGTAAGGAACTCATCAAGTTTCTCTTTCCACAGTCAGGGCGCCTGTTTTAAACCATACAAAGATTTGATCAGCTGACATACCTTACTTTCTTCTCCTTGTTCCATGATTCCTTCCTCCGGTCGCATGAAGATTTTCTCCTCCAGTTCTCCATGTAAAAAGGCAGTTTTTTTTGTCCATCTGATGTACTTCCATGTCTAGTACAACTGTCAGAGTGAAAAGTATCCGGACCCAGGGAAATATGACGACTGGAGCAAAGATTTCTTCTTAGTCAAGTAATTTCAACACTCCCTTTATTTTTTAGTCTAATTTAAATTTCAGTTTTAATCCACACTTTTCCCTGCAATATTTTAACTTGGGAGAAGGCACCGATTTTGTCATCATATCAGCCACCATTTCCTCATCAGATCTATATACAAGATTCACGATTTTATTTTCAACTTTTTCTCTTACAAAACTTAATCTTATGTCCATATGTTTAGCCTTAAAATGATGTTTTGGATTAGCTGCAATTGCAATGGTAGCTTGATTATCACAAAACACTTCATGCACTCCCTCTTTCATATACCCCAGTTCTTGCATCAAGGACTTGACCCACATCAACTCTTTCACAGCAAATTAAGAGGCCATGTACTCAGCCTCTATAGTAGACTGGGCAATCACCTTTTGTTGCTTACTGCTCCAACAGCAAGCCCCTTCCCCAACATACAACACCTACCCAAAAGTGCATCTTCTCATAGGTGTGTCCCCATAACTGGCATCACTCCAAGTAGTGATGTTAGTGTGCTCCCTTCCCAAAGGCAACCATAACTCTCACGTTCCCACCAGATATCTCATGACTCTCTTGGCTGCCTCCCATTCTCTCTTCCTATGTTCATTAAGACTCCTAGTGAGTACTCTAATCGCACCCGCTATGTTCGGTCTATTACAATTCATAAAATAGAATAAACTTCCTACGACCTGTTTATAAGGGATAGACTTGATAAATTCTCTCTCTTCTATACTCATCTGATCATCTAAGATCATCACTCCTTCTACTACACTCCTATCACTTACTTTTTTCAAGTCCAGGGGAGTGATACAAATGTTAACATTTTCCATTTGGAAGTTCTCAAGTATATTACTTACTAGTTCTTTCTGAGTAAGTCAAATAATCTTTTCCCCCCTATCTCTCTCCATCTGAATCCCCAAAATATATCTTGCCTCCCCTAAATCCTTCATATCAAATCTGGTTCCAAGATCTTTCTTTAACTTATCGATTTTTCCAAAGATTTACAAAACACAAGCAGATCATCCACATAAAGTGTTATAAAAATGACACCATTCTCATCTTCAAACATATAGATAGAATGGTAAGAGGTGATACAGATGTATCTCAGACCTGTAAGAAACTCATCTAGTTTCTTATTCCACTGTCGCGGAGCCAAATTCAATCCATATAAGGACTTTATGAGTCTGCTGACTTTGCTCTCCTCTCCTTTTTCCACAAACCCCTCGGGTTGTCTCGTAAAAATTTCTTCCTCTAACTCACCATTTAGAAAAGCAATCTTAATGTCCATCTAGTGAATTTCCATGTCTTCAGCTGCTGCCAGACTGAGGAGAATCCTTACTGAGGGGAGCCTAACACCTGGAGCAAAGGTCTCCTCATAGTCAATCCCCTCCTTTTGGGTGAACCCCTTTGCTACCAATCGAGCCTTATATCTCTTAATGGTATTATATGGGTTCAGTTTTATTTTAAATACCAATTTACACCCAATAGGTTTTCTATCTAGAGGGCAATCCGCTAGTTCCCAAGTATTTGTTTCTATGATAGAAGCCATCTTATCATTTATGGCTCTAATCCATCTTTTTTTCTTTGGACTATTCACTACCTTCGAGTAACAGTGAGGCTCTTCTAGGTGAGATAGCTTAGTTACCTTATAAGCGGCTTGTTTTTCTTGTATCTGTTTGCTACTCCTCCCTCAAACTCCGAAGTGGGAATAGATGGAAGTCTTGGATTTCTTCTCACTATCTCATTGGCTCCTCTGTCTATGGAAGCCTATTATTTTCCCGCTTCTTCTATATCCTCAAAGTCCATAAGAGTATGTGAGGTTTCCGGTGAGTCTCTTGCATCTTCGAACTCCCCTGAATCAGCAATCACGGTTTCACTCATGTCCTTTTCGGGAACAACCAAGTTCTCCTCACTTTCGGACTCAAATCTGATTCTTATCTTCTTTATATATTTGAAGGGGTGAAATGACTTCCCTTCATCAATGACAACTAGGTGGGCCCATAACCTGAAACTCTATGGGCTCCATTGCCCACAGAATTTGCATATCCAAAAGAAGCTAATCTAGATACTGCCGACTCCAAGTTGATATATACCCAAATGACTCACCCCTTGACAGTCAGAACCCCAATACACATTCATCCCTGTGAAGAGAAGACCTTCTTTGTTCTCAGTTCCACCATAGAATGGAAAGCTTGAATATGTGTTTTGGACAATATTCACCACTTTGACTTTCCCACTGAATACGTGCCACCCTGACCTACAAACACACTAACAAACTACACCCCTTGTGTAGATTGGACTCCCCTGAGTCCGCAGCAAAAAGAACTTCTGAATTTTCTCACCCGAGCATTAAGTTATGGCTTGTCAAAGATGACCTTTATAGTAAAAGCTCTCTTAGAGAGAGGTACTTAAATATCACTTAGTCATGGTCTGTCTACTCACGACTAACTACTACTAAACCTTAGTCCAATAGTAACACTATATAGTACAAAAAGGTACGATGGGCGATGTACTTATCGTACGGCCATTGTACGACATGGTCTTTAAGGTTACATTTGCCAAATTGGGAGCTATGGTTTCTCCTCCCATATTCTGAAATTCTGTGGTCTCCATTGACCCACAGAATGAGCCGCCTATGCAAAGCCTCTAGGATAATATTTGCCCCTTCTACTTTCCCGCTGAATAAGCGCCGCCCAGGCACACAAATAATCTGACCACTCTCACCCCTGTGAGGACAAGACTCCCTTGAGTTAAACGCAAAAAGAATCACTGAATTTGCTCACCTGAGCAGTAAGTTATGGCTGGTCAAAGATGACCTTTATAGTTACAAGCTCTCTTAGAGAGAGAGGTACCTAAATTTCACTAAATCTTGGTCTGCCTACTCACGACTACCTACTACTAAATCCTAGTCCAATAGGAACAATGCGCTTAAACTTGGCACATTTTATACAAAACTAGCCTGCCAGCCGTAATATCGGCGGTGCGCTTCACTCGAAAACCGCCGTATGCCTCTATCGCAGTGCGCCACGGTGCACCGCGGTGTAATAAACTATGGCCTCTTCTACCCTCCTCCTTGGTACTGAAGACTAAACTCTCCACAGTGGAACATCTGGAACAGCATGTTACCAGCATGTTATTCATGTAGCGGGTAACATGGAAGAACATGATGTATCACAAGGATAACCTGATCCTAAATCATCATCCATCAGCACTCATCCGTCTGGTTCTAAATCACTTTAAATCCATGGAGAGAGAGATTC
>JBBHKE010002683.1:159371-242077 GCA_037447655.1 Zygnema cylindricum | reverse complement strand
AATCTTACGTAGGCTCGACAGATTGTTCGCGCATCTGTAGTAATAGAGTAAGATTGTTAACTACCAGCTAAGATATTCCTGCCTGTACACCCTTGCAGGCAAACATAAGCGCTCTTTAAGCAAAACAATTCAATTGTACAGTAAAGACTTACTTGTCAAAGTGCGATGCACCTTAGGGCTCACTAGTAATGCGAGTGTTGCGTTTCCGTGCTCCGCAGTCAATGGTGGTCCAGTTAATCGTTTGGTAGAATCCACTTCTAGCAACGCATCCAAAAAGATGCGCTTTGCTAAAGCTGTGAAGTGTGACGAAAAAGAGGGAGGAAAAGCCTTGATACCAGTTGGCAAATCTCGCTTCGTGGCATCAGTGTTTGGAGCTACCCATTCGTTGTTTGCGATTTCTATCACTTTCCACGAATCCCATTTTTTACTCCAAACCTCTTTTAGTTTTGCGATGACAAATGAGTCCGCCGGTTGAATCAAGTGAGTAGTGCATGGAGGGAAGAAATGAAGTACAGTGTTCTTTGCAAACAAAACCCGATTAAGTTCTTCTGACATGTTGTGGTTTCCACAATTGACAACAAATTTTTTTTTTCTTGTCCTTATGGATCTCCGTGATACGATCGATCCTCCTCGACCTAATGAGGGAATACAATCTTGTCATTCCATCCTTTGGGCCTGATGCAATAACACACTCTTGCGAATTAAAGTAACGGGCAATGAAAAAAGTTTAAGAATAAAAGACATATGTAAAGGATGTAAAAAAAAAAAAAGGAGAGATGGGGTGTGAGAGGCGGAGAGGGAACAACAGAGTGAGTGAAGTACAAATAAAGGATGCAACTTTGAGACCTCCATTGGCACTCAGAGTACGCAGCTCACGCGAAGCATCTAGGATAACCCTGACCCCCTTGTGTTCCAGCAAGAATAATTGCCACCCTGGCATACAAAAAATTTCACGACCTCCACCTTTGTGAAGAGAAGACTCCCTTGAGTCGATAGCAAAAGGAATTTCTGAATTTGCTCCCTTGACAAGTAAGTTATGGAGGGTCAAAGTTGACCTTTTCTACAAAATCACTCTGGGAGAGAGGGTCATATCAATCAAATTTTTCTAAGTCCTATCTCTCTCTAAACCTCTATCTACTGTCGTACGACACCAATCATATTACTGTGTCGTACTGAAAAGTACAGCTGTCAGTGTACTTTCTGTACGGACACTGTACAACATGACCAAAAATTGACAATTGTCATATCCGGATTCGGTCTCATGATCCCCCGAGATGTCGTGATCCAATGTCGTTGTGCCATGTGTCATCGTATGTGGCAATGTCCGTGAAATTCTGTGGTCTCCATTGACCCACAGAATGAGCAGCCTATGTAAAGCCTCTAGGATAATATTTTCCCTTTCCACTTTCCCATTGAATAAGTGCCGCCCAGGCACAAAAATATTCTGACCACCCTCACCCCTGTGAGGCAAGACTCCCTTGAGTCAAACGCAACAAGAATCACTGAATTTGCTCCCCTAAGCAGTAAGTTATGGCTGGTCAAATATGACTTTTATTGTTACAAGCTCTCTTAGAGAGAGGTACCTAAATATCACTAAGTCTAGGTCTGCCTACTCACGAATACCTACTACTAAACCCTAGTCCAATAGGAACACTATATAGTATAAGAAGGTACAATAGGAGATGTACTTATTGTACGGCCATTATACGACATGGTCTACAAGGTGACACCTGTGAAATCGGGAGCCATGGTTCCTCCTCCCATCTTCTCCGTTACCAAATAATGTGGCGTTACGTGGCACCGGTGACGCTATCTCCAAATGACGCCAAAAGCTCACTTCGCGTGGCGGCTAAAATGCCGGTGGTCCGATCAAAACAAATTTTACACGGTTCAGATTCGCGTACATGCAAGAATTGCTCCTTTTCGTTAGTCTGTTGTTAATTAGCTGTCGCGTTAATGTTTATATATCTTTGAAACCCGTCAAGTGTATCGTTTCTTAGCGTCTTAATGGTTAAGGCGCTCGGCTATAAAGAATCCAAAGGTCACAGGTTCAAATCTAGACATAGGCAACATTATAGTAACATATCCTCTACTTCAAAATCTACCACTTTCTAAATATGGCGGCAGCCATGGCGCGCCTTTGATCTTCACTCTGTTTCTTTAAAGCAAAACTAAAATAGAGAAGTGAACTATTTATAACCTCTTTTCAACAGTCCGCAAACCGCCGAAATTGTCTTTTGCGATTTCGACATCCTTTCCGAACGTCCGATTAAAACTAGATTTCAATCGTAGCCGTCATAAATACTTGCGCGATATTTGATTCGCAATCGAAACAAAATGCGCGGTATTTTTTTCTTATCCGTACTGTACTCCCTACTTTACATTACTGAATCTATGCATTCCGTGTTTAGTTACAGTTAAGTGAATTAGTCTACGAGGAAGTCTTCATAATATTATCAAACCCTTTATCATTTAACACTAGACTTAGACTTAACGGATTAGGGTACCGGCTACCGGGGACTTTAAGAGACGGCAGGTACAAAGATCAAATCTTCGTTCTGTCAGGTCTTCTTTTAGTAAATCAACAAATCTACTGCTCGTCTTCCTCTAGATAGCATAGGCAGCCATGGCTTTAGCTCCCTCTCGTACTTTAAGTGACAGCAACAAGTGTGGGAATTGAAGAGAGGAGTTAGAGGCAGACTTCCTCGACTTCTTTTTTGCATTTCATTTTAGACCTAGAAAATACTAAAATAACCATCAATTTCTACACCCACCTTATTTTCTAATCACTTTTTAATTTCATACCACACTCCTTGCAAAAAATTAGCTTAAAGGAAGGCACAGGTTTGGTTATCATATCGACTACCATCTCGCTGTCTAGTTTGTACTCTAAATTGATTATTTTGTTTTCTACTTTCTCTCTAACAAAGTTGAGTCTAATGTCCATGTGTTTGGCTTTAAAATGATGTTTAGGATTGGAAGCAATAGCAGTTGCTGCCTGATTGTCTAAAAAAACCTCCTGAACACCACTTTTAAGGTGACCAAGTTCGCCAAGCAAAGACTTGACCCACATCAATTCTTTTACAGCGGAGCAAGAGGTCATATTCTCAGCCTCCAGGGTGGACTAAGCAATAACCTTTTGTATTTTGCTACTCCAACAACAAGCCCCATCACCCATGTATAATGCATATCCAAAAGTACATCTCCTCATCGGAGCATCACCATAACTGGCATTGAAACTCTGAGACCTCCATTGGCCCTCAAATTATTCAGATCCAAAAGAAGCTAATCTAGATAGTGCCGACTCCAAGTTGATATAAACCCAAATGACTGACCCCTTGAAAGTCAAAACCCTTATATAGATTCACCCCTGTGAAATATCACTTTCTGTGTGCTCAGTTCCACCACAAAATGCAAAGTTTAGAATATGAGATTTGGACACATTCACCCACTTTGACTTTCCCTTAGAAATACAGCCACCTTGGCAGACAAAAACTTTGACCGACTACAACCCTGTGTAGCTTGGACTCCCCGAGTCCGCAGCAAAAAGAATCACTGAAAATGGTCAAGTAAATTAATTGTTATGGCTGATCAAAGTTTGCCATTTATACAAGGTGCTCTCTGGGAGAGACAACTATCTACCCAAAATTTTCTAAGTCCTATTCCCCCTCTAAAACTCTATCTACTGAAGTACGGCACCAATCAAATTACTGTGTTGTACAAAAAAGTACAGGTGCCGGTGTACTTTCTGTACGGCCATTGTACAACATGACCAAAAATTGACAATTGTCATATCCGGATTCGGTCTCATGATCCCCCGAGATGTCGTGATCCAATGTCGTTGTGCCATGTGTCATCGTATGTGGCAATGTCCGTGAAATTCTGTGGTCTCCATTGACCCACAGAATGAGCAGCCTATGTAAAGCCTCTAGGATAATATTTTCCCTTTCCACTTTCCCATTGAATAAGTGCCGCCCAGGCACAAAAATATTCTGACCACCCTCACCCCTGTGAGGCAAGACTCCCTTGAGTCAAACGCAACAAGAATCACTGAATTTGCTCCCCTAAGCAGTAAGTTATGGCTGGTCAAATATGACTTTTATTGTTACAAGCTCTCTTAGAGAGAGGTACCTAAATATCACTAAGTCTAGGTCTGCCTACTCACGAATACCTACTACTAAACCCTAGTCCAATAGGAACACTATATAGTATAAGAAGGTACAATAGGAGATGTACTTATTGTACGGCCATTATACGACATGGTCTACAAGGTGACACTTGTGAAATCGGGAGCCATGGTTCCTCCTCCCATCTTCTCCGTTATCAAATAATGTGGCGCCACGTGGCACCGCGTGACGCTATCTCCAAATGACGCCAAAAGCTCACTTTGCGTGGCGGCTACAATGTCGGCCGTCCGATCAAAACATATTTTACACGGTTCAGATTCGCGTACATGCAAGAATTGCTCCTTTTCGTTAGCTTGCTGTTAATTAGATGTCGCGTTAATGTTTATATATCTTTGAAACCCGTCAAGTGTATTTTTTCGTAGCGTCTTAATGGTTAAGGGGCTCGGCTATAGAGAATCCAGAGGTCACAGGTTCAAATCTAGACATAGGCAACATTTTAGTAGAATATCCTCTACTTCAAAATCTGTCACTTTCTAAATATGGCGAGAGCCATGGCGCGCCTTTGATCCTCACTCTCTTTCTTTAAAGCAAAACTAAAATAGAGAAATGAACTATTAATTAACTCTTTTCAACACACCCTTTAATTTCTAGTCACTTTTCAATTTTAATCCCTAGTTTTTTCTGCAATAAATCAACTTAGGGGAAGGCACTGGTTTTGTCATCATGTCTGCAATCATTTCTCTATCAGTTTTATGAACCAGTTTAATGATTTTAATTTATACCTCCTCTTTGACAAAGCTTAGTCTAATATCCATATGCTTAGCTTTAAAGTGATGTTTCGGATTAGCGCAATAGAGATAGCAGCTTGATTATCACAAAAAACATTTTGAGTTCCAGACTTCATGAACCCAAGTTCTTCAAGAAGAGATTTAACCCACATTAATTCTTTGGTGGCAGCACAGGAAACCATGTATTCAACCTCCATAGTGGACTGAGCAACTAATTTTTGTTGCTTGCTGCTCCAACAACATGCACCGGATCCAATTTGCAACACATATCCAGTCGTACACCTCTTTAAAGGCACATCTCCATAACTGGCATCACTCCAAGTGGTGATGTCAATGTGCTCCCCTCCCAAATGCAACCAGAATTCCCTTGTCCCCACCAAATACCTCATCACCCTTTTGGCAGCCTCCCAGTTTCTCTTTCTTGTTTCATTTAGACTCCTACTAAGGACACCTACAGCTGCAGCTATAACCGGACGGGTACAGTTCATAAAATAAATTAAACTGCCTACAATCTGTCGAAAAGGGATATTTTCCATGAATTTTCTTTCTATCTCATCCATCTCATCATTAATGATCAATATTCCTCTCTCTTCACTCCCCTTCAAACACTATGTTCAAATCCATAGGAGTAGTACATCCGTTTGCTTTTTCCATCTGAAATTTTTCTAGCATATTACCGATTGCTTCTTTTTGAGTGAGTCTTATAATTCTATTCCCTCTATCTCTCTCCATTTGAATTCCCAAAATTTACATTGCTTCGCCGAGATGATTCATTTAAAAACTGTTTCTAAGATCCCATTTTAGTCTGTTAATTTTATGTAAGGACTAGCTTAAGACTAATGAAACTCTGAGACCTCCATAAGTCCTCAGAATATACAGCTTCCAAGAAGCCTCTAGGATAACCCTGACCCCTTTGTGTTTCAGCAAGAACAAATGCCACCTTGGCAAATTAAAACTTTGACCACCTTCACCACTGTAAAGGCAAGACTACTTTGAGTCGGTAGCAAAAAAAATCTCTAAATTTGCTCCTCGAGCAGTAAGTTATGGAGGGTCAAAGTTGACCTTTTGTACAGAAGCTCTTTGGAAGAGAGGGTCCTATCTCCTAATTTTTCTAAGTCCTATCTCTCTCACAGACTCTATGATCTGATGCATGGAGCCAATCATATTCCACTTCCGTACACAAAAGTACAACTGCCAATGTACTTTCTGTACGGACACTGTACGACATGGCCTAAATGTCGACACGTGGTATATCCGGATTTGCTCCCTTAATCCTCAAAGATGTCGCGATCCAATGTTATTCCACAACGTGTGATCCGATGTGGCGATGACCACAAACCGCCGAAATCCTCTTTCGCGATCTCGGCGTTCATTCCGGCCGTCTGATTGAAATCACATTTAATCGTAGCCGTAATAAATACCTACGCGGTATTCGTTTTGCTAAAGAAACAAATGCGCGGTATTCGTTTCGTATTCCTACGGTAATCCGTACTTTTACATTACTGGATTTTAGACCTAGAAAATACTATGACCATTAACATCTACACTCCCATTATTTTCTAGTCAATCTTTAATTTCAAACCACACTTCTCCCTTGAGAAAATTAGTTTAAGGGAAAGCTTAGGTTTGGTCATCATATCTATAGAAATTAATGGTTTTAAAAGTATTTTCTAGGCCTGAATAGAAATATAGAAAGAAGCCGAGGCAGTCTACCTCTAACTTCTCTCTCCAACTCTCAAAGCAGTCACTAAGAAATTGGAGAGGAAGCTAGAGCCATGGCTACCTAGGCTATCCAGAGGTTTACGGGATATAAATATTAGTTTATTTATAATTACGGATATTTTTACTAAAATATATGTGCCACCTCTAGGATTTGATCTTGGAACCTGCCAAACGTTAAACTGACGGTAGACGGTAGCTTTAACCGTTAAGTCTAGAGATAGTGTTAAGTATTGTAGGGTTTGATATTTAATTAAAAATTAATACGTAGGATAGTTCATTTAACTGAAACAGTTTACGGGAGACATAGATCCAGTAATGTAAAAGTATAGATATAGGTACGGATAAGAAACCAATACCGCGCATTTATTAATTTAGTAAAACGAATACCGCGCATGTATTTATTACGACTACGATTTAATGTGAATTTAATCGGACAGCCGGAATTAACGCCAATCGCGGAAGAGGATTTCGGCGGTTTGTGGTCATCGCCACATCGGATGACACGTGGTGGAGTGACATTGGATCGCGGCATCTCCGAGGATTAAGGGAGCGAATTCGGACATACCACGTGTCAACATTTAGGCAATGTCGTACAGTGTCAGTACAGAGAGTACACAGGCAGCTGTCATTTTGTGTATGGAACTGTAATCTGATTAGCTCCGTACATCAATAGATAGAGTCTGTAAAAGAGATAGGACTTATAATAATTTAGAAGATAGGACCCTCTCTCCTAGAGAGCTTCTGTATAAAAGGTCAATATTGACCCTCCATAACTTACTGCTCAGGGGAGCAAATTTAGAGATTCTTTTTGCTATCGACTCAAGAGAGTCTTCCCTTTACAACGGTGAAGGTGGTCAGAGTTTTTGTCTGCCAGGGTAGCAGTTGTTTTTGCTGAAATATAAAAGGGTCAGGGTTATCCTAGAGGCTTCTTGGAAGCTGTCCACTTTGAGGACTTATGGAGGTCTCAGAGTTTCAGGTTATGGGCCCACCCTCTAGGGAACCAATCTTTAATGGAACTGGCTTTATATATTGGGAAAGTATGATGATAGGAGCTCTATGCGAAAAAAGGTTTTGGGGGATAGTGAGTGGACGGTTGGGGCGTCCATCGTGTCTTGGAATCCCTCCAGGATTAGGAGGAAGCAAATTCACCAGGAAAGAGGATCCACCTTCAACGTAGGAGACAAAGAAAGGAGAGGTGGTGGACAAAGGAAAGGAGAAGGAGACAACCACACTAATAGCAACTGGTTCGGCATTCATGTCACCTATTCCGAGGAACGAGGAGAATGATACTGAAACCTGGGACTTCAACAATATGGTGGCAAAGCACTTCATCCTACGCCATCTCACTCAAGGACTTCCATGTCCTCATTTGCAGGTACAAATGGCATCCGATCTTTGGATGACTCTCATAGAGATGTACCGAAGTGGTACGATTCAGCAACAACAGTTGGGTGATCACAAAGTTAAGGAGTATGCATACAAATGGGGGAAGATGTTAGATTTTTGCAATGAGCTTGCTACACTCTTCATGGAGCTAGAGAGTGCGGGAAAAGATTTTAATGAAAAAGAAAAGGTTAATTGTTTACTGATGAAGTTACCCGATGAGTTCGAGAACATAGTCAAACGTGTGCAGGACTTGCCAGACTCAAGGTGGATATGGAACTCAGTGGTAGGGATGATTCTCGTTCGAAAGAATACGATTGAGATCCGAAGGGGAGGAAAGAATGGCCAGGCCTTGGCAACTGCGACCGATTGGAGGAACAAGGATTCCCGAAAACCGGTCGGAAACTATGGGGGGAGGGAGCAGAAAAATCGGGCCGACGAGTTCAGACCAAGGGCTCCCAAAGGTTTATGTCATTTTTGTAAGAAACCTGGGCACTATATGGCAGAGTGCACTAAACTAACCTAGCTTCGGTCAAAAGAGGGGCAGACAGGTGGTACCCCCGAGAGGAAAGAAAAAGGCCCTTGTGACACAGGAACATGAGGCGGAATCCGATGGCGAGGACGATGAGCTCCTTTTAGATGAGGAGTTCGAGGCCAAAAACGAGGTCGAAATTCCACGAAGGCAGAAATGTGCTTACGGTGGATTGAAAGGTGAAGCAGGCTGAATTGTAGATTCAAGTGCCTCCATGCACATGTGTAAGGATAGGCACCTGTTCACTAAGATAAGAAAGATTCCCACTGTAGAGATAGAGTACGGGGATTGGAGGTTAATCACCACTACTCTTGTATGATCGGTATATCTGAAAGTGTTAGTAGAAGGAAAGACATCCATAGTAACATTCTCCGATGTATTGTTTATTCCGGAGCTGAACAAAAACCTCATCTCTACATCTGTATTAGATGATAAGGGTTTTTTTACTAGCACTAGGGAAGGATTCTTTACTGCTAGTTTAGAGGAGGATGTCTATTTCATTGCTGATAAAGGTAGCCATGGGATGTTTAGGCTGGTTTTAAGTAATGAAACGAAGAAACTTTATTATGCTGGTGTTCATGATATTATGATGTGGCATAAGAGGCTTGGGCTTGTGAATCTAGATAAGTTAAGAGAGATGAAAAAGACGGGAGTGGTGGAAGGGATTGAGTTCAGTGAGAGTGATAATATAAGTTATTGTAGTGGATGTGCTTAAGGTAAAACACATAGATTACCCTTTCCTAAAATAACCACCTATAATGGAGAAAAAATTATAGATCAAGTACACACAAATATTTGGGGACCGGCTAAAGTGCCCTCACCGGGGGGAAGAGATTTATGATGACTATCACTGATGATTGGTCTCTGTATGGCGAGTGTATTTTTTGAGAAATAAGTCAGAAGCTCAGGATTGCTTCAGACAATATAAAGCATGGAGTGAAAAACTCCATGAAACTCCAATCAAGAGAGTAAGTAGTGACAATGGTGGGGAGTATACTTCTAACCAGTTTGAGGATTTTTTGAGAAAGATGGAGTCCAACACCAAAACACAGTTCCAGAAAACTCGGAACAGAATGGGGTAGCTGAAAGGTTAAATAGAACACTAAGTGATAGTGCTAGAAGTATGTTGTCAGATAAAAAGATAGAAAAAAGGTTTTGGGCAGAAGAAATGAGCTGTGCTAATTACCTCAAAAATAGAGTTCTTACTTCAGCTATAAAAGATCAAACACCTTATGAGAGATGGACAGGCCGAAAACCAGACATATCTCACTTAAAGGTTTTCGGTAGTCAAGTTTTCAGTCTAGATACAGATCGATCCAATTGGAAGCTAGATCCTAAAGGAAAACCGGGATACTTATTAGGATATGATGAAGATGTTAAAGGATATAGAGTTTGTGATCTAAAAAGGGAAGATATAATCTTAGTAAAGCATCTAGTAGTTATGGATGAAGGAAAGTCTGTGGATCCCTTCAAATATACGAAGTCAGTAAAAATCAGATTTGAGTCAGAAAATTCTGATGACTTTGAGCTTCCTAACTATCCAGGTTTTAGAGAAGATGACATTCTTTCAAGTACAAATCAGACCGAAAAGGACTCGGCTGTGGATACTCCAGTGACAACTCTACCCGAAGTGGAAGACGTGGTGGAAATTTATTCGGAATCAAGGGATACAAGAGAAGCCGAGTTTGTTCAATAGAATCCACGAGAACCATCTATTCCGGCCTCATATTTTGAGGGGGGAAGGAGAAGTAGCAAAAGACTGCAAGAAAAACAGGTTAATAACAAGGTAACTAAACTATCTCATCAAGATGAACCTCAAACTTATGGAGAGGCGATGACTTGTCTAGAAAGAAACCGGTGGAAGACAGCCATCAATGAGGAGATGGCCTCAATTATGGGAGCCGATACTTGGGAGCTGGTGGATTGTCCACCTAACCGAAAACAAATCGGTTGTAAGTGGGTTTTCAAATTAAAACTGAACCCAGATAACACAATCGAGCGCTACAAGGCCCGATTAGTGGCAAAGGGATTTACACAAAAGGAGGGAATTGACAAGAAGGAAACCTTTGCCCCGGTGGTCAGATTTCCCTCCGTCCGCATACTTCTCAGCCTGGCAGCAGCAAAAACATGGAAGTGTACTAGATGGACATCAAGACTACCTTTTTGCATGGAGAATAGGAAGAGGAGATCTTCATGTGACAACCCGAAGGGTTTGTGGAGGAAGGAGAGGAGAGTAAGGTATGCCGACTGATTAAATCTCTTTATGGTTTGAAACAGGCGCCTCGACAATGGAATAAGAAGCTTGATGAGTTTCTTACCGGTCTAGGATATATCTGGATCAGCTCAGATCACTCAATCTATATTTTTGAAGATGAGGAAGGTTTTTATATTTATTACAATTTATGTTGATGATTTGCTTGTTTTAAGTAAATCAATTGAAAAAATCAATAAACTAAAAAGCGATCTTAATGGGAGATTTGAAATGAAGGATATGGGGGAAGCATAATATATTTTGGGAATTCAAGTAGAAAAAGACCGAAAAGAAAGATTATAAGATTGACTCAAAAAGAAGCAGTAGGGAACATGCTTGAAAAATTTAAGATGGATAAAGCTTATAGTTGTACAACTCCAATGGAGTTGAAGAAGGGAAGTGAGGGGAGTGAGGAAGAATGAGTCATATATTGGATTTAACTTCAATCTGTAGCGATGAACATTTTTCGTCGTTGTAACAAATTGTTACTATGGATGTCTTTCCTTCTACTGACACTTTCAAATCTACCGATCCTACAAGAGTAGTGGTGACTATCCTCCCATCCCCGTACTCGATCTCTACGGTGGGAATATTTCTTATCTTAGTGAACAGGTGCCTATCCTTACACATGTGCATGGAGGCATCTGAATCTACAATCCAGCCTGCTTCACCTTTCAATCCACCGTAAGCACATTTCTACCTTCGTGGAATTTTCACCTCGTTTTTCGCCTCCAACTCCTCATCCAAAAGAAGCTCATCGTCCTCGTCCTTGGGTTCCACCTCATGTACCTGTGTCACAAGGGCCTTTTTCTTTTCTCTTGGGGTACCACCAGTCTACCCTTCCTTTAACCGAAGCTCAGTTAGCTTAGTGAACTTTGCCATATAGTGCACGGTTTAATACAAAAATGACATAAACCTTTGGGAGCCCTTCGTTCGAACTCGTCGGTCTGATTTTTTTGCGCCCTCCCCCCATAGTTTCCGACCAGTTTCAGGGAATCCTTGTTCCTTCAATCGATCTTAGTTGCCAAGGCTTGGCCACTCTTGTCACCCCTTCGGATCTCAATCGTATTCCTCGAACGAGAATCATCCCTACCACTGAGTTCCATATCCACCTTGAGTCCGGCAAGCTCTTCACACGGTTGACTATGTTCTCGAACTCATCAGGTAACTTCATCAGTAAACAATTAACCTTTTCTTTTTCACTAAAATCTTTTCCCGCACTCTCTAGCCCCATGAAGAGTGTAGCAAGCTCATTGCAAAAATCCAACATCTTCTCCCCTTTGTATACATACTCCTTAACTTTCTGATCAGCCAACTGTTGTTGTTGAATCGTACCACTTCGGTTAATCTCTATGAGAGTCATCCAAAGATCGGATGCCCTTTGTACCTGCAAATGAGGACATGCAAGTCTTTGAGTGAGATGGCGTAGGATGAAGTGCTTTGCCACCATATTGTTGAAGTCCCAGGTTTCAGTATCATTCTCCTCGTTCCTCGGAATAGGTGACATGAATGCCGAACCAGTTGCTATTAGTGTGGTTGTCTCCTTCTCCTTTCCTTTGTCCACCACCTCTCCTTCCTTTGTCTCCTCCGTTGAAGGTGGATCCTCTTTCCTGGTGAATCTGCTTCCTCCTAACCCTGGAGGGATTCCAAGACTCGATGGACGCCCCAACCGTCCACTCACTATCCCCCAAAACCTTTTTGCGCATAGAGCTCCTATCATCATACTTTCCCAGTATATGAAGCCAGTTCCATTAAAGATTGGTACCCTAGAGGGTGGGCCCATAACCTGAAACTCTGAGACCTCCATAACTCCTTAGAATGGACAGCTTCGAAGAAGCCTCTATGATAACCCTAACCCTTTTGTGTTTCTGCAAGAACAACTTCCACCTCGGCAGACAAAAAATCTAACCACCTTTTCCCGATAAAGGTAAGACTCCCTTGAGTCGATAGCATAAAGAATCTCTGAATTTTCTCCCCTGAGCAGTAAGTTATGGAGGGTCAATGTTGACCTTTTGTACAGAAGCTCTCTGGGAGAGAGGGTCTTATCTCCTAATTTTTCTATGTCCTATCTCTCTCATATACTTTGTCTTCTGATGTACAGAGCCAATCATATTCCACTTCCGTACACAAAAGTACAGCTAACGGTGTTCTTTGTGTACGGACACTGTACGACATGGTCTAAATGTCGACACGTGGTATATCCGGATTTGCTCCCTTAATCCTGGGAGATGCCGCGATCCAATGTTATTTCGCCACGTGTCATCCGATATGGCGATGACCACAAACCGCTGAAATCCTCTTCCGCGATCTCGACGTTCATTCCGATCGTCCGATTGAAATCACATTTAAACGTAGCCGTAATAAATACCTGCGCGGTATTCGTTTCGCTACAGAAACAAATGCTTGGTATTCGTTTCGTATTCGTACCGTAATCCATACTTTTACATTACTGGATCTATGTATCCCGTAAATAGTTATAGTTAAATGAATTATTCTATTAGTAATGTTTAACTAAACATCAAACCCTATGGTGTGTAACACTAGGTTTAGACTTAACAGATAAGACTACCGGCTTCCGGCTGCTTACCGTCCGGTAGGTACTATGATCAAATCCTGGTGGCAGCACACATCCTTTTAGTAAATAAACCCCTAACGGTAAATTAACTAATATATATATTTCCCGTAAACCTTTGGATAGCCTAGGTAGCCATGGCTCTAGCTTCCTCTCGAATTTCTCAGTGACTACGACAAGTTTGAGAGTTGGAGATAGAAGTTAGAGGTAGACTGCCTCGGCTTCTTTCTATATTTCTATTTAGACCTAAAAAATACTATAAACGGACCATTAATATCTACAACCAACAAATCATCCACATAAATAGCAATTAATATCACTCTATCCTCATCCTCAAATAAATATATAGAGTTATCTGAACTAATTGTTATATACCCCAAACCGGTCAGATCTTCGTCTAGCTTTATATTCCATTGTCGTGGGGCTTGCTTAAGCCTATAGAGTGATTTAATCAGTTTACAAACTTTATTTTCTTCCCCACTTTCCACGAATCCTTATGGTTGTTTCATGTAAATTTCTTTTTCCAACTCTCCGTGCAAAAAGGCCGTTTTAATATCCATCTGGTGGAGTTCCATATCCTCCATTGCGGCTATACTTAAAAGGATTCTAACTGAAGAAAATTTGACTACAGGTGCAAAGGATTCTTCGTAGTCTATCCCCTCTTTCTAAGTAAAACCTTTTGCAACTAACCTAGCTTTGTACCTCTCAATAGTATTATTCGGGTTTAATTTAAGTTTAAAAACCCACTTACATCCGATCGGTTTTCGGTCCGGTGGACAATCTACTAACTCCCATGTATTGGCTTCCATGATAGAGGCCATTTCTTCATTTATAGATGAGATCCACCGGCTACTTTCTTGAGTGTTTATGGCCTCTAAGTATGTTTGAGGTTCATCTGGGTGAGACATCTTTGTGAGTTGGTTATTAACTTGTCTTTCTTGAAGTCGTTTACTACTTCTTCTTCCCCCTTCAAAACCGGACGCCGATATGGAAGGCATCCTTGGGTTTTGTTTAGGGAGATTTTCACCTCCCCTATCTTCTAATTCCGGTGTCTTATCAAGTTCCTCATCGGTTTCCAGTTCGTATTGTGGCGTTGCCTCGGATGTTGTCCTTTCCTCCTTCTCCTTTGGTAGATCTGCAGATTTTCCTTTTTCTCCCTCTTCCTTCTCTTCAGTTTCAAAGTCAAACTCAGAAAACTGATCCGTTTCAAATCTGATTTTGACTTCCTTATTATATTTGAATGGATCAATATACTTCTCTTCATTCATCACCCTATGTGTTTTACCAAAATTCTATCTCTCTTTTTTAAGTCATACACTCAGTATCCTTTTGTGCTCTCATCATATCCTACAAGATATCTTCGCTTTCCTCTCCCCTCTAACTTCCATTTAGTCTTATCGGAATCCAAACTGTAGACTTGACTTCCGAACACTCTCAAACTAGACAAATCAAACTTTCTTCCTGTCCACCTCTCATACAGAGTTTCCTCCTTATTTACTGAAGTTAGGACTCTATTATTGATGAAATTAACATAGTTCATATACTCCGCACAAAACTGCAACCCTATCCTCTTATCAGTTAACATACTTTTGGACATAACTCCTAAAGTTCTATTCACTCTTTCTGCTACTCCATTTTGTTTTGGATTATAGGGAACAGTTTTCTCATGATGAATTCTTTCTTCTTTAAGATATTCTTTAAATTCCCTTGAGGTGTATTCTTTCCCATTATCATTTTTTATCTCTTTTATTGAGGTTTCATGTAGCTTTTCACTCCATACTTTATACTCTTTAAAACATCTTAATACTTCTGACTTATGTCTGAGAAAGTGTACCTTCGTGAATCTTTACCAATCATCTGTGATGGTTAGCATCCATCTCTTCCCCCCATTTGAAGCATACTTAGCAGGTCCCCAAACATCAGTGTGAACCAGATCTAATACTTTCTCTCTCCTAAATGTGGTTGCCTTTGGAAATGGAAGTCTATGAATCTTCCCTTTGGCACATCCACTACAATCATCAAAGGTCTCATCATCCTCAAAAGTAATACCCTCCACTATTCCCTTTTTCTTCATTTTCTTTAATCTATCTAGGTACACATGCCCCAACCTTTTATGCCAAAGCACCATCTCAGTTGCACACGAGTAGAGAACACTATTTTCATTGCAAAGAACAATTTTGAACATTCCTTGACTGCCCTTCTCAGCTATGAAATAAACCCCATTCTCAAAGCTTGCTGTGAAGATTCCTTTCCTAGTTCCTGTTTCAAACTCCTTTTCATCTAGGACAGCTGTTGAGACTAGGTTTCTTACTAAGCTGTCGAATGTAAAGAACGTCTGAGAGTGTTACAATTGAGGCCTTTCCATCTACTAGAACCTTCAAGTCAACAGTTCCAACTAGACTTGTGGTTTATACTCTACCATCTCAGTACTCTATCTCAACTGTTGGGATCTTTCTCAGTTTAGTGAACCACCGCTTATCTTAGCACATATGCATTGAAGCCCCTGAGTCTATGATCCACCCATCCTCGGGTGGATCCCTCTTACCTCCGAAAGCACACTTTTGTCTCCGTGAAATGTCGACATGCTTTTCAGTGTTTTTCGGATTAAGAAGAAGCTCCTCAAGCTCTTCTTCTGGTTCAGTTTTTTCTTCCACTTCCTCATCATGAACTTGAGTCAAGAAAGCCTTTTTCTTTCCTCCATCCCTTGAGGTTCCTTGACCATCTTTCAGTCGAAGATCTGCAAGTTTGACACAATCTGCCATATAGCGTCCCGGTTTCTTGCAGAAGTGATATAATCCTCCTCGAGAAGTTCCTCTCCCATGTCTATCAAATCTGCCACCTCCTTGTCCTCTTCCACCAAAGTTTCGATAGGGATCTTTCCCTCTCTCCTTATCACGCTTCCGCCAATCAGCTCCTGCATACAATGGTTGAACACTTTGACTCCCTCTCCTAAGCTCTATGGTGCTTTCTTTCACTAAAATCATTCCCACTGTGTCATCCCAATTCCAATTGCTATCTCCTATGTCCTGCAATCGGTTAATGATATTCTCATGCTCTTCATGTAGTTTCATCATTTATGTGTTCACTCTTTGTCTCTCAGACCATGAGTTACCTGCACTCTCTAACTCTCTAAATAATGCTCGTAGATCATTGCAATAATTATTCATACTTCCTCATTTATAAGTAAAAGCTGCAATCTTATTTTCCGCCAACTGTTGTCGCTGCAATGATCCACTCTTATATTTGTTAACTAGTGATATCCAAATCTGAGATGAAGATTTGACATGCATAAGGGGAATGGCAATGCCCTTTGCTACACTTTTAAGAATTAAAAACTTAGCAACCTTATCTTTGTAGTTCCACTTTTCATACTCTGATCTTTCGGTCTGAACCCTTGTCGCCGTTATTGGTGGTGCTGCTGCCGGTATCGCCTTCGGCAATGGTGTCACTTGAGTTGCAACTCCTCCCTTTTCTCCTTCCATGAGAATCTCCTCTCCTTCCTCATATTCATCCTCGGTGATGGTTGCAGCTGTTCTACCAACTGTAGAGGCGGAGGTGCCAGAAAAACGTGTCCCTCCAAACCTAAGTGGAGGTGGGCATCGAATTTGTCCAAACACTATGCCCCATAAATGCTTCTCAAATAGTTCTCCCTCCATCATCATTTCCCAATACAAAAATTCTGATCCATCAAATATGGGCACCCTAGAGGGTGGGCCCATAACTTGAAATTATGTGGTCTCCATTGACCCACAAAATGAGCAGCCTATGTAAAGCCTGTAGGATAATATTTATCCCTTCCACTTTCCCAGTGAATAAGTGCACCCAGGCACACAAATAATCTGACCACCCTCACCCCTGCGAAGACATGACTCCCTTGAGTCAAACGCAAAACGAATCACTGAATTTGCTCCCCTGAGCAGTAAGTTATGGCTGGTCAAAGATGACCTTTATAGTTACAAGCTCTCTTAGAGAGAGGTACCTAAATATCACTAAGTCTTGGTCTTCCTACTCATGACTTCTTACTACTAAACCCCAGTCCAATAGGAACACTATATAGTACAAGAAGATACAGTAGGAGATGCACTTATTGTACGACCATTGTACGACCTGGTCTACAAGGTGGTACCTCTCAAATCGGGAGCCATGGTTCCTCCTCCCATCTTCTCCGGTATCAAATAATGTGGTGCCACATGGCACCGCGTGACGCTATCTCCAAATGACGCTAAGAGCTCACTTCGCGTGGCGGCTACAATGCCGGCCGTCCGATCAAAACATATTTTACACGGTTTAGATTCGCGTACATGCATGAATTGCTTCTTTTGGTTAGTCTGCTGTTAATTAGCTGTTGCGTTAATATTTATATATCTTTAAAACCCGTCACGTGTATCGTTTCGATAACTCCCTAGTGGATAAGGCTTACGTCTACATACTAGATCACAGACTTAGGTTCAAATTTGGACTTAGGCAACATTTTAGAAAAATATCCTCAACTTCAAATTTTGCCACTTTTTAAATATGGCGACAGCCATGGCGTGCCTTTGATCCTCACTCTCTTTCTGTAAAGTAAAACTAAAATAGAGAAGTGAACTATTAATTACCTCTTTTCAACATTGTTTATTCCGGAGCTGAACAAAAACCTCATCTCTACATTTGTATTAGATGATAAAGGTTTTGATAATAGCACTAGGGAAGGAGTCTTTACTGCTAGTTTTGTGGAGGAAGTTTATTTTATTGCTGAAAAAGGTAGCTAAGGGATGTTTAGGCTGATTTTAAGCAATGGAAAGAAGAAACTTTATTATGCTGGTGTTCATGATATAATGTTGTGGCATAAGAGGCTTGAGCATGTGAATCTAAATAAGTTAAGAGAGATGAAAAAGATGAGAGTAGTGGAAGGGATTCAATTCGGTGAAAGTGAGAATCTAAGTGATTGTAGTGGATGTGCTCAAGGTAAAGCACACAGGTAACCCTTCCCAAAAACTACCACCTATAAGGGAGAAAAGATTCTAGATTTAGTACACACAGATATTTGGGGGCCGGCCAGAGTGCCATCACTCGGGGGGACGAGATTTACGATGACTATCACCGATGATTGGTCTCGGTATTCCACGGTGTATTTTTTGAAAAATAAGTCAGAGGCTCAGGAATGTTTTAAACAATGTAAAGCATGGAGTGAAAAACTCCAAGAAACCTCAATCAAGAGAGTAAGGAGTGACAATGGTGGAGAGTATACCTCTAACCAGTTTGAGGATTTTCTGAGAGAAGATGGAGTGCAACACCAAAAGACAGTTCCTGAAAATCCTGAGCAGAATGGTGTAGCTGAAAGATTAAATAGAACACTAAGTGATAGTGCTAGGAGTATGCTGTCAGATAAGAAGATAGGAAAGAACTTTTGGGCCGAAGCAATGAACTGTGCAAATTATCTCAAGAATAGAGTTCTTACTTCAGCATTAAAAGGCCAAACACCCTATGAGAGATGGACATGTCGAAAACCAGATGTTTCACACTTAAAGGTTTTCGGTAGTCAAGTGTTTAGTTTAGACATAGATCGGTCAAACTGGAAGTTAGACCCAAAAGGAAAACCAAGATATCTACTAGGATATGATAAAGATGTAAAAAGATAAAGAGTCTATGATCTCAAAAGAGAGGATATTATCCTAGTGAAGCATCTAGTGGTTATGGATGAAGGACAATCTATAGATCCCTTTAAGCATACAAAGACAGTCAAAATCAGATTTGAGTCAAAAAATTCTGATGACTTTGAGCTTTCTCAAAGTCACGTGCCTTCGGACAAGGTGACCGTAACCTCCTTTAGATTTACTTCTCCCCTTTCCTCGGAATCCGTTGAAGTCTCCCTTTCCGACAAGTTTTTTGTTTCCAAAATATCTATAAAATTATCCTCATTATTTTTATATTTCCCTTTTTCAATTAAGGATCCCAAAATCTGTCTTTCTCATTTCTAAGTCATACTTTTTACACTCCTTGACATCCTCATAATGTCTAACTCTCTCAAGTACCGCCATTCCTTTTAATTCCTTTATACCTCCAAAAGCACACTGTTGCTTTCGTGGAATCTCTGTGTGCTTTTCTCTCTTCTCTATTCTACCGATGTGGAGAAGCTCCAAAATATCTTCATCCTCTTTTTCCTCTCCCCCTTCTTCCTCCTCATCTATATTCCAACATCTAAGGTTTTCTAAACAAGGGCATTCCTCCATATAATGATCCGATTCCCTACAAAAGTAGCAAACCCCTCCTTTCAAAGCTTTTTTTTCTTTCCCTCTCCCTCTCTTTCCACCAAATTTACAATAGTGTTTACCTTTGTCTTTCTTCCTCTCATCATGCTTCAGCTAGTCACCATCATTCCTCTCATGACGCTTCAGCTAGTCACCATCATTTCTCTCATCACCCTTCTACCCGTCACCACCATTCCTAATATCACGCTTCCGTGAGTCACCACCTGCTCTTAATGCATTCACCCTGTCACTTCCCCTACGAAGCTCCAAAGTGATTTCCCTCACAATAATCATACCGATGGTAATGCTCCAAGTCCACGAGGAGCTATCCATTTCCTGCATACGGTTAATTATGTTTTCGTAGTCATCTGGGAGTTTCATAATTAGTGTGTTAATCTTTCTCTCCTCAGATTCTACATACCCTGCACTAGCAAGCTCAACATATAACCCAACAATATCATTGCAAAACTCTATCATGCTACCGCCTTTATAAACATAGACCTCTATTTCTTGTTTTACTAACTGCTGCCTTTGTATAGTCTCACTCTTATAAATCTGGATTAGTGTTTCCCATATCTCTGAAGATACAATATACCAAACATAGTACGCAGTTCATTCAAACATTACGGCTCGTATTTAATTAAGGTGTTGCTTAACGGGGAGATAATGAGCCATATAAAATATATGATAACACGGAGACACTTGTAACTCTAAATTTGAACTTCGATAAATTTATTTTTTCCTTTGTCTAGTTCACATTTGAGTTTTTTCAACAGTGTTGGTGAAAGTTTCTTGCGTGGTATATTGTTTTATAGTTTATATTCTCTCGTTCTAATTTACCGTAATTGTTATTTAATTGTTGACCGACAAGTTTATGGCACCACTACATGCAATATCGATAGTGGGCCATAACTAAATAGCATAACGTTATTGATTCGTCGTTTGTCGAAATCCTTTAAATAGGTCTTCGTAAGATCATACACTTGTGGTAATTTGTTTCAAAAATTGGTTGAAATTTAATCCATGAACTGATATCAGATATCACGTGCAGTTTCAATTCATTACAAGAGTATGAAAAATGTTTGACTTTGTGTAAACATTGTCATTGTGCGTGTTAACGAGTCCAATGCTTCAGTTTCTTCCTCTTTCTTGTGTTTAATGGTTTTTTCTTCCTTTAACGTAATTTGTAAACGGTTGACGATAATTTACAAGTGGATTGAGCCTTTTGATTATTTAGCATAGAATTTCAATACGTGATGATATTTTGAAGAAGATAAATTGGTAGAGTACATGTTAAGAAGAATTGAGTGAGAGCAAAATGGGTGAGAGGGGAGGATTGAAAGGAAGTAGGAGAGGCACCTTTTTAAATTTGAAAGATAAATGAAGCAGACGAAACATTTTGAAAGACAAAGAAGCTTTCAAATTTTGTACAAAATTGGATTTGTATATAAACCAGAACGAGTACAATGTTTACGTGCTTGTTTGAAACCAATTTGATGATTAACAAAGTTTTGCGTGGGACTTTTTTTTTTAGTCCCGAGGATTGGCTACACCTCGAATCGTAATTAGAGTAAATTACTCTAATTCGATCGCTTGAAATTTCGACTCTATCACATGAAATAGAGTAAATGATTATAATTTTTTCATTATTATATTTAAGGTAAAGTCTAATTAGCGTTTTTAATTATAATATAGGTTCTTTTTAAATAGTGTGGAGTATGGACGACCTCTTACCGTGCAAAATTGTACTTTATTAAGTAAAAAAGTACAAATAATGATTTAATACAGGTCGTTATCATGTAACTGCGTTTTAATAAACCGCGTAGTGCAAACGTCATAGTGACGATAAACTATACGTTTTGCCAAATTCTGTACGAATACCTTATTTACAGTAGAGGATATTAGCGTGCCAAATTAGAGTACTTAAATAAATTAGAGTAAACTTCATAGTTGAAACAGCTCTATCACATAAATTAGCGTTCATTACTCTATTTTTTTTTTTTAGTTTTTGTACTCTAATTTTTTCATTACTCTAATTACGATTCGCGGTGTACTAACCAATTTCGTAGATCTTCATACATTTCTTACAGAAAGGATGATGCATTAATAAGAAGAGTTTTACTGACGAAACTAGTAACAAGTTCGATTTCTGCGTGAGAGAACTCTGGACCTCGGTACGGACCTGGAACGGACGCTCAGGCCATATTTGATATCCTTCCTCTTCCGTGGGACAACCTATAGTAAATCAAAAAAAAGAAATACGTTTATTTCTAGGAATGCCTATTAAACTGAATCAGCTTTCTAAAAATTGTAAGCTTATCTTACCGTATACCTTAACAAATTTTGTTGAGTGAACAATCGGCGGCTGTTGCAGTCATGGGACAGGAACTGAACTAAACCAACGGGCACAGTTAGCTTCTGATTTGTTCAGACAGGCTTTAGTTCGTGCGAAATATTTGCGTATCAAATATAAAATATAATTTGCCTTGAGTTTGAACTTTGAACTCAGCTTCACAGTTGTAGGTAACTACACCTTGAATCGTTATTAGCGTATAGAAATGATTAGTGTAAAGAAAAAATTAGCGTCATTATTTCTAATTTAGTGCAGGGAGACGGGGAGATTATGGTCCACGTCCTTAAATAGTGTAATTTATTATATTTAAGGTATCAATTTTCGGGTGCCGATATAGCGTACATAAGGCTAATAACGATTCACGGTGTAGCATGTGCGTAGGTTGTCCTTTGAATTTAGTTCCTCTGCAATGATTACTTGCTGCTTCAGGATTGGTGCAGTTTGTACACGTGTCAATCCATGAATCGCCGCATTGGTGTTAGGCCTGTAATCCTGTATGTTCACGTTTTTAACGGGCAACGGCGAGAGATAACGCATGAACACTCGGAATTCGCCGTAAATTCTGCTACATGGACTTCCAAATTTGAAATTTATACAGACGAGTTAAAACCTCCAGGCCTAAGTGAAGATATTTGCTCTCCAGGATCCTCATTTCTGCACTTTCCTTTCTAGCCATGGCGACAGCGACTCTCTCCTGTCGCAACGTGTACAGCGTTAGTAGCAGCAATACTGAATTACGTGCAGTTAACGTCTGCGCTCAGCAAGGACGCAGCAGAGTCTCTGTTCCTTGTGGAAATTTGACTCCCTTGGGAAAAGTTAGCGCTAGAAGCTTCACGCTGTCAAAATTAGCTGACAAAACAAAATTTCATAGTAACAGATGTGATTATTTTGGGAAAAACCTGCATTTGTTGAAGGCTAAAATAATTTGCTCTCAAGCTCCTCGTAAACCACAATCCTTTTCGATTGTTTGCAGTGCAGCAGCAGGAGCCAATAGTGGCGATGCCGTTGAAGCTGAAATAGAGGATAGCTCAACAGCATCCGTAATCAAGACTGTCCAGCTAGGATGCCTGTTTGGATTATGGTATCTTTTTAACATTTACTTCAACATCTACAACAAGCAGGTCAGCCCCTCATCTTGGACAGAAAGCTATTAAAAACTGCACTGACCATACATCAATTGGAAAAAAAATAGATACATGGACAAATAAAGCATGTGTCCTCTTTTTTATATTGCTTCCCAATGTTCAGATAAATTGTGGTGAAAAGTCTAAAAGTGGCATTGGTTGTTACAATGTAGGTGATGTTATGCTTGAAGCCACACAGTTAGCTGCAACAGGCAGGTCCAGCATTATTTGAAAACCTTATCTTAGACTTATGAATAGAAAGGCTTTGACATGATGTCTCTGTTCCTTCCTCTTCGCAATTATATCTTGCTCAACATTTCGTCAAGGTTTCTTTCTTTCAGTTTCAGTATCAATGAGGTACCTCTAGGCTTTTCCAGAGACTTATCTTTATGAACAGGACCATAAGTCTACTTTCATTTTTTTTGTGTTCCAGTCTTGCCTTCCACTGATGTCCTGCATTATCTTATAAATATTCCTGATAACCAATCTTATCATTTATATTATCAGTCTGGCCCCTGCATTGTTTGTGCATAGGTTCCAGAGGTTCACCCCGATATGAAATACATTCAGAATATTTAAGGTCTGACCGGGCTTTCGAGATATGTGCATTGAGCAAATGTTCTTAGATTCCGTTGGATTCACTGTAAGATTTTTTTTTTCTTTTTGCTTTATAAGAGGTTGGTTAAGGTGTCGGTCATGCAATTTATTACTAGTAATGACCCCTTCTGTGGACAAATCATGCAGACAGAATTTGGTTTCTGAAATGGGTTTGCTTGTAATGTTTGAATGTAGTGTAAACCGCCATTGTCATAATAGCCGTCTCTTGGCATCTCACGAGTGGCAAGTTTCTGTTTGCACACTTTCAGCATATAATTTTGTTGAAAGTGATGCACTCAATTTTAATTAAGTCTGGATCCTCCTTATCAGTTTAATGACACTAGTTGTGGGAGGAAAGTTGGCACTAGTAGTATGAGAATTAAGTGTTTACTCTAGAATAGTATGGTGAATGCCGCATTGATGGTTCACCAGGTTTCACAAACGAGAAAGGGATTTTAATCTCCATTGCTTCGTCACTTTTGTTTGTATGACACATATAAGCTAACATTTTTAACTTTTTATGCGGTTTACCAGGTTCTCAAGGTTTTCCCATACCCTGTTACCATCACTTCCATACAGTTCCTGGTTGGGAGTGTGGTCGTGCTTGTGATGTGGGGGACAGGTCTTTACAAGAAGCCCCAGCTGACTCAGTCTCAGGTATGATCACTGTATATATACTATCGTCATTCACCATGCTTTATTCTTGTTGTTTGTCTCTTCCATCATATTTGGCCCGTGAGAACTTTCGCAAGCAATGTTTTGCGGATACTGTGGTTTGCTTGATTATCTGAAAGAGCAGCGCAAGCTTATGACGTCTATCAAAATATTGCAATACATTGAAGTATTGCGAGACTGCTTACGACTGCGCGGATGTGCCTGGGGATGTCAGAATGTGTAACAATGTATACAGATCAATGCATGAGCATCTAATGATAGTTCCTTTTCTAGATTTTAAAGCTATATTGGCAACAAACTCAGCGAATTAAATTCAATAATTTTGGTAATATACGGAACAGAATGGGTAAGGTTATGGATGCAGTCCAGTACCTGGAGAATTAATTGTTGAATGAAGTAGTTCACTGGATGTGTGTAATGTGAGATTCTGTGAAATTGTTGCGCTCTCAGTGAAACAGATATCTGTATGTCAGTACATTTAATTTGCACCTTAGGCATACAGGACGAGACTGACTGACATTTTGGTTCAAGATATTCAAGATAGTGTATAAAGTGAATTAATGCTTTTGCTTCTACTTGTCTCATAATGCACATCTGGTGGATTCGTGAATTTGAGGGAATTTGCATGCCTGTTTTTTGGGGAGAAATGGCGTTCTATTCCTCCTTCAAGAGTAGGAATGGTGGGGAATGATAGCTTTTGTGGTAGAATTTAATGAGATCAAACGTTGGGCTTCACTTCTCAACCCTTGTGTTTTAAGTGACAAGCATATTCAAGGACATTTTGGTGTGACACGCATCAGCGCAAGATTGACATTGCAGCTCAAATTTGTTTTTTTTTTTAAGTATTCTCACCGTGTTTGTTGTGATGTGCGTGGTACTGCAGCTGGTTGGCATTCTCCCCCTGGCAGCTGTTCACACTCTGGGCAACCTATTTACTAACATGAGCTTGGGCAAAGTGGCGGTTTCTTTCACACACACCATCAAAGCTTTGGAGCCCTTCTTCTCCGTCCTGCTTTCTGCTCTTGTGCTGGGAGATGTATGCAGCGCTACCGGGCCCTTTAAGAGACCTCAATTTGGACGTGTTGATTATGGAATGCTTGCTTCAGATTAACTCATCGAAGAGTTTGACAAGCTGTTTATCTCGAAGAGCCTAGCAATGTTTTTAGCTGGATAGAAGTCCAAAACATCTGGGCACAAGTGGGTCCATATCTAGTTGTTTTGTTCTCTTCTTCCTTTGCATTACAGCGAGGAGGCACTCATTCATGCCCCCTTCAACCAGCTCTTTTCTAATTAACAGCCCTCCCTAGAAAGAAATATGAATGTGATTCATTGAGCTTACCATCTGCCCCAAGGAGAATGCAAATCCTGCAGTGCCAATCCACAGTTTTCTGACTGTTGTCTTTCTTTGAAATGGCTGTTCGATTGGCTGGCAGGCTCCCACACTACCTGTTGTATTGGCTCTAGTGCCCATTGTGGGAGGTGTTGCTTTGGCTTCTGCAACTGAAGCCTCTTTCAATTGGTCCGTAGTGCATTTACTTTCTGCCCCCTCCTATTCTCTGTTTCTCATCTTGGATAGCCAGTCAAAGTGATCAGACGCCCTCAATACATGCCATTGAACTTGGCACATGAAAACGGGAAGGTACATAATTCACGAAAGTTTTAAAACAGCATATGTAGCTTTTTGTATTGCTGTTGGACTTGCGCTCAATGAGGCACAGAAAGGATGTTTAAAAGCGTTGCCAGGGGTTTAAAGTTGGTTCAGATAAGGTAGTGGTTGGATCTTACAGCTTGAGGGTTTGAGCAGTAATTGCCTTGAAATGTGTGCAATATTTGTGTTTTTGCATAATCAAATTTTCTTGATTTGTGACATTGAAAATGGGCCTGAACTGCAGGGCTGGTTTTCTTAGTGCCATGGCCTCCAATTTGACCTTCCAATCCCGCAACGTTCTCAGCAAAAAGTTTATGGTGAAGAAAGATGTAGGACCACCTCCTCACTCCAAGTACACCTGGGAGAAATATACGGGAAATCAGAGGATGTCATGTTTTTGGCTAGGCTGTTGTTTGCCATTTTGTTCAAAGCTGATTGTTAGTGAAGATAATGGTGCATAGATTATTCTGTCAAAGAAGATATTCGTTCTTGCTTTGGACACGGCTGCTCATCACGATGCGTAATTTGTCTATTGCATCAACATGTTTTTCCTTTTCGTTTTGAAAACAGGGCTCTCTGGACAATATCAACCTGTTCTCCGTCATCACCGTCCTCTCTTTCTTACTCCTCCTCCCTGTTACACTCATTACAGAAGGCGTCAAGTTTTCCCCGGAATTCTTGGCTTCTCAGGTATGGATGTCTTTCTGAGACATGGAAATTGGTGTATGTCGTTTATTCTTTCTTGTACTCCCTTTCAGCACCGCGGAAGACTGACCATCCAGTGGTGTTGTTATTCTTTAAGGAGACAACAATCACGCCTCAGCCTATACCATATGAGCAGTTCCACGTTGCTCTATCTGGAGATTAAACCAGGATGTGGTTTTGTTTTTTGGTCATCATTGCAAGATATTATAAAAATGTGCTTGCAATGGGATGCGGGTTTGCAGGGGCTTAATGTCAATCAAGTTATCACGAGGGCTTTAATCACCGGGGTGTGCTTTCACTCATATCAGCAGGTACTCTGCTTTTCCATGGCCTGTGTAACAGTATAAGCATGTTTTATTTCACTGTTTCAGAACGTGAGAAAACAAAAAATGCACAATCATACAAAGCCCACATTTTATATAGTGTAGCTCACTGTTTCAAAACTGGAGAAAACAAATGGAACTCAATCCCACAAAGCCCATTCAGAGGAATACTGAAGATTCTCCGCAATCGAAGCCTAACCGGAGGATTGCTGGTGGTGGGTGCAGGTGTCCTACATGATCTTGCAGCGTGTGTCGCCTGTCACACACTCCGTGGGCAACTGTGTGAAGCGTGTCATTGTCATCGTGACATCGGTTCTATTCTTCAAGACGCCAGTCTCTCCTATTAATGGCATTGGTGAGAGGCTTGTTTTCAGTACGGTTACTGAATCCTATCTCTTGGAATTTGCTGGTTGTAAAGGTTGCAGTCAGTTAACCATACTATTTTATCTCTATGTGTCTGCAGGTACCGGAATTGCCCTTCTGGGAGTGTTTGGCTACTCACGAGTGAAAGCAGCAAAGCCTAAGAGTGCCTAGTTGCTTGCCCCTAGGACACTGTATTTTCTGGTTTGAGTATCATAGTAGTCTGGACGTCGTGGTTGCCGCCATGGCGGTAGTTATTGCAGCATAGATGCGTATGTAGTCCCAGCCTGAAATCCTGAAAGCCTGAAAGCCAAATGTAGCTGAAAGAGCCTCGAGGTTGTAGCATTAGGACTATAAAGATCTAGGATTAGATATGGTGCAATCATTAGTAGTTTGTGATGGGACAAAAATGCCCTGATGTTAAAGGGTACTTCTTGGAACATATGTCCTCTTCTCAGTAATGCGCAATCCTTTTGTCAGCACTATAACATTATCAAACATAGGTCCAACTAAGATATAATCAAAGTGCAGAGAAGAGATAAGCCAACTTTTTGTGAAGTCTTTCGGTAGTTGCAAGTGAAGCTCAGTCAGTGTTTTAAGGTAATCTCACACTAAAATATTTTCACCGCACACTTATTTTGGTTTTCCGCGCGTCCAAAGGCAAGATGTTAAACTTAATGTGACGCAAGTCAATAACTTGCATGTGATGTGGTAATGTAGGAAAGAAGGGCAACAATGTACATGCCAAGTCCATGGAAAACTTTGCAATTTTCTTTGCAATGACTTCAACGAACATGTTGCTGTATTTATGGTTGAGATGCTGTCATTTTGAATCAATTGCTGTAAATATGTCAACTTCAAAGAAATCTATCAGCTTAACACCATAAATAGAATATGAATATTTTAATGTTGATGTACAATTAGAATGGGAAAAAAATAAAATGCAAGATTTCTACATAAGTGAAAGTGTCAACAATGGGAAAAATTGAAACCTATTTCTGACAACTTCTGGGGGAAACCTTCAGGAGCTGAGACATATCCAATCAGACATCAACATAACAACTCCAACAGATTGTTGCCTTCTGCTGTAGAAGGATTCTCAACACTCACAGGGCATCTTGCCTGGCATTGTAAATCAAAACATTAACATTATATTCGTCAACCACGCTCCATCAATATGAAACTAAAATTTGAAGGTGGGTGAAGAGACAGAAGAGGTGTAAATACTCAAAAAGGCTTATGTGATCCGGCAATTTATTCAGCTTTAAAAATTTAGTACATAAATTTGACCCATTATGATGAAACAATATACGGAGAAAAAATAATAATTTCATTGCCTCGCTACAAAAAATACCCCACTTAAGATTAACAGCTAATAAACAAAGTTACAAAAAAAATAAAAGTGAGTTTTGTATTTCACAGCCGCAACCTGGAAAACAGGAGTTTTATCATACCCAGCACCTACTCCATTACCCATTGAGAAGTTAAATAATAAATATTAAAACGCGTTACAACAATAACACAAAGACACCACACAACAGTAATTTTTTCTCCTCCTTCAGCAGTTCCTCCCCCTCCCCCTACTTCACCACTTTTCACGCTTTCCTCTTAAGACTCTGCTCCCGCCCCACCATCCACACCACCCCTCAAGTCAGTCCCAAGTCTTCCTTCACCTTTCCAAACCCGTATCCAACAATAAATTCACCCTCATTGCCTGTATCAAACAATACCTTCCTCCTCCCTCTCCCTCTTCCTTTCCCTCTCCCTCTCCCTCTCCCTCTCCCTATCCCACAAAACCTCAAAAAGCCACAAAACCTCAAAAAGCCACAAAACCTCAAAAAGCCACAAAAGCTCTCTTCCTCTCTCTTCCCTCCCTTACCACAAAACCTCATCCCTCCTCCCCTCCCTCCCTCCCTCCCTCTCCCTCCAAACTCACTCGGCACACACGTCCAATTCCCCGTCCCAATCCGATACCCTTTTCTGCACTCGCAATAGAACCCTCCTCCTCTCCCCGGCGTGCACACCCCTTTTCCCCCACACGGTCCTCCTTTTTGACGGAAATGGCAGAAGGCGTCACATGCGCGAAGCGTCCGTTGCTGTGACTTCCGGCATCCGGACGGAAGAACGGATTGCAGAATGCAGTTTTTACGGATTCCGTCGGAGTCGTTGGCGCCCACGGGACAGAATCGATTTCCGCCCTGTGTGACGGTGACGGGGCCGAGAAGGTAGTTGAGGGAGAGGTCGGCCGAGACGACATACAGCGAGGGGAGGGAAAAGAGGAGGACGCCGGAAAGGAGGTTGCGGGAGAGGTTGCTGGAGAGGGAGGGAGGGAGGGTGGGAGGGGAGGGGAGGGGAGGGCGAAGGCGAGGGGAGGGTGAGGGGAAAGTACGGAATGGTAAAGAGGGATGTTTTGGATTTTATTAGGTTTTGGTTTCCATTTATGAGAGTTTTTTGTCTTCTTTTCTGTCTTCGTATCTTTTATCTTATCTCTACTTGTCCTTTCGTCTGTCTTAGTTGTGAAAATAATAAGGGCCGGGAGAGGGTAGGGAAGGAAAGAGGGAGGGACTTACATGACAAAGAGTTCTTTTGATTGGATGACAGGCAGAGGTCCTGTCAACTGATTGCCATTCAGATACCTGCCACATGGCAGATGCAAAACGAATCTCGATTAAAAACTTTCCAAAAAGGTAAATGACTTGTCAAAACAATGTTATATGGGAAGGCAAGCCATGGTGACTTTCTTCAACAAGCATTTGTCAATAACTCGTTCGAAAAAAGAAAAGCATAAGTGAAAGAGAGATATAGATACAAATCCGCAACAACATTAGCTTCTAGACCCTAACGTTAAGTTAGCAAAACTCATTGATTAACACTTGGCAATCAATTCATTTTGTTTTATTGAATAAAGTCTTGTGCACCGGATGGTTTACCATAGTAAGAATCAGAGGGTTAACAAACTGTATTTGATAAATTGATAAATTTCCTGCCTCGATGTTGGTTTTCTAAGAAATAACTTTTGAAGTACCAATCGCCCTCCATGTTGTAAAGCGACTTTTAAGTCTATTAGATAAGATAGTGTTTCGTCTTTGTGAGTACAAGTACTAAAACACATCTAAGTATTGAAGAAAAACAAAGTTAACTGCCTTCTTTCGCCGTAGCACACCCGGTTTGACTAAAATTCACCTTTTCAGATGAAAAAAAGAACAGAAAATGAACAATGGCTCCCTTTTTGTCGAAAAAAGAAAAAAGAAAGAAAACGAAACCACCTTTGAGCTATTTTTTGCTCTGGACATTGAAGTGTTTTTCAGGAACGATCTTCAAAAGGAGAGGAAGAGAGGAACACAAACACAAAAACTCCGTAAAAAGAATGGAACTTACACATATTGAAGTTTCTTTAGATTGCTTATCGAAGTAGGAATCAATCCACTCAATTTGTTGTTCGACAGATCTCTGTTTCGATTCAATTAAAGAGACAAAAAAAGAGTTAGAAAATAAATTTGCAAAACTTGAGAAAAAATATCGGGGCTACCGCAAGTGATAAATCCACAATCCAAGGTTTTTTCCGATAATTAAAATGGAGGAGTCAGGAATAGGGCATTACCACACGACTTGTTATCTACTGAAAAACTGTCCAACAATAATTCAAAATTGCGTCCGGAATGTTTTTACTACATCTTGTTTTATTATAATGAGAGAGCGTGGGACGGACAGGAAGAGCTGGAGAAAGAAAAAAAGAGGAAAAAGAGAAACAAAGAGGGAAAAGAAAAAAAGAGGGGAAGGGGCTAAGGGTTTGTACGGCTTTAGACGTTGAAAGGAGTGAAAAAGAAACATTAATGCCATGAAACTGCTGAAAGTTGATGGAGAGATTACTTGAGAGCAAACATTCGGTTTTTAAACCCAAAAGATCACAAATCATCACAAGTCCCTAGGCACCACTATTAGTGTGGATAACGGAAGGTTATCCAAAAATGAAAACATTGAAAAAAAACATTAAGGGTGGAGAGGAAAGGCTATCGGAATGAGAAGCTACTAATAACGAAGTTATATATGTGGCAAGGTAAAGGTTACCCGGAAAATAAACACTAAATAGAAAGTTAGCAATGTAGAGTAAAAAACCCTGTCCAAAAAGAAAAGGAAAATTAAAAAAGGAGTTTTTATTGCGGGGTGGGAAAGGCTACCCAAAAAGAAGGAGATACTACAAAAGAAAAGGTTTTCAAAAAAAGACAATCCTAAAAAAGAAGCTATTGGTATAGAAGGAAAGGGTATCGAGAGAGAGGACCACTCACAAAAATTGAAGGTTGATGATGTTACCAATCTTGGCAGGAATTTTGCCCGAGAGACAGTTGAACTCCAGGTGCCTTTATACAGAAAAATATATAAGTCAATAAATAAACAAACAATAAATTGCTCAAACTAAAGAAACAAAAAAACTCCTTTTTCTTTCCACATTCTTCTTTTCTTCTTGAATTTTTGGTTACTCACAAAACCCAGAGTTGATTCAGTACATCAATTCGAGGTAACACTCCCGTAAATCGATTGTAAGACAGATCTCTGTGGGGACCACCACCCCCCATAGTACTATTTTCAGTGAAACGCATCTTCTTCCCAGTTTTGTCCTGCCATGTACAAATAGCAGTTTGGTGACAGATGTCACAATTTTGAACTGACTCACATTTTAGAAAGTATTTTGCTCTTGACGATGGTCCACGGGATTCCTCCAGAAATTTGATTTTTTCTCAGGTCCCTGAAAGTCAGGGAGAGTCGACGAATTTGAGCTAAAGGAATTGGCAGAGGAAAATCAAAGATGAAAAAAGAATACGGAAACCACAAGGTGGGCAAAAAAATTAACAGAATTCTGTGGAAGTCGAACAAGAAAGAAATGTGGGATGATCTTTTTGTAGATTTACTGAGGATCATAAGTCAGATGTGACAGGTTTTTTTAGATTTTGAGACAGGTTTTTTAGATTTTGTGACAGGTTTTTTAGATTTTGTGACAAGTTTTTTTAGATTTTGTGACAGGTTTTTTAGATTTTGTAACAGGTTTTTTTAGATTTTGTGACAGGTTTTTTGTTTTTTGTGACAGGTTTTTGCAACATCCGTCAAGAAAATGATTAATGAAATGACTCCAGCTACAAGTTCGGAAAGTAAAACGACACCAAATGGTAGATTCGTTCCTGAAACTTCTCACAATATAAGGGCAACTGCAGTTTGGACAGTCTTTTAAATTAGTAATCTACACCTCTTTTGTGCATAGACTAAAGGCCGACATGGACACTCAAAAATGATTTACTTTGTGTTTCAGTATTGTCTGCAATCCACATGAATTAAGGTTTATGGAGCTTAAAACTCAGCATTCAGAATTAATGTGGTCGATACTTGTTACTATGAGAGGGTCCAGAAAGTAAGAAACCTTCTCCGGAAACAAGAACTCCAAAAAGCCGTTTTTTTCAACTGCACTTCTGACAGACGCTTAAGGATCAAAGAAATATACAAAGTTTTTTCTTTTAAAGGCACTGTTTCTGCGGTTATTCCCATGATCCACGCTAACTCCTGTTTGCAAGCGTGTTATCCAAGAGGATTTGATCCACACTACATCCCGTTGACAAGACCAAAAGCTTTTCATCCACACTATTTCCTGTCAGACAAGGTTTTGTCTCACACTACATACTGTTACACAAGCGCAACGTTATCATCCACGCTAATTCCGGTTCAAAGAAAAGGGGGAGAAGAGCGGTACAGCAGAGTGAGGTAGGTGAGGTTGCCGATGGAGGGGCGAAGAGAGCCGCTCAGGCCTCCACGAGGAAGGGCCCTGCCCGAAAAAAAAAAAAAATGTACATCAGCATGAACCGGGCAATGAAACGACTTTGTTTCCAGTGTGAACGTGTTCGCGGTTTGTGAACACAAACAAGGCGCATTCTCATTTCTCTGGATACTTTTTTTCTTGAAGAGAAGTTATCACATAGTTTATGTTGGAATTCTTACTTCTTCCTAAATTGTCCTTTGCTCCAAACTCAGTTAGTTTATCAGACTCAGTGTTAGATAACGTAGTTTAGAATTCTAGTTCTCGTGATCGCTCTCTGTACCTCTGTCTCAGATTCGGTTTTAGATTCCTGTTTCAGTTTTTAGATTTGATTGTTTTTTCTCGTGAAAGGATACCTTGCCCTTTCGTCCTATGTTAGGAAGAGCCAAGTGACACTTTGGAAACACATGGGCTGCAGAACAGCCTGTAACGATGTCACTATTGTGAGACTCTCAGTTACTATTTTAGCCTTCTCTCATTGTAATTTTCAACCTTTTTTTAATCATCTTGGCATTTATTTTATTTGCCTTTTTCTTATCTGTGCTTTTCTCTATTCTGTCCGCTGGTATGACTTCTAATTCAATAGTTTAAGACAAAATTTTGCATATTTCACCATCTTGATTTTAATCATTTGGTTTTTAAAGTTTTGCAGGCTTTCATTTCATTAGCAGCTTGGTTGCACTATCGAAAATTACATACGATTACTCAAAGAATTTGTACCAAGTGTATGATTACTCAGGATTTACTTACAAAATATGAGTAATTTTTGAAAGTATAACCAGCCTAACTGTGGAAAGAAACGATAGGATTGAAAACCAGCTAATAGTATTGGGATTGCAAGCGTCCCTTCGCTTTTCCCTTCTTTCTAATCTACGAAATAGTACATTCTTCGTAAATATATGTCACCCCTACAAAAATAGTTGTGTTCAACATTACTGTGGTGAATAGTGACTAGGTCTTGAATCCAAATAATTCCACACTGTTCTTGCATAACTACAATTTTCATTTAGCCGACGATTTCCACTTGTGAAAGGACAAGAAAATCTGAATCAAGTTTAGACAGATGCAAAAAAATTATCTTCGCAAAATGCATCGACTAGAGAGAGGTGTCAAAAAATTTGCTCAATTCAAGAAAGCATCTCTCCTACTGAATTTTACTTAGGTAACCAAACATGCAGTGTGACCACCCTGCTATAAAAAAAACCAGGAAAAAAACTCAAAGGCACCCACAATTGTGTGATTCGACCGATGTTGTTGCATGTGATGCCTTTGAACTGGGAGCAGTTCCTGAGCGATGTGCTCCATCCCTGCGTTGCCGGGCCAATCAAGCCGCTTTTCAGATCCAGAAGGACGATTTCTGTGCCCGACTGAGCCCCAGTAAGTTTGGAAAACAGCTTGGGCTGCAAAATAGCCACACAGAAAAAGCTAGCCTGTTTGGGAAACGGACTACTGGTTGAAATTCACTTCTAGAATAGCGACAATGTAGGGCTGACGGACAACCTACTCTCAAATTTGTTCAGTTTTGTGGCTACAGCGGTCGATGTGCAGAAGAGAAGGACGGCGAGGAACAGCAACAGGTCCAACTTGTCTGCACAGAGACAGGAGAAAAAAGAGGGTAAACAGGTTGAAAGGGAAGCCTCGCAGTTTCACAAGCGTGAAAAAATGATGTACAGAAGTGAGGAACGAGCAGAGAGGAGAGAGAGAGAGAGGAAATGATGTGCAGAAGTGATGTGCAGAATTAACCTGCAGAACTGATTTGCAGAAGTGATGTAAAAAAGTGTGCGAAGAAGTGTGACGTGTGGAAATGCTCTGCAGGAAGCGCTGTGCTAAATTTCTGTGCAGATAGAGTGATGTGCAGATAAGCAGAAGTGATGTCAAGAAGTGACGCACAGAAGTGTTGCAGAAGTGATGCACAGAAAGGTGACAAGCAGATATGTGTCTTAGCAAGGTGCAAAAATGATCTGCTGGAGAGATGGAAAGAAGTGACATGCTGTACGGAAGTGATGTGAGAAACGCGCAGAAATGAAACGATGCGCAGAAATGCTCCCGTGATGGCGGAGGCCCTTCTTCCTCTGTCTGCACTCACTCGGCCGCAAAGGATTCATGAGGATCCGCCACGCGGCCTTGCCCGAGTGGCTGCTGCTTCCGCGTGTAATCTCGCCGTAAATAGTGTGGTGGAAGTAGGAACCTGCGAATGATATTTTTTCCGAACACAAAGTCGCCTACAACATCAGTTTTTTCCGCAAAATCTCCGTGCTAATCTAGTTACTTATTTCCCCGGCAGAACCTCCTTGCTTTTCCCCCAAAACAGCTAAACTTCCACAAAAATATTCTCACGCATTTTGTTTACCCTGCTTCACGTTTTGTCGTTTATAGATCTTTGTCCTGCGAGCTCCTCTGGCTTTCCCTCTGCTTGTTTTAATATTTTTGGCTCTTTCCCTCACCTTCTTTCCGCGCCCCGGGCTGACTCTCCACTCAAACGAAAAATCAAATCGTGACAAATCGTTCCCGCGGAAGATTCACAATCCCGGTCAACCGCGCTAAACGACAAGTGGCCAAAATTTGAAAAAAAGAGCCCTCCCTTTGAGCAAAAAGTTAAGACGGACCGGCGGCACCGTTTTCTCCGAAACGACAAAGTCGACCAACCAGAGCTGACCACGTGTAGAAAGTCTGAAACGAATGTCGGTCGTGTCCAAAACATTTGAAGTTGTCACACAGCGCGATCCAGCAAAAGGAAATTAATTCGATATTCCACAAAAAGAAAAGAGTGAAGAAAACGTGACACGCGTAGTGCTACAATGCCAGTGGAAAAACGTAGGTGACCATGTTTGGGAACTTTTGAGTTTTTTATCTACACTAATTAAGGTACGTCCACGTGCATTAAAGTATCTACTTTTCTGTCTTTATTACATGTGCTGCATTCACACTAGAATGGATGATGAATGAGATGAGGAAACGAATGGTCCCGTACCATTTATTCCGCAAAAAAACAAAAACAGAGGCGTTAAACAGGTCGACCGCTCGCCTATCAACCTTTTTGGAGCGTAGTGACGGACAAAATATATTATTTGGAGCGTCGTGACGGACAAAACATACGGTCAAGTGCGTCAAAACTTGACAACTGTGGTAAGCCATCTTCTTTTCTGGAAAACCTTTTCGGAATGCAGAAATCCTATCCCGAATGAATGATCCGTACTGTAACGAAATTTTCTAAAATGTAAAACCATAAACAAATAGCCAATCAAAATCATCTATTATCGAACGTAAAAAAATGTAAACTTAAAACTTCTTTGGAACTTTGACGAAACGTCCTCCCCTTTTCTTACCGATGGTTTGGTACGGACGGATTTGAGTAATCGGCGACTAATCGTACGGCAACATGAATTACATCGCGACGTTTTCTTTGACGTGAGGTGACGTGAAAAGCGATTCACGTCCAAACAAAACAAAAGGACATTCGTATACTCATCCCATTCATCCTCCATTTCCAGTGTGAATGCAGCGATGGGGCCGTACCCCCCCCGTACCTGTACCCCGGCCTGTGCAGCCCAGACGTGTGCGTCCAGGCGCGTCAGGGGGGGACCTGGCCTTCATTCTCCGTCGCCGGGGGCGGGGGCGGCGGCAGCACGCGGGGGCCTCTCACGCGGACTCCTCTCGTCATTCTCGCACGTGCGAGCCGCCGCCTCGGCAGGAGCCCTGGGTTGCGTGGGTGCGGGGGGAGGGAAGAGGAGGGGAGGGCCAGGGTGGGACTGCGGGGAGAGGGGGGCTCCGAGTGGAGGATACAAGGCCGGAGGGGGAAGAGGGGGGAAGGTGAGGGACTGAGAAGGGGGCAGGGAGGCGGGAGGGAGGAAGAGGTGGAGAGGTGGAGAGGGGGTGAGAGGGAGAGGAAGAAGGAGAGGGGAAGAGGGAGGGAGGTGGGAGAAGAAAGGCGAGGGGGAGAGAAAGAGAGAAATAGAGATTAATATACATAAACAGGGAATAGCCCTACATGGCGTGAAAGGAGGGGCGAGTGAACAGAAGAGAAGAGTAAAACAATAAATGTGCGACGAATAAAAGCATCGATGGACAAAAAGGTGGCCGAGGTTCCCCCTTCCCAAATTTCCCCCTCCCTCCACCTCTCTCTCTCCCTCTCCCTCTCCCTCTTTGCATATGTATCCAAATATGTACATATTCCTGGGCCTCCTCCTCCACCCCTCGGTTGCCTTCTTTCCTCCCGCCGCCGCCAGCAAAGCGGATTGGCTTCTTCCTCCCTGCTGGCCCCACCGCCACCTTCCCTGCCCCGGATTTAGTGTTCCTCTGTTTTCATGGTCCCCCACACGTGTGGTGGACTCTGGCAGCTCGTGACGTGACATGTTTGCATTCCAAAGGCAACACTGAAAATAAAGGCGGTACTTTATCGCCGACAGAATTGTTCTTCTGCAGGGTAGACAAAGCTAAAAACGTGAAAAGCGTGGATAGTGCGGGGAAACCACATTCAGTGTTGCCTGTGCAGATCAAAATAAGAGGCAGAGCTGTTTCTCATTTGGTTGACCCAAATCATGAAATGAAACGCTTTTTATTAAGCTTGATACTCTCTCTCGGTAGGAGAACAAGTTTTAAACAAACGTAGAAGAACCTCTAAGCAGCTGCTGAAAAAGAACGAAGGAAGAGAAGGAGAGAAGCTTTTTGGAAACAAGCTTTTCGAAAGCATTTTCATTAGGAAAATGCACAAAACGTTAGAGAGGGTCAAAAACAAGAAAAATGACTTCATGTTAACATTTTAATCCAGCAAGTCACATACAGCGAAAAAAAAAAAAAAAAAAAAAAAAAAAAAAAAAAAAGAAGGGGAAAAAACCGTGAAAACAAATAAGCACCTCAGATCTAATCCTTCTCAAAAACCTCAAAAGACCATCACTTAAACACCCTAGCGAAAATGAAAAAAAAAACAAGAGAAAACAAAATAAATTAGGAAACCAAACAAATTACACTCTCCTCAACTTCTTTAAGGACCGAACCACGCATCAAGAGAAGCATAGAGGTTATATTAAGGTCCCCAACCTCCTTTCCATTCATTCATATTCACATTTCATGTTCCTTACTAATGACTCACTGGACGATGAAATATCATGACGATGATGATAATGACCATCATGATAATCACTTGTGAATGCCATGACACACGAATAAAATTCCCAATTCGAGCCGTAACAAACATTTTAGGAGCTGGGAACACCTTGAGCCGAAATATAGAAAAAATCTTATTTACTTCCCTTACATTAAATTATATGTAAGGGGCCGACTTTATTAAAAAGCGCGATGGTAAACCATCTGAGTCCATAGGAAAAAAAAGAAGTAGCATTGCTAAAACTAAAAAAACCACATGACTACAGAATAACCAAAGAGAAAAATCAAGGCAAAACCGACAAAAATACGAAAGAATGGCAGGGAAATCAAAAACACCCTAAAAAGCAAAACCCCACAAACAAAACATCAAAGGAAAAAACTAACACCAACATAACTAAAAATCTACGGAAAGCAACCACGTAAGTCCCCGAATCACGGAGGAGCACGAGGAGGAAGTTCCAGAACACGTCGTCGATCCATAACGGCAATAGACGATCAAAGTAATATAGAAGCCAGCACCCGTTGCAGAGCCACGGAAAAACGTTGACGAAAAAAGGAAGTAAGGACTGAAACAGAAGGGCTCCCAGGTCCCCGCCTCTCGAACGAGCGCCGACCACAAGTACGGAAAAACTCGTCCAAAGCCACACCCACACAACCAAATATCTCAACCGCCATCGGAATGAAGCCATCCATAGCGTCGCGACAAGCATAATCACGCTCCTTCCTTTTAGCCGCGTCACGGGCGGCCACTCCCACATGCCGGGCCGCTTCGGTGACGACTGTAGTTGAGGTAGGGTTTGCCAAAACAATATCACCAAATGTACGACGCGCACCATCAAGTAATACAAGGTCAATCCGACGCGAAGGAATAATATGAGAGACCTCCCGAAGAACAGAAAGTCCCCCCTCAGAAGCGATAGTAGCAATGGTGTCTCGAATCGTGTCATGCGCCCGAATCAACTCGCCCCCGTGGGAGCAACGAAGCAAATGGACCCCGTCGGGCTGCAGAACATGGCCATAGGAGCAAATGAGTGAGCCAAGCAAAGGTGGGCGAGGGAGGCCAAGGCGGAACCTAAGGGCCGTCGTGAACTGAGCCGGGGTGAAACGAAGAGTAGATAAAATAGGGACAGCCAATAGCCAAGCTCCAGAGCCAAACCACCACAAGACAGAAAGCGTGCACGTGAAGAATTGGAAGGAAGCGCCTCGAGAACCTCAGATTTAATAGTGGCGACAACCTGATCAGAAATGGATTTCTAAACACGCGTAACTAATGTCGTAACACAAGTGGAAAAAATCGGCATGTCCTCGATAGCAGCCGGATTAAGAGAACGTGATGCATCGAAAAGGGACCGTTGGAAGGCGAGCTCACCATGTGAAACACGGGGAACCACGGCCGCAAGAATAGAAGTGTCCCCAGCCAGAAAACGAGAGACAATAGTGGAAGCAATAAGGCACCAACTTCCCAAATAGGCGGTTGGAGCAACACGCGCTGTCGAGAGTAAACCCAAACCGCCAGCCGAGACAAGAAGAGAGGCTTGAATGCGTGCCGCAGGCTCAGACTCGCGATCAAAAGCTCCACAGCCCAACAAACTGTGGAGGACATCCATAAGACGATCGTCGAAAGCAGAAAGTGAGGACACAAAGGATAGGGTGGGAGGGGAAGTGCGAGTAAGGTAGGAGGGTCGGTGAGGGAAACATCGTGTTAGAAGAGCAAAGGCCACCTGGGGATCAAAATGGTGAGGAAGGTCGTCCACATGGGACAAATCTGTCTGAAGAGTGTAATCGAGGAATTTCGTGAGGCATGGATTGAACCAAGCGGGCAACCCAACACACGAATGCCTTCAGAAGGAGGAGGGGTCTGAAAATCACGAGGGGGAGTGAAAGGAGGAGGAATAAGACGTGGGGACCAAACAGCACACTTTGAGGGCTGGACCGAAAGATTGAGTCCGGCCAACCGAGCCTTGAAAAAGTTATAGGCCGGTATAACTTGGTCTGAAGGACCAATAATGTGTGTGTCATCCGCAACTGAAGGGAAGAGACAAGAAGGGTAAGCAGCAGCGGAAGCTCGGAGAGCACGGTAATGGGCAAGGGCAAACAAAGGACCCCCAAGAGGATGGCCCTAAAGAGTGCCAGTCATGGAGGAAAGTGGGACCAAATCATCATCTGTGGAGAAAGAGAGGCTAGTGCTCTGAGAATAAAAGGCTCTCACAAAAGGAAATATCTGGACAATCAGGGAAGGTGCACCGATAAGCTCCAAAAAAATAGCATTCCGATCCACTGTATTAAAGGCATTAGAAACATCCACCTGGAGGACTAACCAATCCGGATGGGCATCTAACAAAGCCCGGATCCCGTGGACCACAGCCTCACAACCCCCCAGGGTTGCCACTCTGAACTGATGAGGAGAGATATAATCATGAAAAGCGGGCTGGAGCTGGATGCAGATCGCACGGGCCACCAATCGGTACAATACCTCGCCCACTACAATAGGACGGATTCCCCCATTGGGTTTAGTAACAGCTACGAGGTGGGACGATGTGAGGAGAGCGCAAATACGAGAAGGGACATTGCCAGCCGCAATAAGAGAACATATTCGAAAAAACATATCAAAGTCGCTAGCACCAGATTCCGGAGGCAAAACGTTGCGAAATAACTCATAAACAGTGCTTTAAGGACCCCTAGCTGAAAGATGTGGAGAAGTCGTAAGGGCTTTAATTAAATAGTCTCGATCCCGATCCAAAAGAAAAAAAGTCTATCGGCTCGAAGGTAGGTGTGAATAGAGGGGGACTGAGCGGATGAAGAGCTCGGAGAATCTCAACAGTCGCAGCAGACCGAGGAGCAGGATTAAATGGCTGGAGTGCTCGAACCGCTCGAGAGAGTTCACCAACTCGGCCTAAATGTACCGCACGACGATAGGAGGATGACACATCTGAAGTCCGAGATGTACGACGTGGTGTGAAAGAAGCACTCGCAACTCGATCCTCGTACTCGGCATGAAGGGCTCGCCAATCGCCTCGAAGGAATCGTCGACATCGAGCCATAGTTTCTCGGCCCCCGCTACCACCGCCACGGCCAGGTAAGACTAGAACCCAAAGTGAGAACATGAAAAGGAGGTGCCAAGGTCCAATATCAGCGGGATCCGACTAAATAAGGGACAAAGGAAGGTGGAGGGCGTCCTGTACGATAATCCGCACAGCCATCGGAATCCGCGTGTATAACCGCAGACGGGGGGGGCCCAAATCATAAGCTCCGAGCACGTCTAAATCGCGTACAAATGCCCAATCTTCGCTCGTAGGTCCGGACGGGAGTGTTGTGGAAGAAAGGGTACTAGAGGAAGGGTCACTCAAGGCCAAAAATTGTTAACAACTCTTTGTATGCCGGGCAATACCGGCACCGGTCGTGAAATGGTTATGACACCCGGTACATTTTATCCGTGTTGAGGCTTGTGTGCGAGGTTTAGGTGGAGGAGGTGAACGAGGGAGAAGAGCCGAGGGTGCACGGCCGGACATGGTTATTGAATGAGAGGGAGAAGCATGGGACATTATAGAGGGAGAGGAAGGGGGAAATGGGAAGGAGGAAAGAAAACCATGGGAAATAGATGGTGGAAATGGTAGTGGGACGGAACCTTTTTTTTTTTTTTTGTTTTCAGGTTGTGTGTGTGTGTGTGTTCTTGGCGTTAGGGTTTGAGGTGTGTGTAATGTTAGTGGGGGGAAAGGGGTTTCTGCCGTGGAATGGAAGGGGAAGGAGCTTAAGGATTACGGAAGAAGGTCGCACCTAGGATGTCGCCCGTGTGTGTGCGGTTGGCAGCGGCCGCAAGCCGGATCCGGAGGTACATGTTTACGGGGAACATGTGTTGTCGCGAAGTGATGGAGGAAAAGACAGGATCCGGAGGTACATGTTTACGGGGAGCAGGTGTTGTCGCAAAGTGGAGGAAAAGACAGGATTCTCATTTCCAACTAACACTCAAAACGCTAAAAACGATGGGCAGGGTAGTTATTATCAAAGTAGGTTATTGTTCAATCATACCTTCGCAGTCAATCAAACTACTCGTTCAATCATGTTGTCGTAGCCAATCAAATTTATTATCTGATCCTATCGGCAAAGTCAAACTTCTATAATTTGTCTGTACAGCTTCATAGATCGGTCAGAAGAGTTTCAGAAATTGAATCCTCCTGAACACCTCGACCTCAAAGAGATTCTTCACCTCCGTGTCTTCATTCAAGATACAACCAACGACACAGCAGTTTCGACTTTGAAGTAAAACAATTCTTCAATTGCAAGTTCCACCTGAAGGAATAAAATTGATGCATGGTGATAATGTTAGGAGTTTTATCTGTATTAGCAAAAGAAAGTGAGAGAGAACAATAGTAAGGACCTGTATATTGAGAAACGTGACACGTTCCTTTTTTACCTTGTTTTTCTGCTTTTGAATTCATAATTTTGAGATTGCTTTTAAGGTTACACGAGACCTTACTTTTTGTCCTGAATATTCGCACTCGGCCATATTTTCCAGAGATGTGTAGCTGCACGCCTAAACAGGTTTAAGCATTCCAAATGTGCATCAGTAATGACTTCAGTTCAATATGTAATTTCACACACAACAAATAGAAAGCAGAAACTGCGCTATCTATAATATATCTGTCAACTGCTGAGAGTCTGCATGTCAATAGAATTCGGCAACAGACACTGTTTATCTACTTTTCTGTCAACCATTTTCAACCTTCCCCACACACGAGTCAGAGACTTCAACCTACAGAAAGCAGCAATAGATGTTCGAGTGCTGTTGGATACACACAACTTTAGATACTAGCATAAATACTACAAACATAGAGTATCCGCCCCAGTTGAAAATAAGACTGATAAAAGACACCAACCTCACACTTCCAATCTCCCAAGTTCCATTGCTACAAATTCCATGTAAAACTCAAACCATTTACTGGAAAGGGGAGAACATCACTGCTCAGAGCAAGAAGGAGAATATTTTTCTCCTTCCGTTTAAAGGGAGATACGACAAAAATAGTATAATTCTTATGCAGTAAGTATTTTCTAATCCGTGTTTTCAGCAGTGATAGCAACAACAAGAATTTTGACTTGAACAAAGGCAGTGTAAGCAATCACATTCATAAAAACTTCTCCAACATGTCAAAAGAATGGTACAGGACCAAATTGCAAATATTAACATGACTATTCCCTTGACAATGAATACGAACTTTATACATTGTAACACCCATTCCAAAAAAGTAACATGCCTAGTCCATCAACCACATGTAACAGTGTCCAGCATGTAACATCGACGGTGGAAAATATGGCTAGATCCTCCGCACATAGACAAACTAACCAATGTATAGTTTTATTTCCGTGCAATGACTCCGCTGCAAAAACACTATACGCTCATTATTAAACATTGAATTGTTCTACAGTACACTTTTTTTCTAGTTTCCTTTTCTGCGGTCACATTTTGAGATGATAACAACGATGGTGATGTGGTAACTCTTACAATCATTTCTTTCTTGGTCATTCTTTCACAGTGTGGTCAGGCTCTTGATGCAAAAACAATTCCGATCCCGGGTAAGGTACACAAGAAGACTTATAAATTGCTTGACCTGTAAGCCTTTCTGAGACAGAAAGTTGTGCTCTCCAGCAACTAGGTTGAAATGAAAAAAAAAAACGGCTGCTCTTCCACTCTAGCTGTCTAGAAGCTCGTCCTCTTCGTCTGGAAGTGGCTGGCTCGCTGCCGCCGCCAATTCTGCCTCAATCCTGCAAAAAATAAAGTGTGTCAGTAAAAGACAAATTATCTGCAAAATCACCAATACCAAAACTGAATGAACAGCAACAGGCTGTAAAGCAATAAAAAAACTGAATAAAAACCGGCAATACAAGCAATAAAATTGGTAAAAGAGCCGCAATCAACAATATAAGCAATAAAATCAGAAGAGACACAGGCAATAACAGCACAGGATAAGAACGGAAATCAGCAAAAAGCAACAAAAAAGACATGTTAACAGCAAGGGGGAATAGAGTGATAGATAGCAATCCCCAGTGTACCAATGTAAAAACAAGATGAGAACATCAAAAAAATAGCAATATAACAAATTATGAACAGCAATACTTACTGGTTGCGTTGCTCGGCACCAAGCTGAATATCAGGTGGTGCAAGTGCAGGAGATTCCACAAAGTGTAAAGTTGCATCTCTGCACAGAGAACAATCAAAGGTTAGGGCTTCACTCATTTAGTCTGTTCTCCCGTCTTAAACTTGAAAACCAACCACCAACAAAACTTAGCATAACTGAAGGCGAAAGGAAAAAAACATAGGGGACAAGACAAATTACCCAGCGAGCTTGCGAGCCAAATAGAGAAATGGCTTCTCAAAGTTGTAATTACTCTTCGCCGAGATTTCATAATATTGCAGATTCTTCTTCCGATGAAAAGTGACTTGCTTTGCCTTCACCTGCCTGTTCTTCACGTCTACCTTGTTGCCACACAAAACGATGGGGATGTTTTCACAAACTCTGCAAACAAGGAAGCATACAAGCATGCACTGTCAGGAAAGATGAAGAAATCATGAACAGATTCTTACCATAGTAATCTACTGAAAAAAGACTTCAAAAACAGACAGAAAAAAAGTTCATGGTTTAAGGAACCGCAGAACAAACCTGCATAGATCTCGATGCCATGTTGGTACGTTCTTGTACGTCAGTCGCGAAGTCACATCAAACATGATTATTGCACACTGACCGTGAATACTGCATAAGAGGAAAAAGCCATGGCCACTGTAAGACAAAGGGGGAGAACATCTAATACAAATTTGTTGCTTCACTAAACCTAAATAAGCCAAATTGCATCACAATGACAATGATTGCCAGACAAAAAAAATAGATACTGAAGTCTTACTTGGCATACAAGTTCACACATAAAAACTTGACCCTAACAGCCCATGAACCCAAACAGAAAACATATATAGACATGAAAAAAAAAGGCACACTTGCTTGCTCAGCAGGAATGAAACGAACTTACTATAGTAACCCTTACGAGGAAACACATCTTTCACAAGCGTTACTAAACCCTAAGTAAGCCCAATTGCATCAGAATGACACTTATTTGTCGGAAAAAGAAAAGCTACTGGGGCCTCTTGTCTGGCGCGAGGTTTACAAATAAAAGGATCCCATGAATTTCAGGGCAAGAAACCTAATATATATGTACGAGAACAAAAAAGATTTCACCTGTTTGCTAAGTGTTTATGAAACGAACTTACTAATAACATCACGCAATCCACCAAACTTCTCCTGCCCCGCAGTATCCCAGCAATAAAATCTGATTCGTCCGCAGTTGGTGAAGAAGTCGAGAGGATGTACTTCGACACCAACTGTTGCTGCAAAAGGTGAGAGACAAAAATATCGTCAGAATGAGAAGTATGATAGAGCAAATACCGCCCAGAAAATGAGAACATACAGCAGCAGGATTCCAGATAGACTTCAAACAACAAGGAAAAAAACGTAATCAACCAATCAAAACACAGATCTGTGAAAATTAACAGGATGAAGAAGATGGATGAAAACATCTTACGCTCGTAACGCTTCTCGAATTCACCAGACAAATGTCTTTTCACAAAGGTCGTCTTTCCTGCACATTCATAAAGCGCAACCATTCAGTTTCAGATTCCAAGAGTTACTTAGCCATAAAAGTTGCTTCATTTTACGAACAGTATTGTAGATTTCCCAATATCACAACGCATGACAAGCAAATCAACCAGCATATCCATAGATCAAGATAGCATACAGGGAAACTGGAATGGACGAGCAGGCATGAAAGCCAAAACATTTCTAAGCCGAAAACAACGCCCGAGAGATAGAAGGCATGGGTAAGAGAAAGGGCTGTTGACATGACAGGAAGAAAAGGAAATGCATACGTAGAACAAACGCCAAACGACTCACCAGTTCCACCGTCGCCGACAAGGATAAGCTTAAAACTGGGCGTGTTATCTGGAGTCTGATGGCCTGGAAGAGCCTGCAAGCACAACAAAAGTACAGAGAGGTACACACCAGTAAGAGAAAAATATTACACAGCCAGAACTTAAAGAAAATACGACAGAGCCCCTGGTATAACTTAACAAATTCCATCACCAAGAAAATTGAGAAACTATTCATCAATTAAACAAAAGAAGGGCAAAAACATTACCATACTGAAAGGTAAAGCTTCGGCTTGAACAGTCGTGAAGTTGCCGGAAGTAAGTAATTTGGCTTTTCAACACCTTCCGAAAGTTTATGACACCTAGTACTGAGAATGTGTAGGGGACAACGGTAATAAGCAATTTACTTACTGGGAAGACAGTATTAAGATCCGGCATAAAACCCGCACAATAAGTACAGAAAAAAGGTCACATATCCAATGAGATTTCGACATTTTGAATAACTATTTCTCGAGCGTGAAGTAATACCGATTCCAGAATACGTATGAGGCGTGCTGGACCAATTCGTATTTACTGGTACTTTTAATTGTTTGAAGGTATTTATTTCGAAAAATGTCACTTTTTAAGCTACAAAAAATAATAAAGCTGCCCAATCAGGGATATCTAAAGAGCTTGCTTTGAAGTAACGCAGATCTTTCAACCGTTAGATCAAAGGGTCTATTGGGTTCGATCGCGATTTTGAATGAAGTACTCAAAGCCAATCAGGGACAGCTGGGACGAGCTAGCTTTCAAAAAACGCACAACAGTGGACCGTCCGATCAGAAACAAATCTAAATTTCCCCGATCGTCGACTCGAGGCCGATTTCCTCCAAGAGTGCACAATGCTCAGAGGTCGCAAACGGTCAACCGAAACCGTGACCGACCGTTAACCGACCGCCTGCGCCGGATCCGGAACGGATTCGGTTGCCAAATTTTGAGGGCCGGGCGGTTGCGGTCGGTTGATTCACCAGAAAAAAAAAACGGTCGGTTACGGTCGGTCAACCAAAAAACAAAAAAAAAAGAAAATTTTGTACTGTCCATACAATCCAACATTATTGTACTTTGTACTCTTTGGTATCGTGGAAGTACGTGACATCATGATTAGCGTCGCAAATCTGACACGGTAGTAACACTATTCATTCCGCAAATCTTAGGGAACGCGACAAAGCGTCGCAAATCTGACACGCTACACCGCCAATCGTTATTAGCGTTGTGTACGCTAATTCCGTCCCGCTTTTTTTTTTTTTTATTCTCCATTGTTCTTTCTATTTTTTTCTTTATTCTATTTAGTAGTGTTGTGTATCGGTAAAAAACTTATCGCGATAACACCGATACCGATAGTTATCGGTTATCGAACGGTCAGAGCTTCCGATATATCGGTCTGGGACCAACAAATTCCATATCGGCGATAACTTAAAAAATATATAGTATGCGTACAATAGTACTTTATAACATACTGTATTATTTTACTGATTTTATATAGCGTGGCATGCCACGTATAAAAATCTGTTCCGTTACAGTTTAACTGCAATTTATTACGGTAAACGCGGCACATAAACGTTGGCCGGTTAACTGAAAAAAAATTTTACGGCGACGTACGGAAATTTACTAAAAAATTGGTGAACATGGAACTGGAAAAGGACGGCGGACACAAAAGTACAACGGACGCAAAATAACATTCTGCGCGCCGCCGGAATCGAACGGACGACTTGGTATGAGAAAATACGAACGGACGGGCCAGCGTGAGCGCCGGCATCCCGGAATGGCTCTTTTGGCAGCTTTTGCCAAAAAAGCCGACATATTGACACGTGGCAGGTCCTTAGTGGATCTCAAGGAATTAAGGGACAAAGCCATGGCGTCGGATGTGAAAGGTACATCGTTTTTACTGGATCCGTATCAAAATCGTACATATTTCATGGCGGCTACGGTACTTTCTATGCTTGTACACGTCCGGAGAATATGACGAACAGTTGAGTGTGCAGACCGTACATTTATCTGTACGGTCCGTACAGTTATCGCCGATAATTATCGTTATCGGCATTATCGCCGATAAGTACCCGATATTATCGGCTACTTATCGGCGATAAGACCGATGTCGATATATCGTACCAATATATCGATTATCGGATACTCGAAAAAAGGCCCATATCGGTTATCGGCAAATCCTTACCGATACACAACACTACTATTTAGGGTTATTTTCAGTAAGTTGTCTCTTAAATAGAGTGGTGTACGATCAGTGTCAGACCGTACATAAATGTACCTTTTTAAGTTAAAAAGTACAATAAATTAGTTTTAGTAACCGTGGACGCATGAGAATGTGCGTTTTAAAAAGGAAAAAAAACCAGGCCGTAAAAAATCCCGCTCGCACATATTCGTCCGACAGCCGCGTTTCGACCGTGTGAATGTACGATTTATGTACGATTTGTCAGATTTTGTACGGAGACCTATATTAGTGTAATCATGTTTACGACCGACATTTTTTTTTTCAAAGATCCAAATTACTAGTGTTGTGTATCGGTAAGGATTTACCGATAACCGATATGGACCTTTTTTTCGGGTTCCCGATAATCGATATATTGGTACGATATATCGACATCGGTCTTATCGCCGATAAGTAGCCGATAATATCGGGTACTTATCGGCGATAATGCCGATAACGATAACTATTGGCGATATCTGTACGGACCGTACATATAAATGTACGGCCTGTACACGCAACTGTACGTCGTATTCCCCGGACGCGCAGCGGACCCCCTTACTCCCGATTCCGGTAAAAAATCGCGATTTTTCCATCATTATTCCTAATTTAAGGGGGTTTTCAAAATTCCTGCTGCCAGAATTTTCAAAATATGGCGTCTGGAAATGGCGGCAGTCTGACAGGTGTGTTCGTCTGCTTCTTTCAGTCTGTTCGTCTTTTTTTGGAAAAAGTTTGATTCAGAAATTTTACAATGTATTTTATTTTTTTCGTTTCGATAGTATAGTTTTATAACAATAAAGTATTAACTTATATTTGTCGACGTTTATGTGCAGCGCTGGCCGTAAAGATTTTCAGTTAAATAGATACGCGGAACAAATTCTTATACGTGGCATTCCACGCTATATAATGAAAATTATATAATACAGTATGATATATAGTACTATTGTATGCATACTATATTTTTAAAAAGTTATCGCCGATATGGAATTTGTTGGTCCCAGACCGATATATCGGAACCTCTGACCGTTCGATAACCGATAACTATCGGTATCGGTGTTATCGCGATAAGTTTTTTACCGATACACAACACTACAAATTACCATAACCAAACAATTAGAATGTATGATTTTTTCCAAAATTTTCAAATTCTTAAATAGCGTACACCACGGTAATAATTTTTATACGCTAAAAAAACTTACACGCTAATAACAATTGGCGGTGTAGTCACTATTCATTTCGCAAATCTTAGGGAACGCGACAAAGCGTCGCAAATCTGACACGTTAGGAAACACTATTCATTTCGCAAATCTTAGGGAACGCGACAAAGCGTCGCAAATCTGACACGCTACTGTAGTACACTATTCATTTCGCAAATCATAGGGAACGCGACAAAGCGTCGCAAATCTCACACGAATACTTCATTTCGCACATCTAAGGGAACGCGACAAATCGCAATTATTGGCTTATTCATACGTCGTACATTACACCGTGAATCGTTATTAGACTTATGTACTCTATATCGGCGCCCCAAAATTTTGGCATTGATACCCGAAATACAGCGACCGTCCGATCGTTCAAATCTGACGGTTAAAATAAAAAGTCCCTCAAAACTCACATAAATATTTTTTTTTGTCCGATTTTTTTTTAAATTTAGACATGTCGTTTAATTCTCTATCGATCGATGCGCAACTCAACCCTGTTCCTATTTTATTTCATTTTGCGGCCAATACAATATGGGTCTTAAGGGCATATTGTATGTTTTGCGTACAATAGGCATATTGTATGGGCGTGCGGTCACCTACTTTTGAACTATGGGGCAAACCCTCCGGTCATCTCTATTAGTGTGTCCTTTCCTCCCTGGACAGTGAGACACGTGTCTGCCGATGAACTGCGAAGTGTTTGACTTGCGAGAGCTGGTGAATTCTTCTCTCCCTCTTGCTCTCTCTCTCCCTCTCTTCCCTCCTTTCTCTATCGTTATCTGCTTTGTAATTCCTCACAATTGCCATTGTTATTTTACCTCTATTTTAGCGTTACTAGTTTTAGAAGGATTTTAGAGATGTTGTGATACTCATGGTAGGTGGTTTGCCCTTTTGAATAATCTCATAGAGTTCTTAGCTTAATTTAAGGTAACCTTGGTGGTTTGTGTTGTATCAGTCGACTTCAATTATTGTTGAGAGTTACTGCAAGTCGTTATTAGCAGGGCTATTCACACTGGCGGCAATTTAGGAATGTTCATATGGTGTTTATATATTGTGTGTATAAGTTCTGTGTAATGTCACCCAATTTTCGGTAAATCGGGTAAAAACGGGGAACCTTACACAAACATTATATAAACATTATGTAAATTTTCCTTAACTTGCCGCCTGTGTGAATACCCCTAGTGTCAGTGGAGGAGTTTGAGGGTTTAAAGGCTAGCTGTACACAGCCCCTGATGGCAGCCAATAAGAATGCAGGAGGTGGAGCACTACCAGGTGCGAGAGGTGCTGCGATGTAAGCCAATCAGAGCCCTTCATGTCGCCTAAAGAAGACACTAAAACAGTGGCATTTTGAACAATAGAAATTCAAATTGAACACATTTTACATGGTTTCCAATTTACCATGGTTGAATTACTCATTTACGAATCAGGACTTGCAGTTAACAATCCTTTCAGAGCACTTGGCTTCATTTAATGGCTTTTGTGAAAATAACTTGATTATTAAAACTACCTCAACTGTAGTTTGAACTGGCCGTGTTTGTTCACCGGTTAGAACACTTTCAGGCATTCCAAACAGAAACCGTTGGTAGGCTTCTCAGCGTCACATGCTCAATATGGCACACTTGAACTTGCCAATCAGCTCTTTATGCAACCGACTATGGGACAGTTACAAATTACCATTCATGAAACACTAAAATGTTTTAATAAAGCAGAGTCCAACATGTTAAACGATACAATGGAGAAAAGATGAACTAGCTGCACAACAAAAGGTAGTGTGCATGATAAAATTATTTTGAGTATAAAAGCAAGTCAAAGATAGGTGAAATGGACGGTGTAGATGAAATTGACGATATATGTCCACAATGCGGCCGATTTCAAAGTTTGTTTTTAGCAAAATGTAGAGGGGCTCTGTCTTTACGTAAAGTGCATCTTTCGCCATTTATCTCCATTTGTCTGAAATCAAGTTTTGTTGTTCAAATTCTTCCAAGTTCTATGTATTTTGTGATGAAATTAGAGGAACGGGTTAACCAGCTCTACAACAGATGATTGACCGATCTTATGTGGTAACTAGGTTGACCAAATGTTGTTCTTGAACGATGTTTTGTATGCCAGGTATTCTCCACACCATTATGTTCAACCGCGCCCTTGGACTTGTCCGGCCTCGTGATGTTGATTCAGAGTTGTTTGACATCACATATGTGAGTCCTTTGGTCCTTTTCTACGACCCTGGATTTGAACTCTTCTAGTTGCTGTCCTTAAAATTGCTGTAAAGCAGTTCAAGTACTGCGTCACAGCAATTTGGCCAACAGATAGTTATCTGATTGTCCTGATACATTAATTGTGTGCTCAACTTCTCGTCCTTCATGATTACAGCAGGCTGAAGGTGACGTGTTGCCCTTTCACAGGTCAGGTTGGAAATGTTTTAGGGAGGAAAATTGAAGAAGAATCTGGAATGAAGCGTATGTGTGTTGTTGTGCCTGTGCATCCGTTTGTTTCTCTTGGTAAGACTTTAAGGCTTAGCATCCAGTTACATTGGATTTTTTTGCTTGAACTGTCGATGGTGTGAGTAAGTTGTAGAGTTTTTATGTTTTTGATGTTGGAGCACAGCTGCTCAAACTTGTAAGAGGGATAGCAAATTTACGGTTGGGAGGGATTTCTCAACAGGTACAGTGTGGTGATCCCACAATTGAAAAGAAAATTGAAGAAAAAATTGACCACTTTTGCAACTGGGTCGAGAAACATCCAACCAAAAGTGGCCAGGTAAGTGAGGTTTTATCACCCTTCGGATGTCCCTCCTAAAACTTTATAAGAGACTAGTGACCAGCATTCTGTCTTTTTAAAAATAATCTTCAATTTTTGCTCACTTTCTAAGCATCTCTATGGCAATGTCTGTGTATCAACGCCATCTCAATTCCCAAAGAAAAGGAATAACATTATTATCATAAAGATCGGATGAATCAATGTAGCATACTGAATTGGACAATGCTTTATCTCTGTTTTTTGTGTTTTTTCTTGACGCGGTTACGTCTGTGATATACTAAGTATGGCGATTAGAGTTTTTCGGTTTTTCTTGCATTTCTACTTTTCTGTCATAGGTATGTTTGTCTTTTTATGAGAAGCGCAACCGACAGCTGTCATGGTTCAGCAGCCGGGCGGTCCAGCGTCTTTTCTGGGAACAGTGGTGCGTGCATCTTCATGTGCTGTCTGCAGAAACCGAAACGGAAACAGAAACGGAGGGAACTCTGCATGGAATTGACACACGGGATAGCACTTCAGGTGGGAAGATGCCGAGAGGCAGGATAGGCACTGAATATGGAGTGTGGAGTGAGTTTTTGGATATGGAAATGTATGGTGGCATGTGAGTCTTGCTTAATGGGAGTTGGAAAAAAACTCTCAAATCCTTTTGAAGTCTACGCAAATTGTTCTCCTCGCATCCAACTGCAGATTAAAGAGTGAGTATTTGGTCAGTTATTGGCTCTTCATATCATTGTTCGAAGAAGATTACAAACCCATTTGTGAAACTGGATTGTCAATCAAGTTGGCAAATAACTTACTGAATATGTCATGTGGCAAATTTTACAGATGTCCTGTAACATTTCTCGATGTTCAGTGCGAAATTTCAGATTTTTATAATACTGTCATAGTTTTTATTGTCTTTTTTTGCTGTCAGGTTACGTATTTGTCAGGTTTCCCTCACACCTGCCTTTTTTTAGTTTCTCCATTCTACAAAATTGCCCTCCCCCCGTTCTTCAAGAATTCAAATTTTTGAAGACTTTGCAACATTTGTAGCATAAATTGACAGCGAGATACTGACAATTAATTGGGGTTCCACACTAGCACTCAACACTACTACTGCAGATTTCACTAACAGTACGGCTTTTGGCTGTACGGTATAATACGGTAAACGAAAGGAGTAAAGTTATAGTAGGGCTACTGGACTTAATCCAGCCGCCTTTTTTAAGTGCTACAGGAACTGCTATTTACAGCAAGCTGCAGTAGGCGGTTCCGTTTCGTGCCTCCCTCGTGAATTGTAGACATGTCTATTTATAATAGTATAGATTATGAATACTTTACACTGTTGAATACACCACAATGTTGAAGCTGATGTGCAGTATGATTGCAGTACTGAAGAAACTTCTATCTTGCAAGTACAAATACCAAACGACCATCGCCAACGTAAACAAAAGACTAAAATTACGTAACCAAATTAGAGTTATTACTTCTAATACCATAAACAGTGCACTGTTGCTGAATGGAAGCAGGCTTTGGTTCCATTTGCTGACTGCTTATTCTCGTATATTTGTCCTTTTCTGTGCTTCTATTGTTCCATCCTATACAGAAGAGGAGGCAGAAGAGAGATCTCGGCGACAGGTGGCGCTGGAGAGGGATCTGAGGGAAGTCTTGATGCAAGTTCTTGCATTGGTGAATGAGAAAAAGGAGCATATTCCTCCCGTTGTCTCATCAGATATCGCCACTTTTCCGTATGAAATCACCATTCCCACGTACGACTCAATTCATTTGCCTGGAATCTTCTCGATGCCCTATGATTTTTTTCTGCTTGAAGTTGTCGTCTAGAGTAGATATAAGGCCTCCAAATTTCTCAAAAAGGAATTGCTAAAGAAATTGGAAACCTCAGTTAATAACTATGGTTGTTTGTCTGGTTGCTTACGGGAATTCTCTCTCTCTCTCTCTCTTCTCTTCTTCCCTCTCTTCTCTCTTCTCTTCTTCCCTCGCTTCTCTCTTCTTGTCCTCTCTCTCTTCTTACTTCTCTTCTTCCCTCTCTTCTCACTTCACTTTTTCCCTCTCTTCTCTCTTCTCTTCTCCTTTCCTTTCTCTCTTCTCTTCTTCCCTCCCCTCTCTCTTCTCTTCTTCCCGCTCTTCTCTCTTCTCTTCCTACCTCTCTTCTCTCCTATCTTCTTCCCTCGCTCCTCTCTTCTCTTTTTCCTTCCCTTCAGGTCATCCGATTCTGCATTTGGAATGGATATGCTGAAGCGAATGCTTCAGACCAGCCCTCCCCAAATGCTGGGATGATAATCTCGAAAAGAAGGTAAGAAAGAAGAAAGGAAGGTAGGCGGGAGTTTTGATTTTTTCTTGTACTGTATCTTTTGTATTCGGTTAGGAAAGGACATACTTTCGGGGGTTTCAGACTGAGGTTGGTGTGTTTAGTTATTCATCAAATTTTTAATGGTTTGTATTAAATTGCGTAGATGTTTTATGTTTGGTCAAAGGCAATCAAGGGAAGAGTTTCCCAAGTCCATTGTCAGATTTTATATGGTCTAACGGTGGGAACCGTTTATGGGTGTTTTCTTCTCTTTACAGGTTGCTCGTGTGAGAACAACGTCAATTTCTTGCCACTTTGTATATTTTTTACGAGACTCTAGTTTCATTTGTGTTTGTCTCGAAACATTGTAAATATGTACATATACGACGTATTTTGTTAATAAGTTGGAGGTTATGATTCTCTGCATTGATTGTTAACGTCATTTTTTGTCGTTTAATTTGGTTTATCTTGAAGATGTATTCACCCCTTCAGGCTTCCCTGAGCGCTTTTTTATGTGTCGCTCATTGTATCATCTTAAGGGTGTCGGTCAAACAATATTTGAAAAGGTTATGCATCTTGGTGTAGTCAGCAGGATGCTTCTTGGTGTACTCAGCAGGAACCCAACATTTAAAGGAAGAATTACTACCTTCTGGTAGAGTCGTCTTTGTGGTGATTAACTGTATACTATCTTGAAGTACATGCATCGTCTATTCTATTTGTTCTACAGCATTTACACTTTTTTATGATTCATATTTACTGGGTAATGCTTCTAGATGTGAAGAGTTATGCAAACCAAATCACTTGATGACGAACCAAGGTTGCGAAGAACACTTTCAACAGAGATGTAACACTATAATTCGAGCTTCGATGGAGTACAAAAATGAGAATGCTAAAGGTTCAGCTCCATGTAGGGCAATTATTTGGAGAACGGCTGGCATAACAGCTGTAAGACTGGGTTTTTTCATCATTATCCACCAAACATTTCACTGCCCATCGCATCAAAGGAATTATCAGTGTTACTGCGAAACTAGAATAAATAATTTTGTTTTAGAATAAGGAGATGTGTCTGATTGTAGTGCTCCCTTAAATAGAGCTACTAACACTATTATACTATTATTCTCCCAGAAAGAGTCACAACCAAATTATTGTTATTAGCACTAATAGCGAAGTGCAGTGTAGTTCCACACTGCCCTAGCCCTGACATCACAATAAAGATTGTCATAACAATTTTACATTCTTCGTTTGACAAGGTTGTAGATTAAGTTGAGACTTAGTTGGATTTGAAAATTTGGTCCCTTCCTAAACCATGGACATACTTCACAGACGTGCGAAAACATCGCAATTTCCGTCGCAATATGCAGACCATGATGCCAATATCGGAGCATTTCATAATTGCCATTGGACTATAATCACTTTTTCTCGCTACAGCGTGTATCAATCTGCAAAGCCGTATATCGGGAGAAAGAAGAAAAGCAGCAACACTCCCCAATCACTACCAGAAGCTTTTAGCTAAAAAAGAAGCTTTAAAGCTTGGCAACTCCAATCAAAAGTCAAAATGCATACACATACTATGTGTCCTTCTCTCCAGCCTTGCAAGAATAACACCAGAGCATCAAACCATCAAAATGATTGCTAAAACAAAATTCGCAGGTCGAACATAAATTGAAAATTAACCTTGTGAGCCTCGTCAAGAAAGAATGATGGGCATTTTTTTTTCTGCCCTTCGGAAAAGACTTCAAATTGCAAGAATTGCAATTTTTTCATCCTATACAGCACAAATTGTGAAAAAAGAACCAAACTAACCAACTAACCAAAAAGTTTGCTGGAGGTCGACACTTTATGGCTCGGAGGCTCTCAACCCGGCTGACATTATTATCTATCTCCAGAAGAAAGAGAAAAATTTCCTTCGATGAAAACCTACAAATAATTCAGAAAGAAAAGTTTGGCATATCTAACAAAAGCTCCAAACGATAAACCCTCAAACCTGTTCATCACCTCTAGCCTTATTCTACTTTCATAATGACAAGAAGTCTATCAAACATAAGAATCTTCGAATCAAAGCTGGGTATAATGTGGGCATATCCTCCTACCCCTCCCATTTAAATACCCTTTCTTCAATCTAAAATATAAATGAACTGACTCTATAAATTCCCAACAAACTAAACACAAAAGATAGTAACTTCAGTTACCATAATTTGGAAACTCTCGCCGCAATTCCTACTCCCACTCTCATCACTTGCTTTCTCCGGCATTTGAACAACTTTCTACATATTCTTGTCCTGTTTCTCACTCTTCCTTCTCCTCTCCCTTCCCCCGTCTCTCTATCTCTCCTTCCCCCACTTTCTTCCTCCCCACTTCCATCGAGACAGACTCCAGAAGCCATAGCAAAAAATATTGTTGTACATACCTTGTTTCTCCGTCTTCCTTCACCTCTACCGCTTCTCCCACAAAGCAGCTCATGTCACTCACTCCCCAAGCCAATATCCTTCTCCCTCTCCCTCTCCCTCTCCCCTCTTCCCCTCTCTTCCACTCCCGCCTCTCTCCACCCCTCGCCCCTCAAACCTCCTCTCCCTCCAATACCGCCCTCGTCCTCTCTGCCCGAGCCGCGGGAGCTCTCCCTCCTCCCACCATGGCGGTGTCTAAAGCCACACTATTTAAGGCTTCCCTCTCCATTTTCTCCATTCGAGCCGCCTTAAGCTTCCGAGAGAGAAGGAGAGCCGCCAGAAGGCCGAGGAGGAGGAGGAAGAATATGCCTCCCACCACTCCCCCGGCTATGGCGGCCTTATTGGAGCCATCCTTTTTGGATGGAGGGGGAGGCGAGGGAGGAGATGGAGGTGGAAAAAGGGGAGGGGAGAGGGGAGGGGGAGGGGAAGGGGGGAGGGGAGGGGGAGGAGAAGGGGGGAGGGGAGGGGAGAGGGGCGGAGGAGGGAGAGGGGAGGAAAGGAGGGAGATAGCAAAGTCTCCGAGAGAGAATGTTTCGCATGCAACTGTTTGTGCGTTAGCTGAAGAGAAATTTGCAAAAATGGGGACTCCGGTGATGTCAAATGTGGTACATAGAGTGTCACTCAGAGAAGTGGTCACATTTTCTGTCAAATTGGAGAAGGAGACCAAAATAGGGTTGGAAGGAGAAGCTGTGACTTGTAAAAAACTGCTATTCGAATAAGAGGTGATATTTCCAAAGGGGTAAGGAAATATTTGGAGGCCCACAACATCTGAAGACAGAGAGGCTACTGTCGGAAGCGAATACGGGGAAGCCAAAAAATGTCGATACAAAAGGAAAATATCGGAAGAATTGGCCGATATTTGGAGATTCGGGGGCAATGTGAACTCAAACAGTGTGAATCCTGACTGGAGAAGATCAGCCAGTAAGAGTCTGACACCTGTCATGTTCGCTCCCAAAAGCTCCGAACCAGGGAGAGGAGTGACGACTCCGAGGGAGAGGTTGGAGGCGGAGTCGAGGGCGGTTTGGAGGAGAATGTCATTCGCTGTTTCGGTTTTTTCGCCATCGGATTGGTCATCCAGGGAGGAAGGAGAGTCGGGAGGAGGAGAGGGAAGAGTTTGAGCTGCTGTTAGAGAGAGGAGAGTGAAAGAGGAGGAGAGGAATAAAAGAATCGTCCATTGCCAGCACACGTGTGAAATAATTCGGGAACTGGAGGCTCTCCGACGTCTCTTTCTAAGGGTGCAAATGTCACTTTCACTTTCTTCCGCTGTTCTGGACATGGCTGACGAATGAAGGAACGGAATGACAAAAGGAGAGGCGTGAGAGAAGGAGGGAGAGAGATTTTAGCGTGTTATAAAAAAAAAGGCCTCGGAGGAGTCATGGCAGGCTTGTAACTTACAAATGCCCAGCGAGTGAAGGAGAGGCAGGACAGAAAGGTATCGGTTTGCAAAGAGGGAGAGGGAGAGGGAGAGGACAGACAGAGAGAGGTTCGAACTGTCCGCATTGGTACACCAGTAGGTTCTTCTCAGTGGGGGAGGCCATGGGTGAAAAGTAGAGAGGAGGAAGGTGGTGAGAGCCTCAGAGGCTGTACTCTCCTGTCCTCTCCGATTCAGTAGAGAACTGTACGGAAAGAAACAGTACAGTAGAACAGTGATTGTGGCAGGACAGAGCGTTGGGCTGTCAGTGCTGGCAGGTGCGTTCTTCTGCCTCCGGATTTCATGGAAGTACTCTGACCGTCCGATCGCGGCTCAGCAAGAATCTAATGGGCAGGCGAGATTTCAGATGTTTGTCCGTACATGGTGGAAGATCGATTTAAGTAATCCGCTACGGTACGCTTCGATATGCAACATTCATCGGGATTTAAATGATAAAATCGCAGCCGTCCGATTGATGCTCGGAAGAATACTCGATCTTCATGTACTTTACGGCGGGAAAGTTTAGTTACTTGTTTTGTCTGTACATCCATCACATGGACATTGGGCAATCTCGCACTCGATGAGTCGATGGATTTGAACATAGGTTACCGTACAGTACCACCAACAAGACTCGTTATGGGATACAAAACGGATAGTGTGGAAACGATCGAGACCGTCCGTTAGAATCCAGCAAGGTGTCGGGCGAGAAAGTGCTCCGTTATTCGTCCGTAGATGGGCGCAAGATTGGTTGACATGAGGGCATCGGCCGATGCTGCACGAGATGCAACACATAGGGAGCCGTAACGTCGCTGACGAGCGCTGCAAGCACCATATTCACCTCATTATATAACGGACTTTATCCTGATCGTCCGATCGTTTTTTTGAAATGCGGATAAATTCCGTCTTGTCCATCAGTTGACACAACATCGATGCGAAACGCATCGGAGTAGCCGTCACTCAATGCATCGATGCAAAATTCCAGCCGATATAACGTACACAAAAAGAAACAGATCGAAATACGATCGTAAAGTACAAGTACAATAAAATGGAGTCATAAAACGTTCGAACTATAGGAAAGGTACAATGACATCATAGGGAATCAGCGACGTCAGGTTTTTCTGACCTGTTTCAGCGTTCCCTGTTGCAACATTCGTCCGACCAGACAATATGACGGAACGGCCAGTTACATGGAGTTTTAGTGAATATGCGACTACTTTCGTCGTAACAGGACATGACGATACATGGATGTATCAGGATTGCAAATGGGTATCGGCTGATGCAAGCAATGATGGTACACTCGGGTTGTACAACAAATATTTTTACAAAATTCCAAAAGTTTGAACTATATCGTATATTACTAAACAATTTCATAATGAAGTGAAACCCGACTTTGAAGTTCTACTCGATGTGGAGACAGCGATGGCATTTGCGATCCGATTCGATACGACAATATATCGATGATGTAACGGAAAGCGGATACGAACATATGTCACCACACAGAGGGGGGGAGAGAGGTAGAGGGGGGAGGAGAGAACAAGAGAAAGACAGGAGTGGGAAAACAGGGAGGGAGGGAAAAAAGGAGAGAAACAGGGAGGAAGGAAAAGAGGAAGGGAGGGAAGAAGGTAGGGAGGGAGGGAATAAGGGGGGATGGAAAAGAACAAGGGAGGAAGGAAGGTAGGGAGGGAGGGAGGAAAACAAGGAGGGAGGAATAATGTAATGTGATGTGATGTGATGTAATCTAATGTAATGTAGTGTGATGAAATGTGATGAAATGTGATATAACGTGCTATAATGTAATGTGATGTAATGTTATGTAATGTGATGTAATGTGATGTAATGTGATGTAATGTGATGTAATGTGATGTAATGTGATGTAATGTGATGTAATGTAATGTAATGTAATGTAATGTAATGTAATGTAATGTAATGTAATGTAATGTAATGTGATGTGATGTGATGTAGTGTGATGAAATGTGATGTAATATAATGTGATGTAATATAATGTGATGTAATGTAATGGGATGTAATGTGATGTAATGTGATGTAATGTAATGCAATGTAATGTAATGTAATGTAATGTAATGTAATGTAATTTCACGTGATGAAATGTGATGAAATGTGAAGTGATGTGATGAAATATGATGTAATGTAACGTACTGTAATGTATTTTATAGCTCATCGTAATTTACTGTATTTTTTGTGTCTATTCTATTTGGCCCTTATTATTTCTGTTGCAGCCATCAGATCAATAAATTTCCAGCCCTTTCTCTTTTTTGTTTGGTATTTTATCTATGTGTTTGTTTATTAATTTATGTATTTTTTTTTCTGTTTATTTGTGACAGAGCGATAAGTGTTCGTCAAAAAAAGACATTTTACGACAGTGCCGGAAGACCTATTTGTTGCACAACGAGAAATATTTTAAGTTTCCGCAAAAAAGTTTTTATCTGCCCAGGAGAAGAACCGGAAAAAACAAAAGCACTCGCGGAAGTTCGGAAAGGTTTGCATTTCTTAAGACGGGAGGCTCGGGTGAGTGGACTTTTCGAGTCGAAAAGGGAGGGGGAGAGGGATGGGACGGGGATAGAGAGGGAAGGGGGGAGAGGGAGGGAGAGTGGGAGCAGGGAGAGGGGAAGGGGGGAGAATGGAGACACTTTAAATTCTGCAGTTTTTCTTTTTGTAGTTCTTGATTCTTTGGATTTTGAGTAACTGAATTATTTTTAATAAATGTTTAACATTTAAATATATTTGATTTTGGGCCCCTTTTTTAGGTTTTTTTTAGAGTTAATGGTTCGCGTATCCCCGACCTTGTCATTCAAGGATCTATTTTCGACCAAGCTTTTCGGGTTCGTTTTTTTTTTTTATTATTATCATTATTTGTAGTTATTATTATTTGTCCAATCAGTCCTTTTAAGCTTCCAAACCGATTGTTTTTAATGTAAAAAAGTTAGCTGCAATTTTTTCTTTATAAGATTTTTGAATCCTTCGATTTAAAAACAAATAAATGCTAATAATTACATAAACCAAAAAAAAGAGATTTCATGATAAGAGATTTTTGAGTTTTCATTTTTAACCTTTTTACGAATGAAAAAAACATCAAAAATAACAAAACAGAAGCGTGTTTCCCAACTAAATTCAACTTTCAAACATTTCCTCTTTTTTTTTTTTTTTTTGCGTGTTCCTGTGACCACATAAATTCTTAACCTTTTTCCCTTTTTTTTTTTTTTCTCTTTTTTACAGATTTTAGGCGGGGCGCCCTTTAGGCTGTTTCTGATATTTTAACGGCGGGATCAGTTTTTTTCGGAAAAGCGATGTATTATTTACGAATTTTTCCAAGCGTCGATACGGCTCTTATGGTCATTTTGGTTACACTTATAGAAGAAATGTACGTCAAAGCAAATCAAAAAAAGAACAACAATTAGGTTTTTGATACGGGTTTCTTCCCTTTTTCTTTTTTTTTCTTTTCCCCGGGTCACTCTATGATGTATTTACACTGTATTTATAGAAGTAGCTTCAGGGAAAATTTCAGAAGACTTAAAAGTACAGTTGTTATTGTACAATGTATTTGTTGTACTTTGTACTTCGTGTATTTTATCTTGTACTTTCGTTACTGCACGTCACATTGTACTTTTTTAGCTACCCAATACAGAAAAGTACATCCCCCGCCCCCGAAACAGAATAACACCAAAAAAAAAACAAAACAAAAAAAAAAAAAAAAAAAAAAAAAAAAAAAAAAAGAAACAACCAAACAAAGCAAAAATTAAACAGAAACAGAAATAATTATTTACTCACATTGCCCGCAATTTGAATTGGAGGACTTCCGTGACATCTGTCACGTCCATGTCGTGACCTGAGTGCTCCCGCAAAATTAGAGTGGTTTCGTACGGAAGGACGTACTGGGACCCCAGAAGTTTCACCAGAAGGGGAGGGCGGGGAGGGAGAGAGTGAGAGTGGAAAGGGGGAGGGTGATGGAAGGTAGGGGGAGCGTAAGAGGAGAAAGGGTGAGAGGGGGGAAGGGGAGCGAGACGAAAAGTAGCGGGAGTGTGAGAGGCGGAAGTGTGCGAGGTGGAAGGGGGAGGGAAGGGAGAGTGAGAGGAAGGACAGCTGGAATTGTAAGGCTGAGGAAGGTGAGAAGTATGGGTTTCAGAGGGGTGAGAGGGATAAGAGGGGAAGCCTTGGGGAGGAGGGTAGTGAGACATGGCTGCCGTACGGAAAGAGAGGGAAAGAGAGAGCTGAAAGTAGAAGGGAGAGTGAGGAAAATGGAGAGGGAAGGACAGGTATTTAAGTTTTTTTCCTGACTTCAAGGCAAACACGGAAAGGAAACACGGAAACACTGCTTTATACACACGGACGAATGTTAAGATTTCTAAAAGCGTACGCAAATGTCATATTTCCATAGTTGTTCAAATCGTGCGATTTTTTCCTTTTTTCCGATTGAAACGTATAATTCGTGACTGTTGAAAAAATCGCAAAAATTTGCGATGTACATTCTGTCCGGTAAACTGAACGGCTAAATTACGGGAAATGTACGGTATTTAACGATAGCTGTACGGTAAATGTACAGACTTTGACGAAAAGATAAGTTGCACTTCGTAGTACTTTCTGTCCGGTAAACTGAACATGAATTTTACGGGAAATGTACGGAGCTGTACCAAAATGTACGGACTATTATGAAAAGATACGGGAAATGTACGGGAAATGTACACACTGCGGTACATGTAAGATTCATTTTTGTTTTACATGTACGAAATAGTACGGATGAAATTTCATTAACAATTTTTAACGATTTGTTCAAAACGTTCAATGCGTTCGTTACGTATAATTCGTCGCGATTGGATCGTTCGCACTAAACGCTTTGAACAACTATGCATATTTCTACTTTCGTACTATATTATAGTACGAACTTTGTTGTAATGTTCTAGAAGACTAGAACCCGAAGTCCCTTCCACGAATATCGGTGGATGGCAAAAGGGACCGTCAACGAATATTTTAAGGCGAATTTATTCGCGCGGCTTTTGGTTGATTTGCATCCACCTTGTCGTAAGGCACATGGCTTGCCACGTGTAAGGTTGTCATCGCCGTTTCATAGCTGATATTCCGTGGGTACAGTACTCCGTGTAACATCTTTTCTCCGTACACACTTGTCGGATTGAGGATCTGACGGTTGCATTTGAAAGGTAAGATTCTCATCTTCTGATTGGCGGTTTCTATTTGATTTTCGGACAAATGTGTAAGGATAAACGATGTTTTAAGTGTCGAAAAAATTATCAGCACTAATAGCGATACACGGTGTGGTCACACACTGGATGGTTTCACCGATTGCGTCGCCGATTTGAAAAAGCAAATAATCCGACGGTCAAATATTTACGCCTATAAGCTTGGAGAATCTTCATATATCTCCGTACAGATGTTTCCCAAAAAAATGAGCATTTGTTACGGAATAGTAAAAAGCAAGTACGACATCCAATAAACAACCAAACTTTTTGATTGGAAAGTGCCCTAAGATTGCAAAAATATTTTCGTACAAAAAATACGTACTTTTAGAAACTGTGCTGGAACAGGGTATAAGCGTTTGAACTCTGGATGTCTTTAACCGGAACTCCGGCATACATGCATCCATGTGCAAGTTTGTATGTCACAAACTTGCGACGCAGATGCATAATCGGACGGTTGCGATTATGTGAGCGCGGTACAGAGCGTCGTACGGCACTTTTTCGAGAGAAAGTTAAGTCCCTCGTGACCCAATTCTGATCCCTCTCTCCGCCCGCCTTTGAGGCCAGCAGGCGCCATGAGCCACAGGAAGTTTGAGCATCCGCGCCATGGATCCTTGGGGTTCCTTCCTCGCAAGAGGTGCAAACGCCATAGGGGAAAGGGTGCGTTCTCTCTATTCCAATTCCATTTAGCCTCGTATATCTGCCGCTATTCCTCTCCGACTAAGTCCCTTGACTTTGTCATTCTCTATAACTTTCTCGTCATAGTCTTTCGCCTCTTGTGACGGTTCAGCTGAGCTGATAATAATTCGAAGGTAAGATGAGGATGGTCTTTTTCCGGTTTGTTCTATGGCTGGATGATGACTGCGGGATCGTTTTTCTGCCTTGCAGTGAAGACGTTCCCTAAGGATGACCCTGCAAAGGCTCCTGGATTGACTGCCTTCTTGGCTTACAAGGCAGGCATGACCCATATTATGAGGGAGGTGGATAAGCCTGGCTCCAGTAAGTCCTTTCTCCTCACTTTCTCTTCCTCCTCCCTACCAGTTTCTCATGGCAGTCTCCTGTCCCTCCTCTCCATTTTCATAAAGTCTGAGCCTCTCTCTCCTGTCAGCCTCCTATGTCTTTTCTTCGAAGTCCCACCATTTGTTTTTTCTGGCAAATTAGGTCTTGTGGTGTGTAGATGGTGTAGACGATGTTCAAAGTAGTTAATCTGTTATGGTGCTTTCTCTACATTTGCACACGAAGTGCTTTTAATGTTTTGGTTGTCACACTTTTTGAGGTAGTCGACTTTAGGGTTGTGGGTTTAAGGTTTTATGATGTCCGAGGAGACTTGTAAACTTTCAAACTGACAGTACTCTCCACTTGTTAGTTAGCTGTCGGTTCGTCGCTCATCTGGCCTAGGGTTAGGGCATTCTGGTGTTACTGTTAATGTAAGGCAAATATTCTTGTTTCAAATTAGTGGATGACCCTTGGTCATACTATTATGAGGATTTGTGGTTTCTGGTTAGTCGAGCATTGTTCGTCAAAATGATTATGGGCAAGTAATTGCTTTTGGGCGGCATTATTGCGTTTAATGTATGGCACCTGTTTTCACAGCTTCTGTTTAAGAATTAGGGTTTAGACTTGTTTTGTTTTGGGTTACGACCAGAATGTGTCTCTGTCGGCTTAATCAACATTTTTTCGTAGGGAACTTCTCCTCACTGTTATTTTTTTTCCATGAAGCTCTTCTTCTATTATTTTCTGGAAGGGGTGGGCTTTGAACGTTCAGTTTATTTTTTCCTGGTATGACTTCCTCTCTCGCGTCTATTTGCAGAGCTTCACAAGAAGGAGACGGCAGAGGCTGTGACCATTCTGGAGACTCCTCCAATGATTGTCGTGGGGCTTGTGGCCTATGTGAAGTCCTCGCGGGGTCTGCGCACGCTAAATACGGTGTGGGCTCAGCATTTGAGTGATGGGCTTCGCAGAAAATTCTACAAGAATTGGCAAAAGTCTAAGAAGAAGGCGTTCACAAAGTACGCGAAGAAACTGACGACAGAGGAAGGAAAGAAGGACATTGAGGAGGAGCTGGAAAGGATGAAGAAGTATGCGACAGTCGTTCGTGTGATTGCTCACACAGAGGTGAGAGGAAGTCCGGGCGAGTTTCCTGTGGAGGGGGGTAGTATGCATTCATCTGTAAAGCCGGAATTTTAGGGTTTGTGTGTTTGGATTTGAGTCGGGAATTTAGTTTAGTTTGGCAACTAGTCAGAAGGCACTCTGCAGGGGTTGAAGGGATTTTCTTTCAGCCTTTTATATGCTTTAGAGTCATTTTCTCCCACGGCTTGCAACATGTCATTGTTGGCGGTATTTCAACATTGGAATGCCTACCATAATGGAGTTGCACCTAAGCTTAATAAGAGAAGTTATTCATACGTTATGAGTCATTTTTGCTGGCATCATTGTGGCAACTGTGTTTCAGCTTCTGGCTTGCTTTCTCCTTTCTCTCCCTTTTGTCGCCCCTATCAATTCTTTATTGCTCGAATGTGCATTATCATTGTGTTGAGGGCTATGGCAGATAATTGAACACATCTTCCGTTTGCTCCATTTCACCCTCGTGTGTGAGACAATGGGGAAATCCTTTTAATGCTCTTTTATCTGGCCGTGACAGGTGCACAAACTCAAGGGTGTCAAGCAGAAGAAGTCTCACATGATGGAGATTCAGATCAATGGAGGAACTGTGCCAGAAAAGGTGGACTGGGGCTATAAGCTTTTTGAGAAGGCTGTTTCGGTGGATGCTGTCTTTACCAAAGACGAGATGATTGACGTCATCGGAGTCACGCGAGGACACGGATACGAGGGTGTGGTCACTCGATGGGGAGTGACGAGACTTCCTCGCAAGACTCATCGTGGGCTCCGTAAGGTATGTGTTGCTTTTCAGAGTCTAGTGGCTTTTTTTTTCTGGGATAAGGTTTCTCATGTAAAGAGTTCTAGCTGAGAGTTCACTGTCTCGATTGTTGAAATTTACTTCGCGTGTGTAAATTGGAGTCAGACGATGTATTTCTGTTTCCTCTTTTCGTTACAGTTTTATTGCACTTTTGTCACTCTTGAGTTGCCCTTTTCCTGACTTGATGGCCTTTATTTTATGCAGGTGGCTTGTATTGGTGCCTGGCATCCGGCCCGTGTGTCATACACTGTGGCCCGAGCTGGACAACACGGTTACCATCACCGAACAGAGATGAACAAGAAGATTTACAAGATTGGCAAGAAGGGTGAAGAATCTCACCGGGCAAGCACTGACTTTGACCGCACAGACAAGCCCATCACTCCCATGGGCGGGTTTGCTCACTACGGTATTGTGAACGAGGACTACATCATGATTAAGGGTGGCTGTGCTGGAACCAAAAAACGTGTTGTCACTTTAAGACGCTCCCTGTACAAGCAAACCTCGCGAAATGCTTTGGAAGAGATCAAACTCAAGTTTATTGACACATCTTCCAAGTTTGGCCATGGACGGTTCCAGACGAGCGAGGAGAAGGCAAAGGTTTTTGGGAGAGTGAAGGCATAGTGGTGATGTATTTCACTTTCTGTGAACTTTTTTCTTGTATTATCTCGGCCAAAAATATAATGAAACACGGTGTGCAAAATTTCCTTCCGTTCTTATGTCACGTTGTTGTTGGGATTTAAGTGGATTGCTCTCAATTGTTTGGTGACTTACATTTGTTATGACTGGTGTGGTTCTGTGTCACGAGTCTACAGTCAGAAGTAGGCTCCTTCTCTATGGCTGGCGTTTCATTTTAAAGGAAGGTGCAAGAAAAGTCAACTCACACCAAGTGAAAGCGTATTGACGTATCTGGGGCAAAATGTAAAATGCTAAATTTCTCCGTTTTTGGAGCCGATCTATATTTGCACCGGGAGCTAGATGTTGGAGAATTGCTTTAAACATCAGATCTCTGTCACATGTAGAACTGTTGCTATTATGAAAGCTACAGTTGAGCCACCAAACGTATACCGGTCACATTTGGTTAGAGGCATGTCTACACCAATTTCATTTAACAGTTATTGCTGCCACTTTTTCAAATTATGTACAGGTAGCTGGACTGTTCACCTTGTCCATCAATGGACTCCTCTGTTTATTTGGTCAATGAGGCACTTTTCTGTTCATGTGTGATGAAAAGAGGAGCGCTCGAGCATTGGTTCAACTTCCCATGGGTTGAACAGAAGCACAAAACAAGACTAATGTAAAAAATAAAAACCACGTAGTTTCATTGACAAATCATAAACAAACATTCATGAAATACTTCGCTAGTGATGCACACTTGAGCGATTTCCGGATTAAAACACCACTGCAGGTGAAAATGCCTCGCAATCATTTTTAAGAGGCCAGAGCTGATGTGCTAATGTGGCCAATGTGATTGATTCTTGAATGTGAAGCTGCCAATACATTAATGTACTCCACTTCACCGGTGCATCTATCCTTACAATCTTCAATATTTCCACCTTCAGTACTTGATAACTTGTAAAACTTGTGGGCTAGATGTTTCCAGCCACACTGCATGCACTGGGTGGCTGCGACGGTTGTATTTTTTATATACACTTTCTCATCTTGGTGGTTGCATTTACAACACTTTAGTGCATTGTGTAGGACAGCCCTGGATACACAATTTAAGCCGTGCATTGAGTAATGTATCGGCTCCTGCTACACACCAAAGCCTGCAATGATTGTTAGTGTTGCGTACTGGACTGGAAGTGATAACTTTCAATTACAGTACTCTCAATACAGTAGAGCTTCTCTAAAACATTTTTTCTTCATTCAATAACATCTATATTCATTACCTGCACCCTGGCCTGAGAGTGCCCCTTTGTAAACTATGACCCTGCTTAATTCAGTAACCTGTCTAATACAATACTAACCCTCGCTCCCAAGAGAAATGTTTTAGAGAGGTTCTACTGTGTTGAGGGTGGTCTCGATCTTCGTCAATATGGCAGTGTAATTTCATAGTAACTCTAATTTCCGTACAGGTTTCAACAAAATGAAACTGCATACAATTTGATTGTAAATACCCCTTAAAGGCAATACTGCAAAAAGAAAAAAAATAGGTACGTCAAGAATTTGAATCGTTGAGCTTAAAGCCACCAAAAAAAAACCGTTAAAGACCCTCACATCGCCTCTAAAAAGCAGAAAGTGCCAAAACGAAGCTTGAAATGCCCCAAACCAACAGCTATAAAGAAAATAAAGTGATTAGAAGCAGAATTGAGTGCAGAGCGCGCACAAGGAATATTTCTTTTCAACATTTATGCACTTTCTAAGCGTTCAGTGTTTCAAATATTGAAAACAAAAACTGCCAATATCGCCATACAAAAACGCTCTATTCTCAGAGCAAAAACCTTTCAAAGAAAAAATATGAAATCCCTGCACATTATTACTCCAAGAAATCCAGATTTGCAATTGATTATCGAATATGTTTCATTACTGCACGGTCTTTACCTGATGTTACCTATTCTAGAAATTAAAATGAAGGATTAATCGAAATAAAACCTGGATCAACTGTTTGTCCTAGGAAAATCCCCCTTCTTTCTGGCACTGTCATGCCGCATCTCGTCGGCCACCTTACTTGTTTATATTTAGGTTTTAGGATGGGCGGCCGCCACACTAATTTGCATTTGGGTGCTATTTGGGTTTCGCAGGTCCGTACATACTTACGTTGGCCGTAATTTCCGCCGACGACGAGTTTGACCATACGACTTACATTTCCCGTAATTCTCGCTGACGACAACTTGTACCGTACTGCTTACTTTTCCCGGATTCTCCGCCGACAACTTAGGGCGTGTCCCCATGTAGCCGATATTTTGAAACGTTATTTTGGAATTTAGCGCTGATTTTACGGTGTACTTTTCAAAGTGTGCCTATGTCAATCGTTACTTGCGCGTTCATTATTTTGAATATGTGGCAGTTGTACACGTCGCCAATACTTGCGACACCTGTAGACGCCAACAAACTGCTGACATTTGTAGACGCCAACGATCTCGGAACAAACTGCGGACATTTGTACGCCGCAAAGAGCTCCTGACATTCTGGGACAATTGTCAATGCCAACTGTCATTTGTTGACGCCCACACGTGAACGACATAAGCATTGAATGTGATGCCATAAAAGGCTGAAAAGATTAATGTGTTGAAATACAATTAAAGCATTCTACACTACTTGTTGTTTCCTACACTATTTTTAGAGTTCTAATGTTGAAAATGTGTAAAAACCTCAGACTTATGACGCATAAAGTAAACATGTGCAAAGCGAGAGAAATCGTCAATAAAAGTGAGAAAATAAGATGCGCCACTAAGGCTTGGAATGGGAATGGGACCGCATACATCACTATGAATGAGATCAAGGGGAGCCAAAGAGCGAGAAGAAGAAGAAGAAAAATGTAAGCGAGGCATTTTTCCAAGAATACAACCATGACAAAAGTCAATCTTGTTTTCATTAAAATTATCGATGCCATTTACAAGCCCTTTTCCAAGGGAAGCTAGACTAGCACCATTAAGATGGCCGTATCGAAGATGCCATGTCAAAAAAGAGGAGGAAGATGGAGAATGAGCGAAAGAGGCATGAGCAAAACCATTAAAAAAAATTAAAAGATATAAATTGCCCATCCTAGTGCCACTCCCAATGAGATCTTTACTAGAAGAAAAGAATTGAACATGGGATTCGGTGATGACACCAAAACTCCCATGACGCAGAGCCGAACTAGCCGAAAAAATATTTTTTTTGAGGTCAGGTACAAAATAAACTTTGTCCAATATGATTGGACGAGAGGCGTGAGAACCAGAATTAATATGCACCTGTCCAACGAGAGTGGAGGTTAGAATCATATCGTTACCCAAATAAATGCGTAGAGGAATGGCAAGAGGAACCATATTAAGCATTATTTCACGCTGACAGCACATGTGATGAGAAGCGCCTGAGTGAATTAGCCAATCAGAAGGATTACCTGATTGCGAAAATGCGTACCCATAGTCCACGGAGGGAAGTGGGGGAGGTGTATGTGGGATGGGTACAATTGCAGGTGACGCAGATCCGATATTCTGGTTGGATTGGGAAATAACACCAGGTGAAACCGGCGGTATGAAAGAGGATAGTAAAAAGGAGTCGTATACCACGGTGGCGGTGGGCCGTACGGCAAATCGAACTCGACCGCCGCGTGCGCCGCATGACCAGGTGGCGGTGGGTAGGCGTGGGGATACGACAAGGACTTTGAATTTGGATTTGGTTTAGTAAGTCCTCGTGGCCCCCCAGCCATACGGTCTTTTTCGCGTTTCCTAGCCAATGCAGGGCACGCGTCGATGACGTGCTCACGCTCTTTGCAGTACTTACAAAACAATTGAGATCTTGCAATCATTGGAGGTTTCTTGGGAGAAGAGACAAAAAGCGTTGAGCCATCATTAGAAACGACAGGGTTGTTTAAATTTAAGCGCGTCTCTTCGTGTAATAACCGATTAGTGAGATCTTCCAAAGTGACAGTCGACGTATCAGTACCGACTGTACTTGCAAAAGAGTTAAAAGAGAGAGGTAATCCACCCAAAATGACACTTATGAGATCCGCATGCGTGATTTTGTAATTAATGCATTTAAGTCGTCCAGCCAATGATTCAATTCTTTGAATAAAAACAAGCATAGATTCGGATTTATCTTTTTGCGCGCTGTTGAACTGTCGACGTAGGGCCAATCGATGTGGCCAAGTGTCAGTTTCGTAGGCGCGACACAAAATCTGCCACACCTCATGAGAAGTTGTCGCTTCGCGAATCCGATTTGCAATTTGGCGGTCCAAAGAAAGGACAAGGCGAGACAGAGCGACATAATCTTTTTCAATCCATGAAGCGACAGCTATCTGAGTAGTAGCAAAGGTGGCGTCACCAGCTTCAGGAAGGACAGGCAACTTGACAGTGCCATTAATGTGTCCCCAATTTTTTTCGAAAGAAAACAAATGTTGGATTTGAAACTTCCAGTCATAAAAATTTTCCCCGTGAAATTTCGGCACAGAGTTTGAGACAGACGAAGGGCTAGGCCCATAACCTATTGAATGTGATGCCATAAAAGGCTGAAAATATTAATGTGTCGAAATATCTAGAAAAGCCAAAACAAGAAAGACACTAAGATAAATAAGACAGGGAAGAAAAGTAACAACAAACAAGGAACAAGTGAGAGGTTTGTCGTTCAAGTGTCTTTGATTTTTGATAAATATTCACGATGACACAAGAGAGTCTTATAGTAAGACGAAGTAAGCAAAAAGGCTCTAAAAGGTACATCTAGCCTAGAGCGTAACTTAGGAAGGTACATCTAGTTATGGCAAAAAGGAATCTAAGACTAAAGAGATTCCTACGCAAGAATCATCAATTCTAATAAAGGTATGTACATTCCACTAAATAAAGTACAGAGTGCTAAACCAAAGTACAAGACTTATAGCGTAGCAAATAGAACTCTAAAAATAGTGTAGGAAACAACAAGTAGTGTAGAATGCTTTAATTGTATTTCAACAATAAGCAATCGCCTACGTCTACAAAATGACATTTGTAGACGCCCACAAGTGGACAACATAAGCAAACGGACAAATTTTTGTTTTTTCGTGTATTCTCCCAATCGCAAAAAAACAAATGAAAACTTTTGACGCGTGCAACCTCGGCTTTCTATTCGATAATAGGGTAGTATTTTGATTAAAAGCAGGTCGCGATTTGATTTCAGTGCAACTGTGAAGATGAGCTGGAAGTGGGTCGCGATGATAATACTGCCAAATCGCCGTACCTTTCAAGTTCCAAGATGACGCAAAATGTATTTGAGTTTTTGCCCATTTTTCGTACGGCGTAATAGTTTCAAGTAGGAAGTCCCATTTTCTGTGTAAACGACGGAAAAAAACACTTACTTGAACACATGGGGACACGCCCTTACTTTCGAATTCACGACCGTACATGTAAACTTATCGTACCTGCATCTCCCGGAATTCCGGCCGACTGCGAATTTGTCGCTTCGAGCGAAGGAGCATCTCGACCGTCGACGCAGAAATATACGAGTTTCGAAAGGTGACATCTCACCGTTAACGCGAGTGACAGACAAACCGACTGTCAGTTCTGACGACGCTACCCGATTGGACTATTTTAAGTCGTGAACCATGTGGAGGTTCACGCGTTCACACGTAGATAGGAAGGGTTTTAATCCGTAGGTTGTCCGGACAGCTTAGAGGCGATTTTCTGCCTTAGCGTGAAGCGTCTAGTTTCTATTACATTATCAATCTCTTGTAAAGCCTTACATATTAATCTATACGGCTTCGGCCAAGACCTGCACGGTTTCCCTTGAACTCTTTTCGTCCGTTTGAGTGGATTTCGATCGCGTCCTCATAACACAAACTTCTTTTCTCGACTGTGGCTGAACTTTAATTAGTGTGGAAGTTGCATGTTGGGAATATCATTTTGTTGTTTTTATTTCTTATGATTGTGTATTTATTCCTATTTGGCTTATGCGTATCTTTTGAGTTTGGTTATCTCAAACCTCAAAAGTGTTTTGCATATTGTCATTTTCAGTTTTTGTTTTCCGTCTCGGTTGTTTCTATTTTGATTTATTCTCTTTAAGTCTAAATTCAGATTGTCTTCGATAGGATAACTCCTGCAAGGAATATAAATAGACCGTGGGGCCTAGTGGCCATCCATCGGCTTAGTATTCCTGCTCTTGAAAATTGTCTCTCATTCTCCATTGTTATTTTCAATTCATTTTGTTTCTTTCAGTTTCGCTCATATAAAAAAAAATATTCAAAAATCAAAAATATATATAATTTCTTGACATTGGTCAGCATTGTGTCACGTTGATCAACTGTTTTATCTGCTGACGTAGCTGCACACAGCTTGCTAAACTTGATAACTTTTCTTGAAGGCAAACACTCTGTAAGAAATCGAAATATAAAAGAGGATCGCATAGCATATTTCGGGTGAATTTCCGATTCTTTAATGACAACCGTCATCCTAAAACCTGCATTGGTTAGTGTTTCTTTCAAGTTACCCTTTCAATCCCGCTCATGTGTGGTGCAATATCTATCATGACCCGTGGTCTTCCATTATAGTGCACACCCACCAGCACCCAGGTATGGCTTCCCTTGTCTGATGTGCTACACTTTGTATCGCGATTAATGTTAAATGCTTTTCCACCTCTTCCAACATTTTTTCACGGTGCACACTTGTCGATTTGCTGATCCGACAGTTCCGGTTGAATGATAGGGTTGTTTGTTTATGATTGGCGACCTCCCATCGAACAGGTGCGCAAAGAGAAAGGATGTTTTAAATGGCAGAAGCAACATTAACACTAATAACGATGCACGGTTTATTGCAATGGCAATGTTGGAATGATGATTTCTTCGAATCTCATCACAGCCGTAGAATATTTTTTACTAGTAGGGCCAAAACAAATTTCACAAGAGAAAATGCCGAGGAAAGGAGATAATGCCATAAGCTCAATTGCATTCGAGGACATACCATATCATCAGATGCATCAGATATTTAAATTGGAAAGTTACCATAGCAACCATTGATACTAAAACTTATTTCACCAGAAACACTGAAAATAGCATTTTCTATCTGTTTAAGAACAGCCTTTACATAGATTGACATTGGAATGGAAATTAAAATTGAAACTGGACTTTATTTCCATTTTCACTTTCAAAAGTACCTTAACGGACGGTAAACCCAAACCAAACAGACATCTTTTAGAAGAACTGATTTTTTGAAGATTACCGACGCTCGACTTGCCGAGCGTCAGTAAACAAGTATAATTTATATTTGCTTTAAGGTAATTTCTAATTTCCCATTTTTCCATCAAACTTTTTTCTAAACCAGAAATATCAATGTCCTGTGAATCCCTAGCTTTCCTTTTACGTATTCCCTCTTGCGTATTGTGGTTGTGCAAGCGAGAACCACAACACCTTTAATGTGGTTGACTATGTTGAGCATACAATTTTGTTTCAATCTCCTTCTCGTTGGAACAACGAAGGCCATAAAACGTAGGCCATAGAACGAGACGAATAAAGATTCATTGAAAAAAGAGATATCTAGCTGCACAATACCTTTTTCAGGCCAAAAATATTAAGAGAAAACATTTGTGGACAAAACATTTAATTTCTATCAAAGATGTCGGAGCTCAATCTTAACCTGCAAAAAAAAAAATACGTTCTACTCTACATTACTCTAACCATAAGTATTATTAACTTATTAATTAAAATACGGTACGTATATTAAATGTAAAATGTATGCATATTTTAGTATTTTTTGAACTAAATTAATGAATTTGAATTTTCCACCAATGTGGACGCCTCCACAATATCCAATTCACCAATTTTTGTGAATGACGTGATTTGCGATGAAACCTCCGTTCATCGCAAATGAAGTGAATGCCGTCAGAAGAATCTCCTCTCCCTCCATTTCCTCCACTACCTCTCCCCCTCTCTCCCTCCATTCCTTCCCTCCATTTGACTCTCATCTCGTGATGAACATTTTCACTTCATTCTCAAGTCTCTTTTCCTGTCTCCGGAACTACGATTTCCATCTTTACATTTTTCCATCTTCGTCTTTCCGTTTTTACCCCGTTACCCGCTTAGAAAAAAAAAGGGAAAAAATAAAATATATGTTTTATTTTTTCGCACCTAAACGCACTTCCCTAACCTATTTCCTCCCTGTTTTATCCCCGCTCTTAACGGACTTGGCACATTTTTTAAACTTTCTCTGGCACATTCTTCCACGGCTTTTTTCCAAGCTTCCTGGTCGTTTCTATATAATGAAGCGGCTTCCAGATTAATCGGACGGTCCATGTTAACTTCAAAAAAGAGATGTTGAACAGAAATTAGAACAGAAACAAGACTGTGATACGGCGTCCAACGAGGCACAGCTGACCGTTTTGGAACATTCTGGTTCCGGGTATCGGAGTTTTCGTCCGGAAACATTTGATCTCGGCTTAGATTTTTGCTAAATCCCTGCATTCCTTTTCGGGGCTCTGTTTTTACGGGATTTTGATTCATTCCTGAACTTCCGGAATCTCTTTGATTCGTGATTTTCTTCCAAATCGCTTCAGAACTCAAAGCGACTCCTTCAGTTTTCGCTGATTTCATCACTCCACTCTCTCGTTTCTCCTCCTCCTCCATCGATTTCCCTTCTAAAGCCTCTCTCCTCTCTCCTCCCAAACTACTTTTCACGGAAGCATTTTCCGGGAAATTCTCCCCAAAGTGTTGTTGTTTGACTTGCTGCGGAATAGACAAGGGAGGGAGAGCTTTTTCCACCTCGGAGGGATCGACGGGCAGTGATGTACTTCTCGCTACAGGACGAATCGGACTCGCAGATAATTCCAAACTTCCTTGTCTCGAATCGATAAGTTGACTTCGAGTACTTCTGAGAGACTGCTGTTGGGGTTCAAACGGAATTTCAAAAGTTTGCAATCGGGACGTCGGTCCGGCGATTCGAAACGATTCTAAAAGATCCAAACAGGGAATTCCTTGAGGGGAAATATTCGGATGGAACATTCTCGAAGCAAATCGAAGATTAAATGGAGGGAGACGAGGGTATTCCTCCGGAATCTCGATGTGGAGAGTGTACCTGTAAAAGAAAATGGGAAAGAAAAATGAGGTTTTCGTTGAGGTCTTTAAGGATTTTTGTATGGTTTGTTCTCCAATATTCCCGGAGCTTCATTTCCAACGCCTTCATTTTCGTTATCCCAAGCCTTAAAAAACCCCGCTAAAAGACTAAAACCCTAGAAAAACCCTTAAAAAACTCTCAAAAACCGTTAAAAAACCCCTAACCCTCCAAACCCCCCCCCCCTTCCCCTCCCCTCCCCCCGCTTACCTCCCTCCGTCCCACGGCGTGCCCTGCGGCCCCTGGAAGACGGCCGTCCACCTGAAGAGACTGGCCTGGTCGGCTGGTTTGGCGGTGACACCTGGCAGCGGGCGGCGCTGCAGGAGCCGAAGCTCCGCCCCGAGCCTTGTTGCCGCCCCGGCCACCAAACCAAGGTAAGCTGAGGACGCCAGAGCCACGCCGCACCGAGCCGCGTCTGCAGGCTGGGGAGGGAGAGGAGGGAGGGAGAAGGAGAGAGAAGAAAACGAGGGTTTAGATTTTTGAAGAGAGAGTGGAGGGAGCGAGAGAGGGAGGTGGAGAGAGGAAAGAGGAGACAGGAGAAAGAGACAGGGAGAGAGAAGAGAAGGGAGAGAAAGAGAGAGAGAGAGAGAAAGAGAGAGAGAGAGAGAGAGAGAGAGAGAGAGAGAGAGAGAGAGAGAGAGAGAGAGAGAGAGAGAGAGAGAGAGAGAGAGAGAGAGAGAGAGGGAGGGAGGGAGGGAGAGAGAGAGAGAGAGAGGTGGAGAGAAAGGAGAGAGAGGTGTGGGGAGAAAGGAGAGAGGAGAGAGAGAGGTAGAGAGAGAGGGAGAGGAAGAAGTTGGTTCCTACCTTACTGAGCACTTGCAGCGCGACATCAGCCACGGCCATGACTCTCAGCTTCCCTGTGATTTGTTGGGCGAGACTCACCCACTCGGCCCCCTCTCCCTTCTCTCTCCCTCTCCCCTCATCCCCTCTCCCCTCCAGCAACCCCATTGAGCTCGCTCCTCTCCTGTGCCCTGCTGCGTACTCTCCCATCCCTCCTCCCCCTCCCTCTCTCACTTCAAATCCCTCTCCGGCCCCTTCCACAGTCGATAAATGCTGAATCACGATCCCTCCACTCCCTCTTCCCTCCTTCCCTCCCCATCCGTCCTCCCACCCGACTCCAAACTTGTGACTCGATTTCCTCCCCCGATTCGGTTTACTTTGGTTTGATCTCGCTTTCGCTCTCCCTCTCGCTCTCTCCTCCTCCACTAGCTTGTGTGCTTTCAAATAAGGGTCGTCTCCCGGCTCTACTGTTGCCATTCTTTCCATTCCCGAAGCTAATCCGAGCCTCTGACGGACGTAATCTCCCATGGTTTCCGGTTCCAAAGAGGGTAAATCGACTTTTACCATTAAAGGATGTCCACGAGAACGAATCATGGACGAGGTTTGGAGTCCGCATAGAACCTAAAAAATGAAAAAGAGAAAAAAAGTAGAGTGGAAAATGTAAAAGGAAAGTGTTAAAAAGAAAAAATTAGAAAAAGAAAAATGCAAAATTGAAAGAAAGTCAAAAGAAAAGCGCCGTTGAACGGTGTCGAAATGGGTTCGGTCGATTTCCATAATTTTCAAACAAGGGAGCGAGAGAGTTTTCAGATCAATTTTAGGGTACAAACACGTTATCTTTTGGAGAGAGAGAAGGAAAAAAAAAAAAAAACAAGCTTGACTGAAGTCAAAATTAGTCACAGTCTTGCTTCTATGTTGCCATTCCAGTAAAAAAAACAAAACAGCTTCAGGAACAAGATAAAGTTTCAGGTATAATATGAACTTTTCTGTACAAAAATAAGTTTTGAACAAGATACAAGTTTTGATTACAAAAAAGAATCACCTTTCGAGTGGCTCGTAGAACTTTCTCCCCCGCGGAAAAGACTCTCCAAAGTCTCAAGTCTTCCCTCACCATCAAATTCCTGTGGTCCTTCGCGAAAGAGAGAGACCTCACCAAGGGCTGTATGAGAACGGGTGACCCTTCCTCTTCCGAATCCGAATCGTTAAAAGTCCCTCTTTTCAAACCCTTCAGTTTTCCTTCAGGAGGAGAACCAGATGACGGTGTTTTTTGCCCTAAAATGGAGCCAGGTGTCACTGTCCCATTCACTGTCAACCCTAATCCCGATTCTGGGACCAGAGGATTGGCAGGTGGCAGCGTTCCATTGGCCAGTAATCTGTCGTGTCTGTTATCGAGACCGTTTTCAAGACCATTATCTATGCTGTTTCCGAAACCTTGCTGAGCTGGAGTTCCCTGATTTGTCGGACTTTCCACATCCATATCCGGAAAATAGGGGATATCGATGACGGGTGGCGGCACGGGAGGCACATTAGGGTCGATGGATCGAGCCAATAAATGGCCTTGGACACGAACCACATGATTTCTCATCTGGGAATTAATACCAACATTAAATATTAGCATTAGAATTAGAATCAAATTTCGAGATAAAATTAGAAATCGAAACTAATATTAACATTAAAATGAAAGAGTGTCATTTTGAGAAAGATCGTGAATGTAATAAGAACGAAAAGGTCATAAACCGAAGAAGCCTAAAGCATAAGAAGAAAGGATAAAAAAAGTTGATAATAAAAGCAAAGAGGATGCAAAAGCTAAAAAAAAGGCTAAAAGAAAAAACAGCCAGTTTCTCACCTGTTCCACGAGATCCAATACAAAACGGGGTTGTTCTAATGGGGTTTGTTGCAATTTTTTGTACAGAATATGCCGCATTTCCACCGTCACTTCAAAGAGATTATGTCTCTGACATCACCCATTTTTCACCTTTCTCAGGTTAGAACCAACCAAAAAATAAATAAAGAACAACAGATCATTTCATTTGTCAAAACTAGAACTTTCATTTAGCGTGGATGTGCAGGAATGTGTATTTGCATGAAAGGGTTTCCGTGTTAATTTTCTGGTACAAGTAAGGTTTACCTTGGAGTTTTTAAGGATTCTTAGTGTTTTTTACAAAACGTAAGGAAGTTTTCCACTAAAACCTAGCTTTTACTTCGGTGTAGTTTTCCAAGACGTCCACATATTAGGCAAAACAAGTCTTAGGGTTTGCAATGGGAATGATGCACACTAGTTCATATTCGTGAAATAGTCCAGACCACACTAAACATTGTGGAAAGTATGGCAAGAAAAACCAACAAAATATCCTCTCACTCCCTCTCCCTCTCACTCCCTCTCCCTCTCTCCCCCTCCCTCTCACCTCTCCCTTAAACTCCACCAGCTGTGTGTCCTGTGGGACCCATCTGACCGGCTTCTGAGAAACTGTCCAAACCAGAGGGACAAAATCGTCGTGTGCACTACTGCAGAAATAAAAATAAAAAAGACAAAGAAAAATAGAGAAAAGTAGAAAACTAAGAGCAGAAAAAGTTGGATAGTGCACGACGACGCGACACAAAAAGAAAAAAAGAAACCAAAAAAAAATAAGTCAAACAAAAGGAAGAAAAGTAACTAGATACAACACAAACTTGACCGACATGTAAAGAGTGGACAGAAAAAAGTTTTGTAAATATTTTAGAGTACCAAGTTCTGAAAATGATTCATAAAGCCAAATTATTCAGTTCAAAAATGAAAACCATGATGTAATATAAAAATTATAATTTTTCCAAAAAAGTAATTGCAAACGATAAGACGATTAAAGGCACGAAATCTTGAAAATAAGAAACCCTAAGAAACCCTTCAACCAACATGCAATAAATCAACAAACAAACCCTTAAAAACTCTAAAAAACCAACTGACAAAGCCACAACCTAACCGCAAACATTTCCGGGAACAAAACGAAAACCACAGACTCCAGCATTTTTTCGAGTTTACAAAAAAAAAAAACCATGCAGAACGGAATCCGCAGAAAAAAAAATAGAAACAACAGCGACAAAAACCGCAGCAGCAGAAACAGAAATAACTATAGAAAAATACAAAGAACAAAAACACATAACAATTCAAAGGGTATTGCAGTGTTCCCACCTTGCCCATCCTATGGCCACAGGCCATGGATACCACGACGTGACATCGAACCTTGTCGGTCCAAACATTCCCGCCACTCCATCGAATCCCACGCCCCATGTGGCCACCGCATCCTGCAGTGCCACGTGGCACACAAGCCTTCCTAATTAGGTCTTCCAAAAAAGGGCTTCTGACAAGGTTTTTTATGTACTATTTTCCCGAGTTGGTTCAGTGTGTTTCCAGGGTTTTTCCCGAGTTTTTACAGAGTTTTCCCTTAAATTTCTCAAGCGTTTCTCGGCGATACTTGCAGGTTTTTTTTCTGCAGTTTTTGAAAAGGTTTTTTGGAGTTTTACACGGTTTTTCCAGAGGTTAGGTTTTCAAGAGGTTTTTCAGAGTTTTTCCAAGATGTTTTCGGAGTTATAGGGAGTTATTCTCCCAACAAATTCAAAATTCAAACGGAGGTCTTCCATGTTTTCTGGAGGCTTACCATAGGTTTTATAAAAGTTTTCTGAGTTGTTTAAGAGTTTTGTAAGAATAATTCCAGAGCTTTTCAAAGGTTTTCCAATGGTATTTTTGGAGTTTTCCCAAGCTAGTCAAAAGTCTTTCAGGGTTATTAACACACATTTTGGAGTTTAGCTTTAGGGTAGGGTATTAAAAGTCCTTTTCCAAGTCTTCTCCAGAGCTTATTGACATTCGCTAAGTTTTCTCAGGCTATTCAGAGAATTTATGGCATTCTTAGGGTTTTCAAAGGGCTTCTGAGATTTTTTTCAAGTATTTTCCGGAGTCCCCATAGTTTTTGAGGGACGTCGGTTCACATTTCAGTACAAAACTATGTTATTTTGTTTAACATCAATACTAAATCCCAGTAAGAGCGTTTGTCCATGTGAGGTATTATCTTATTTTTTTACATCCAATGTCGTCACGTGATTTTTTTGGGCAGTATTTGTGAAAGTGAGTATCCGTATATACTGTCCTTAGAGAAAAAGACAGGACAAGGTGTTTTCTATCCTTTTCTTCCATCCTCCTTACTGTCCATTTCTTTCCTTTCTTGTGTACAATTGGTCCTATCAGAAAATGATACAATATTTAATTCTATGGTTTAAGTAATGCCGTACCCATCTGTCATAAAATTGGGAGGGCATACAAAAGTACTAGAAAATCTGTCGAAACCTGGTAAAAAACCCTAAGAAATCTAAAAAAAAAACTAAATAACTCTAAATAGACCCAAAGAAAGCCCTGAAATATCCAAGGATTGACAGAAAGAACTGAAGCATCAAAAATTCCATGTGTCGTCAGGAGGAGAACTGTAAATTGCTTTTGAAATGATGTCTTCTGAAAAAAATATAAGGGACAGAATCGATAATCGCATTCAAATCGAGCAGCGTCAATGACATGTTAAGAAAAAATAGTATGAAAAGGTGGATGAAAAAACTCAAATGAGTAACTACTCTGTGATGTACAAGAGTAAAGAAAATATTCATGTGAAGGTCTACTCCAGTGGAACTGACTCTATTTTAATTCCGAATGGCATGGATATTTATTGACCGCTTAGAAGTGTTAAGAAGGAAAAGCCTAGTATTAACAACGCTATTTTATGGACGACCATCATAAGTACCATGTGTTACAACAGACAATGTCGATTACGATGAAGTTAAAGGACAGACTGCAAGGAGAGAAAATGCAAAACCTTACACCTTTCACCATTAACTGCAGTCACTGAAACGCAAGCACAAATGGAGTCGTAGGATGCTATGGTACATTTCGGTAGCTTCTTTAACTACACCGCTAATCGTTATTAGTGTTGAAGTTTTTAGTTTTTAGTGTTTTAAACTTATAACATCTTTTCTCCGTGCACACTTGTCGGATTGTCAATCGGAGGTCGCCCAATAGGAAGCTGAGAATCTTGCCTTCAAATTGCAACCCATCGGATTGACAATCCGACAGGTGTGGATGAAGAAAAAATGTTTTAAGTGGCGAAAAAAAACTTTAACACTGATAAAGATTAGCAGTGTACAATACCTGACACTCATTTACGCTATTGGAACAAAAACACCAGCAATCAAATAAGTAAATTAGATACCTTAACCATAATAACAATAACAAGTGTTACCTCGGAAGCGAAAAGGACAATGGGTCTCCGAATGACGTGTGTGAGAGCCACCACATGGAGGACAGTGAGAGAGTGTCCGGGAGTGGCCGCCTGGTAGAGAGCATTTTCTACCTCCTCTCCTTCGATCTGCTCCTCATACCTGCGTTTCAAAAACCCTAAAATTGCCACTAAGCTCCATTCAGCAATTGCTGAAATTGAGAGGGAGAGGGAGAGGGAGAGGGAGAGGGAGAGGGAGAGGGAGAGGGAGAGGGAACCGGAGCGGGGTAGGGAGAGGAAGAGGAAGAGGGAGAAGGAGAGGGAGAGGGAGAGGGAG
>JBBHKE010002683.1:76693-159223 GCA_037447655.1 Zygnema cylindricum | reverse complement strand
GAGAGAGAGAGAGAGAGAGAGAGAGAGAGAGAGAGAGAGAGAGAGAGAGAGAGAGAGAGAGAGAGAGAGAGAGAAAGAGAGAGAGAGAGAGAGAGGAGAAAGAGAAAGCAGCTTTGAAATTTCAGCGTAACTGACATAAAAAAACCAGCTCTAGAATGAATAAAGGGAATTTAGATGAGAATTTGTCAGAAACTTTGCATTCTTAGAGTTTCTAACCAGAAAAACCCTGCAACACTGGAATTATCAAAATAAATTTATGTGAATTTTCAGTACATATATGGAATTTAAGTGTTTATAACAAAAAAAGAATCATTTTGCTTTAGACTGAAAAAATCGAAAGCTTCGAGTTTTAACGTTTATGAATAAAGGTTTAAGAGTGAAAAGCAAACGAAAAGTTTCAGTGACCTTTCTTAAAATTTTAGGGCTTCTAAATTAAACCACTACCTGGTTTAGTGTGACAAAAGAAACACGTTTTAAGTGAATTTCAGAACAAAATTTTGTACTGTTTCTAAAATCAGTTTTTGAATGAAAGAAAATGAAATTTAGATCAGTTCAGCAAGGAAATTTGCAATTTTAGAGTAAAAACACACAAATTTACAAGAGATTCCTTAATACATTTTGCAATTCTAAGGTTTCCAGCCTAGAATCCCTTGCAGGATTGGCGTTTAGGCAAATTTTAGTGTAAATTGAGTCAATTTGGGTTTTAATGGTTAAAAAACAGTTTTTAGACTAGAAAACACCGCATATTTCCAATAATGGGGTTTACAGTGTAAAAAAACCAGTTTTCAGTCTGAAAGATAAACTTAATTTGGATAATTTTCGGTACAGAAAACAGATTGGGAGAGATGGCGACAGTACAGTGAGAGAGTAAAGAGTAGGAGAGAGTAGAGAGAGGAAGAGAGTAAAGAGTGGGGGCGTAGAGATTGGGACAGTAGAGAGTGGAAAGAACGGGAGAGAGAAGAGAGTGTGAGAGAATAAAGATTTCTAACACAACAAAAAAAAAAAAAACATTTTCAGACTGGACCAAGGGAATTTGATGATAATCTTTGCAAATTAGAGTTTGTAACTTCAAAAGCGAAACCCATTTCCAGGCACTAAAAAGGGAATTCACGAGAGTTTTAACAAGAGACTTCGTAATTTTCAAAAAAAACCTTTAGAAATATAAATTTTTCTTAAGTTTCTAGCGTAAAACAGCAAACCATTGTAGAGAGCACAAAACTGAATTTACATGAATTTCAATAGAATAAACAATTGGCAGCTTTGAGGGCACATTAGGATTTTGACCTGTTCTTTTCGCAGAATAAAACTAGAAAAACCGTTATGGAGTGAAAAAAAAAGTGAATCTTTATGAGGTTTGGTAAAAAAACTTGCAGATTTTAGGCAACTTAGGGTTAAGATCTGTTCTTTTTGCAGAATAATACTAGAAAAACTAGTGTTGTGTATCGGCAAGGATTTGCCGATAACCGATATGGGCCTTTTTTCGGGTTGCCGATAATCGATATATTGGCACAATATATCAACATCGGTGTTATCGCCGATAAACAACCGATAATATCGGTTGTTTATCGGCAATAAAATATTGGTTGTTTATCGGCGATAACACCGATATCGATAACTATCAGCGATAACTGTTCGGACGGTACAGCTAAGTGTACGGCCCGTACACTCAACTGTACAGGTTATTCCCCGGACACGCCGCGGACCCCCTTCCCCCCGATTTTGAGATCAAATCGCGATATTTTCTTGATTATTTCTAATTTAAGGGGGTTTTACTTGGGTTCCACGCTCCCATACCCTTCCAGAATGTCCTTTTGACTGTTATTTTTTTATAAATGGCAGTAAATGGCGGCAGTCTGACAGATTTGTTCGTCTGCTCTGTTCGTCTGGTTTTTGAAAAAGTTTGATTTTACAAATATACAATGCAATTTGATTTTTATAGTTTTAGAACTATAAACTATTTCTTTAAATTTGTCAACGTTTATGTGCTGCGCTGTCCCTAATAAACTTCAGTTAAACATAATACGGAACAGATTCTTATAAGTGGCATGCCACACTATATAAAGTCAATAATATAATATAGTATATTATAAAGTACGATTGATGCGTACTATATTTCTTTTAAGTTATCGCCGATAAGGAATTTGTTGGTCTCGGACCGATATATCGGGACCTCTGACCGTTCAATAACCGATACTATCGGTATCGGTGTAATCCCGATAATTTTTTTGCCGATACACAACACTAAGAAAAACCATTAGGGAGGGAAAAAAAAGTAAATCTTTGTAAGTTTTGGTAAAAAAACTTGCAGATTTGAGGCAAATTAGGGTTAATGCCTAATCTTCACAAGGGACAATAATATAAAAAAACCGTTTTACAGTTACAAAAGGTAAAATTTAGATGAATTTTGGTAGAAAACTTGCAGATTAGAGGTAAATTAGGGTTAAGACCTGTTCTCTTTGGATATGGGCGATGGTGTGACGGTGGTAGTCGGTGGCGCCCTCGTCCAGGTCATCCGCATAGGGCAGGACAAAGGTGTAGTGGGGAAGGGGGCTGGGGGGGGAGATAGAGGGAGGGAGGGAGGGAGCAAGAGAGAGGCAGAGAGAGAGGGAGTGAGAACAGGAAGATAGCCATCAGAAAAGGGAGGGGAAGAGGGGGGGAGGGAGAGAGGGAGAGAGGGAGAGAGGGAGAGAGGGGAGAGAGGGGAGGGGGGGGGAGGGGGAAGAAGAGAGGGAAAGATGGAGAGAGGGAGAGGGGGAGAGGGAGAAAGAAAGTGGGAGATGGGGATGGGGAGAGGGAGAGAGGCAGAGAGAGGGAAAGGGAGAGAGGGAGAGAGGGAAGGGAGGAGAGAGGGAGGAGAGAGGAAGAGAGGGAAAGGAGAGTGGGAGAGAGGGAGAAAGGGAGAGGAGAGAAAGAGAGGGAGAGAGGCAGTGGGAGAGAGGGGTAGAGAAAGACAGCAATAGAGGGAGAGAGAGGGCAAGAGGGAAAGGGAGCAGGGTGAGAAGAAGAGAGGGGCGGCAGGGAGGGAGTGAGAAAAAGAAGATATGGAGGGACAGAGGCTGAGAGAGAGACACACTGAAGAAGGTGGAAGGGAGGGAGAGAAAGGAAGAGGAGACCACCATTGGACGGAGAGAGGAGGGAGAGAGATGAAGGGAGAAAGGGGGACGGGGAGAGAGGGACAGGGGAATGGAAGTTGCAACTGGAGAAGGAAAGATAGGAACAGAAGCTGCGAGAGAGGGCGGAGAGGAAGAGGGCAAGAGATAAGAGGGGAAGAGAGGGAAAGACAGGGAAACGGGGGAGAGAGAGAGAGAAAGACAGGGGAAGAGGGAAAGAGGAAGAGACTGAGAAAGGGAGAGGGAGAGAAAAAGAATGTGAGAGGAAGGAGAAAGAGGGGACGTGGGAGAAAGAGAGGAAAATGAAGAAAGAGAGCGAGAGAGAGAGAGTTGGGTAGGGAGAGAGGGAGAGGGAGGGAGAGAGGGTCACCAGCTCCGGGCATATCTGCCTCATGACAGGTGAGAGGAGAAGGAGATCTTGCCGCAGCGTCGTCTCTCTGTCGACTTCCGGCATATCCTGCAAAAGAAATAAAATAAAATAAAATGAAGTAAGTAAAATAAACTAAATAAAATTAACTAAAGACAAAACAATTGAATGAAACATTTACAATGGATGGATGACTAAATGGACTGAATGCGTCAACGCTACGGCATTCTACTCGAGGGTTCATAAGAGAGAGAGAAAGAGAACGAGGGAGAGTGAAAGTGAGAGCAATTGAAAAGAGAGAGAGAGAGAGAGAGAGAGAGAGAGAGAGAGAGAACGAAAGAGAGAACGAGGGAGAGTGAAAGAGAGAGCAATTGAAAAGAGAGCGAGAGCAAGAGAGAGAGAGAGAGAGAGAAGGAGAGAAAAAGAGAGAGAGAGAGAGGGAGAGAGAGAGAGAGGGAGAGAGAGAGAGAGCCAGAGAGAGAGCAAGTAGGCGAGAAAAGGAGAGAGAGACAGAATTACGAATTCAAACAAAATAAGAATAACAAATGTCTTATAGATCTCTCTCCACCCATAATTAATGGGGACAAACATATAAAACCCAAAAAATTGCGTGAGTCTACATCAATTACTCAACAGAAAAAAAAAGGGACAGGCCACTAAAATCACTTCGCTTTTCCTTTTTCCTTTCTCCTTTTTACTTTTTCCTTTTTCCCTTTCTCTTTCTCCTTCTCCTTCTCATTTTCTCCTTCTCCTTTTCTCCTTCATCTTTTCACTTTTTCCTTTTATCTTTTTCCTTTTTTCTCATTCCTTTTTCCTTTTTCTTTTTATTTACTGGACACAAGCTCATCCTCTACTTGTCTCGGAAAAAAGTGAAATTATAAGAAAAAAAAAAAAAAGGAATTAAAAAAAAAAAAAAAAAAAAGAAAAAAAAAAAAAAAAAAAAAAAAACTGTGAATACCGATTGAAGGTGAAAGGAGAAAAAAAAGTTGAAAAGTTGATAATTGACTCTCCTCCTTTCTAATCAATTCAAGAGAATTAGTCAAGAAGAGGGAGAGAGAGAGAGAGAGAAAAGGGGAGCTAGCAGAGAGAGAGAGAGAGAGGGGAGAGAGACGGCAGGGAACAGGCAGAGGAAGAGAGGAGGGAGAGGGAGAAATGGAGAGAAGAAAGAGGGAGAGAGATGGAGAAAAAGAGGGAGCGCGACAGAGAGAGGAAGAGAAGGAGAACAAGAAAGCAAGAAAAGGAGAAGAGGGGCAGGGAGGGAAGTGGGAGAGAGAGTGAGAGAGAGGGAGAGGCAGAGGGAGAAAAAGAGGGCGAGGGAAGAGAGGGAGAGGGGAGAGGGAGAGGGAGAGGGCGAGGAGAGGGAGAGGGAGAGGGAGGGAGAGGGAGAGGGAGAGGGGGAGGGAGAGGGAGAGGGAGAGGGCGAGGGAGAGGGAGAGGGAGAGGGAGAGGGAGAGGGAGAGGGAGAAGGGGGAGGGAGAGGGAGAGGGAGAGGGGGAGGGAGAGAGGGAGAGGGAGAGGGAGAGGGAGAGGGAGAGGGAGAGGGGGAGGGGGAGTGAGGAGGGAGAGAGATTAGAAGAGTGAGAGGAGAGGGAGAGAGAATACATAAACTATAAAAAACGATGGAAAAAAATGACAGGAGGGAGAGAAGGATAGAGAGAGAGAGGTCAATAAGGGGAATGCAAGAATAGTGTGGGGGCAGAGTGCCAGGGGAAATGTTGGTCAAGCGAGAGAGAGAAAGAGAGTTACTGCGACAGAGAAGGGATCAAGTGGAGGTAGATGACTCAGGACAAATGCGAGCCAAATGTATAACTGCATTTCAGAGGGAGAGAGAGGGAAGAGTAAAAAATCTCCAACTTCCATGCCTACCTCTTCCCAATCCCCCAAAAACCATTCTTTTTCCTCTCCCGCCTTCCTCAAAAAGACTCCCCACAACCTCCCTTCCCCTTCCCTACCTCTTTCCTCCCCTATCCTTCTCCCTCCCTCTCTCCCCTCTCCCTGCTCCCTCTCCCTCTCCCTCTTCCTCCCCCTCCCCTTCTTCCTCTCCCTCCACTTCATCCTCTCCCTCTCTCCTCTCCCTCTCCTTACCTTCAATTTGCTCTGCAGCTCTGCAATCGCCTGCTGTCTTGCCTTTGTATCTCCTCCTCCCCCCCCTCCCCCTCCCTCCACCTCCCTTCCCTCCACCCCCCTTGTCTCCCTCCACTTCCCGTCGTCCAATTTGGTGCCCTTTCCTCCCCCCCCCCCTGGCTGCCACGTCACCCTCCAAACGGAACAGTTCTCCCCCCAGCTCCGCCACGTCACCTCGGTTGTACGGACTGTACGGACTGTACGGACTCTGGCTCCGAGCCTGGTAGGAGAAGGAGCGCGACCCGCAACACGCACACGAGAACATGGGGGGGGGGAGGGAGAGGTAAGGGGGAGGGGGAGAGGGGGAGGAGGGATAAAGGGAGGGTAGAGAGGGTAGAGAGGCGGGGAGAGGGAGGGAAGGGAGGCGGGGAGTGGAAGAGTGTTGGAATTTGAGTTGGGAGGGAGGGACGAGGGGGGAGGGATTAGGGTAAAAAGAAAGGAAGGAGGGGAGGGGAGGGAGGGAGGTATACGAGGAGGGAAGGGAGGGAGGGAGAGGGGGTCTCTGACCCCCCTGTCAGCTGAGCCTCAGCCGCCCGCCTGATGGCCCCTGCCCCATGCCCATGATGCAGGCAGGAGGGGTGGAAGAGAGAGAGAGAGAGAGAGAGAGAGAGAGAGAGAGAGAGAGGGAAAAGAGACAGCGAGAGAGTGAGACAGAGAGGATGAGGGGGAGGGTGGGAGACGAAAGAGGTACGAGGTAGGAGAGGCTGAGAGCACAAAAAACAAAGAGAGAGAGAGAGAGAGAACAGTATCGTGACAGTGTCACGGTCTATGTCAGGAGAGAGGAGCCTGGTCTTAGGTAGCGAAAGAGAGAGAGAGAGAAGGAGAGGGTTAGAAAAGGGGGCGGAGAGAGACGGAGGGAGGGAGAGAAGGGAGAGGGAGAGCGAGAGGGGAGAGCAATCGGTGGAGCGCTTTGATGGTCCGTACAGGTCTCATAGGCTCCCAAAGACCGCAAGACCTCGAGCGCTGTCAGCCTGGCCACACGGAAGGCCACGTGGCAGGTCAAGCACGCGGGATTGGCGGCCAACTGGCGGGCCAGGCAACCCGCGGCGCGCAGCTTCGGGGCAGCTTCGGCCGCTACACGCCAACGCCAGACGCAGCAGCGTTGACTTTATGCGCAGCGTTCAAGCTGGAGAGCGGCTGCGTTTCCATGCGGATACAGTTCCGTTCAGCGTCGGAGGAAACCGCGGGAAGGCGGCTGGCGAGCGAATCGAGGGTCGGAGGAAAAAGATCCTCTAGGAAACATTTTTGGTTCTTTTAGGAACGGTACGGCTTCGTACCGTCTGCGTATTTTCATCGTTTGTCTGATTTCGTGGTTTTGTCTTATGTGCGAGATAATTAGAGGTTGCGTACGAAAGTCTGTTATGAAAGCTGTACGTAACTAGTGGGATTGTTTGGCAGCATGTGAGAATCGGCAGCCGGCGATGAGCGACAAGTGTGACAATTAGGGCGATATGGTTGTCTAAAGCTGTCGCGAAACGGTCAGGCGATGACGTGGCGATTCCTCAAGGTGCCGCAACGTGGGACTATCTTTGCCCTAAAGGAGTCGGCTCCGCTGCCTCTGGCGCAACTTCGGGTCAAACAATTGTACGTGGCCTTCCGTCCGATTCGCGCAATATCAGAATCTGACGGTCATAAGTCGCAAGGTCGTTATAAATGGGCCAATGGCGCTGAGCCCTAACCGCAGTTTGGTGCTTGGATGTCCATCCGTCGGCCCTTGTCCTAGCGGAAAACATCAACGCAGGATTCAATGGACTATAATCAGAAATTGCCGCATTTTTGCCAGTATCGTACGTACAAAAGGAGTAAAATAGGTGTAGTGCTCTAAGAGCACGGAAAATACATATTTTATATTTAGGACTTTGGAACATAGTTCAAAAGTAGGTGTTTTTAACTTTTTATGGTAGGCCTTTGGTCGGCGCCTTTATCGTAAGTTGTGTTATGGGATTTTCATGTGATCTTCTTAGGTCCCTACTTAGATCATCGACCGTCCGATCGTCCGAATCTGAAGGTGTAAATACAAAATTTTGGTCTGAATATTTTTATTGGTCCAATTTTTGGTCCGAATGTTTTAATTGGTCCGAATAGGTCCGAATACGATATGGGTCTTAAGGTCATATTGTATGTTTTGCATACAATAGTCATATTGTATGGGCCTACTTTCACCTACTTTTGAACTATGCTTTGGAAATAATGTTGAGAAAGTACAGTACATCATTTGTTTCAGAATTGAAAAGGCTAACACGTGGGAGATTTTCTGTTAAGTTTTGGAACCTAGGGTTATTAAAGAAAAAATCAAAAATAAGAGAATCGGAGGCGTTCATTTCATTCGATCCAACATTCGGCATTGACCGCATTGAAATCGAGATGCTGAACAGTCAACTCCTAAACTCACACTTTCAAGTTTCAACACTAAAAGTAAAAACAGCCATTAATGATAATGACATCTTGCTTACGTCTTATCGCAAATAAAGCAAATATCGTTAATGGAATTTCCTGAGGATACGGTCTGATGACTTCACGATGTAGCGTCTTCAAATTTTATGGTACGGAACATTATTTAAGTTGGCAACGCTTGACCGATATGAATATTCTGGTTGGCATCCGTTAGAATCCTCGCTGTAGTTGTCCCTTTTCCTCGTACTTTCTGACGCCAAAAGTGACAGATATACCTGACGTCTGCTTTTGTCCCCCATATAGCAAATTTGAAATTTGACGTCGACTATGGGCGTGAATGTGCAAATCGTATTCACGCGTATTATACGAGTTTATTCAAATAGGGATTTAACATTTTATCGTAAAATGCGGTATCTTTGATCCATGCTGTGGACAAATTACCTCGTGCCACGTAGGCAGGAGAACATGTTCCGAAAGAAGGCCACTTGGTCACGGAAGTCCTGCGAATATTCATCTATATAGGACAACCGCCAGGAAGGTACAGTACTGTACTGTACCCCCGTAAAAGGAGGCGGGAAAAAAAAACATTTCAGAGGGAATGTTAAAGGCTGGTTTTTTTAGTTTGTTCGATTTCCTGCCGACAAAATTCAGCTTTTATTCGTTCTTTTTCTCCAGTTGCTGACACTCTGGAGTTCTGAGGCGTGACACACGTGTCAGCAAGGTCAAAGGCTGCTAGTGGGCGCACGATTACAAAATATCGTGCACGTTCTATCATTGCGGGGTACAAACAGAAAAGTACACGTCTCTATAAATTTTCAGCCGCGGAATGGAAAATTGGGAGTACGTACGTAGGAGGAAATTCCGACTTTTGATAGGGCCCAGAGCTCACCGTCGTGTAGAAAGAAAACAAATTCGTACATGCAGTTGTCAAGATCACATGACACCTTAAGGGGTGTGCCCATGTAACCGGCACTTGAAGTAGTACTTCAGATTTTAGTGAAGATTCTCCGTACTTTGCAGGGCGTTCCAATGTACGAAAATGAAATTGGAACTATGAAGTGTGACGGTCGTAGACGTAGGTACAACCTTTTTAACGGTTGAAGACGACTACGAAACTTCTGACAATAAGTGACGTCTACAAAAACAGAAAGAGTTGTAGACGTCTAGTTTTTAGTGACATTGTAGATGTCTAGGGTTTTGTGACGTCGTGACGTTATGCTCACTTGTGACACCGTCAACGTCACAAATTAAAGAAAAAAAAAATTATTTCCAAAATCGCGATGGTAAGACCATCAAAGCACAAAGCATGATTGTAACTAAAAAGAGTTAATGCCAATCAAAGGTAAAAGACCAACAAAGTTTAAGCCCAAAGGTAGTCAAAAAGCTTCTCTTTTAAAACTCTTTCATTTCATACTACTATCGTCATGTTTCATTCCAAAAAGTGTGAGATAAGAGCGGGAGTGTGAGAGGGAGAGGGAGAGGTGAGTCGGGCGTTAATTTTTGCAAAGGACCCATGAATGAAAGTGGAGGTCCGAGACCCCTGCGTATTTTTTTCCCTTCGTGCGCATGACGGGTTATCTCCCTCGTGCTACTAATTTCACATTTGTGTGGCAAGTGGGCGTTTTTACTATTCGTTGTTTGAGTGATACTTTAACTAAAATCACCTCGCGAGGTGATTGTTTATAAGGTTTGTTTATGAGCTAGGTTCGTGTGCCCATGGGTCGAAAAGCAGAAAACGCCAACATTCGTACAAAAAACGACAGAAATGGAGTACGTTCAAGGTATCAAGCCAACGTTCATTATATTGTGGTAAAAGCATTTTTTTCGTACAAACAAATATTTTCTCGTTGGGGGTTGAGTTTTGAAGGAAAATGACATAGAAAACCCGATACTTTAACACATGGGCACACCCTTTTGGTGATGTGTCGCATATTAGACTGATATATTTTCGATTTCCAATATCGAATATGGGCTAAATATTTGTCGATACGGGTATCGGTGATATGGCGACTTCGTGGTTTACCCTAACATAATTAGCTCTCGCAAACGGACAAACAACAAATTTATGGAGTCGTTGTTTTTTTAATACATAAAAGGTACCTTACCCAAAGCAATCATCACCTTTTGGTTCATTTTATTTTGGGTCGTCAATTGTGAAACATCAAACAATCCTAATCGCCGCAATAATTGCCCCTTTAAGCTAGAACTTGTTTTCCTCGTTTTTCATCTCGAAAACGAATATAATTTTTCTTATAATTTCCAACCTTTGTTATGTTGGTTCAATATTTTATGCATTGATATGCGATTAGCCCTAAATTTCCACCTATTCTTAGAACAACCGATATTATATCCATTTTGTGCGTTAGCTATTACAAAACACGATGTTAAAAAAATGGACAGACCTACTTTATTGTACGATAAAATATAGAACAAAATGTACAAGTCAACATTTTTGTATGAGGAATTACATTAGTTGGGATCATTTAAAGAAAAAACTGAAAATGTTTTAGATGTATGATTTCGTAACATACAATAAACAACTCGATGTGATACTTTTGTATTAAACAAAAGGTTAAAAATTGTTTTGTATACATACCGATTTGTTTGTTTGTATTTCACCATTGGAAGAAGTGTACGATTTTTTATTTATTTAGCGTAACATGTACCCAAAAAGTTATAAGGGCCACATGTTTTAAATCTTGTCAACGATGTGAAATAGATATTAATAAAAAAACATCATCGTAGCTTTATAATACCACATAACGCATCACGAAGTACCAAAATTTGATTTAACCACGTATTTCTATTTGTATGTTGTTTTGCGAAACTAACACCCATAATACCAAAAACACGACATTAACGAAAGTTTTTTCATTTTTTTGTTGGTGTTGTGAAATGGAGTCGTCTTATAATTTTGTACCTTTCGTTCTTAATAGATGTCGGTTATCTTGTAAGTGGAAGAAAAATAACACACATCGTTGACAACTGTGGGGTGCGCTCCAAAATTAAATCGACCATGGTATGAAGTCGACGACTTAAGACTTGTGAGAGGTGTAATCATAACATCGCTCAAGTGACCACACCCATGCGTTGGCAAGTCCGGTATTTCCCTCACGTACATAACAACTTTACATTTGTAGAGATTGTTTTTGTTAATTACCGTTCGTATGCTAATAAAACGATTGATATGTTAATTGACACTAAGGTCTGGAATATCCAAGCAAAGAGATATAGTGGGTAGTGTTATTTTGCAATATTATTAAGATTATTTTTTATTGCATAGACCTTCAAAATATGATTTGGATATAGTGTCATATTTGCATAGCTGTGGAAGATATGATTAAAAGTTAGTGCCCTATTGATAAAATAATAAAATCGGTCTTTAGTGCCACGTATCATACTACACCATGATTAGTTACTACGTGTATCGCTATTAGTGTTAATGTTTCATTTTCCACTTAAAAACATAATTTATTTGTACACACATGTCGGATTATGTATTTGACGGTTGCGGTTGAATGACAAGATTCTCATCTTCCAGTTGGCTTTCTCCATATGAAAATAAGACAAGTTTGTACGGAGAAAATATGTTTTAAGTGGCGTAAAAACATTAACAATAATAGCGATCCACGGTGTAGTGTAAAGTGTATGGAAAATTAAATTATTGACGCTATTTTGTGATCATTGTAAAATATTATTGTTATTCTTTAGTTTGAGGGGTCGTAACTTGGGGCCCTGAATTAGTGTTGTTGACACTAATATCGATTCACAGTGTAGAGCACCATGACGCTACAACACCTATAGCTAATTAGTTTATTACAGGTACAACATCTTTTGAGCATTCAATTTTATTTCATCGTGCAGGTTTCATATTAGCGATCGCGATATCACGATTGAAGGGTATCAAGACCGTTCCCTTTCGATTGTTTTCCTCAAAAAAAAAAGTGTAACGGCTTGTTGCAAAGCGGTCGACAATTATTAAGTTATGTAGCTTTTAAAATATGTCATGCAATGTCTAATACGTTAATAGCTTTTCCGCACTGAGAAAGATTCGATCGACGACCAAGATCGCTCTAGTAACATATAAAGGTGAATAAGACTCGCAACGTTTTTGATTATCTACGCTTTTGTCGTATGACATAGCCATTTCGTCATTAGCTACACCGCCAATCGTTATTAACGTAGTGTACGCTAATTCCGTCCCGTTCTTTTTTTCTTTTTATTCTCAAATAGCATAGCTTTTTTTTTTTTTGTACGCCATTTAGGGTTATTTTCCAAGTACCGTACAAAATGAAAGTACATTATCGTTTATATAGTGTGGCGTACGGTCAGTGTCAAACCGTGAAAAATTGTACCTTTTTAAGTGAAAAAGTATAACTAAAGAGTTTTAGTAACCACGGACGCATGAGAATATGCGCTCTAAAAAGGGGATGAAATCGGGTTGTCAAATATCACGTTCGCACATATTCGTCCAACAACCACGTTTCGACTGTGTGAACGTACGATTTGTGTACGATTTGTTAGATTTTGTACAAATACCTATATTAGTGTAAGCAGGTTTGCGACCGACATTTCTTTTTTTCAAAGACCCAATATAGAATTATTAAACAATTAGAATGTATGTTTTTTTTCAAAAGTTTCAGTTTCTAAATTAGCGTATACCACTGTAATTAGTATTATACGCTAAAGAAACTTCTACGCTAATAACGATTGGCGGTGTACAATTCTCCCAAAAAACCGTCGCAACAACAACGATATGGGTACTATTTGAACTTAACATCGTGTAACTTGTAACAGGATCTCCTACCTCTCAGAAAATCCCATTACTACAAACAATTCCAAGCACACATTCCACACATTGGAAAACAAACATCCACATTTGACAACACTCACATAAGGATAAACTTTAAATTAGAAGAAGCTTCTATCCACATAACATTAGCTTGGTCTCTTGCCCTCGTGGCTCAACCCTTCTTTTTAAAGTATTTTCCACTACTCTCCACTCTTAATAATTCTATCTCTTAACTACTAAAGCACTATTTAGTTAGTAAGAGATTTCAATGCAAAATGCCTTTTCTCCAATTTGGTATTAATCGCTCAAAACCAAGATCAGCCGGAATTTCCACAAACTTTTCCAAAGGAAAAGATGTCTACTCTCCTCTTACACTTCACTATTTATCCATCATCGCCGTGGACTCGCCAGGCCAGAGTCAACGCTCCGTTTTAACAGGCTTTTACCTGGGCCAATCATTGATCAGCAAAGACTCAGACTGACCAATGCAAAAACGTGCGAAATCTCTTACTAACTACTTAGCGCTTTACTAACCAATCAAACGTTACGTTTCACTACGTAACATTTACGTGCAAAATTGCGCGCCAAACGAAACGCGACTTCGCGATGATCGTGCATAACAAATTTCGCACGCGAAACTTCCTACGAAATTCCCTTAAGTGAAAGTGACGTTTCGTACTAAAATTTGTACGAAACGAAGCACCGTGCAACTAAACGTTTCATTAGAACTTTATGAAACGTACGCGCGTAATTTCGGTACTAATTTGACCCTTAACCCGTTTCAATGATACCCACTTGTTATTTAGACCCCACGCTGTCACCTAAATACACCCATCACTATAACTTTTAAAATATAACTCCAAATAGCGTGATTCTTTCGCGGACGTTTACCAATTTTAGTACTCTATAATCATAACACCTAAATACCCATTTATAAACAAGTTCGATCCGCTATTACTGTTACATAACTTAGGGTGCGGCCCCATGTGGCTAAGTTTGGGATTTTTTCTGTCGTTTTCCGTTATAACTTAGTGTCGAACTGCCTAAGTTGCGACCGTACGATGAAATCGCAAATTTTTAAAGTACAATTTGCGTCATTCTCGAACTTAGAATGTACGAAAAAATTTCGTCTTATGTTTTTTCTAGTGTTGTGTATCGGTAAGGATTTACCGATAACCGATATGGACATTTTTTCAGGTTCCCGATAATCGATACATTGGTACGATATATCGACATCGGTCTTATCGCCGATAATTAGCCGATAATATCGGGTACTTATCGGCGATAATGTCGATAACGATAACTATCGGCGATAACTGTACGGACCGCATAGATAAATGTAAGGCATATACACGCAACTGTACGTCGTATTCCCCGGACGCGCAGCGGACCCCCTTACTCCCGATTCCGGTCAAAAATCTCGAATTTTCCATCATTATTCCTATTTTAAGGGGGTTTTCAAAATTCATGCTGCCATAATTTTCAAAATATGGCGTCTGGAAATGGCGGCAGTCAGGTGTGTTCGTCTGCTTCTTCCAGTCTGGTCGTCTTTTTTTGGAAAAAGTTTGATTCATAAATTTTACAATGTATTTTTTTTTTCCGTTTCGATAGTATAATTTTATAACAATAAAGTATTAACTTATACTTGTCTACGTTTATGTGCAGCGGTGTCCGTAAAGATTTTCAGTTAAATAGATACGCGGAACAGATTCTTATGCGTGGCATTCCACGCTATATAATGGAAATTATATAATACAGTATGTTATATAGTACTATTGTATGCATACTATATTTTTTAAAAGTTATCGCCGATATGGAATTTGTTGGTCCCAAACCGATATATCGAGACCTCTGACCGTTCGATAACCGATAACTATCGGTATCGGTGTTATCGCGATAAGTTTTTTACCGATGCACAACACTAGTTTTTTCGACCCACTGTCACGTCCCCTTCAAACTTATCATAAACAACATCGACAATATGTTTTAAGCTAAGTAGAACCGTTTACACCAATAGGAAAATATATTCCCACGTGTGAAAAGTTTTCTATATTTTTTGAAGACCGAAAAAAGTACAGCGTTGTTCGTTTTTGTCCACATGCACCTTGTACGGTTTTTTTTTGCAGGAAACTGCAGTGCCCTTTGGCAGAAAGGTGAAAAATCTGCCAAGGCGCCACTTCTACTCGCCCTCGCTGCCACTGTCACCTTTTGTCCCTTTTACCCCTTCAAACGACACCATTTCGCATTCTGTCACCAGATGGCTTTAAGGGGAGGGGATGGAGCGGGAGAAAATATAAAAAGCGACGTTTTCAACTACCGCGGAAGGTTCAAAAAATCATTATTCACATTAAAAATTAGTCTTCGCGGAAAAATCATTGATACAACACTTTCCCCTAATTAACGTTTTATTGTGAGACTCGTAATATGGCCTTAACATTGTTTATATATTTTAATGGAAAATAAAACATTCTTCTTCTTTCTTCCGTAAAGAAAAACTAAAAAATCTTTGTTGCTTGCTCTTTTATAGCTAAGGAAAAAGCTGAGGCCGAGAAGTTCTTATGCTTTGTTTGAAAGTTTTAGGATATTTTTCTCTGTTGATAACTTTTTATATTAACTTATTTTTTTAGTTTTTAATCTGAAATGAAACCGCAATGTAAATCAGAAATGGAGGCTCAGATTATGCCTATTGTGTTAGCTTCTGCGCGATGTGATTTATTTACAAAATTGCTTATAATCAGAGTTCAAAGAGAGTTTAAAAGAGGTTTTAGAAGAGAGTTTAAAAAAGATTTTAGAAGATGTTAAGAAGAAAAATAGAAAAGAAAATAAGAGATTTTTATTTTAATGTGTAGTTTCTGTTTGACCGAGGCAAAGAATAAGCCGAAGCTGGCTGATATCGATCTCTCACCCATATGGATCTTGGAAACCCTAAAATACTAGGCTGTAGTGATACTCCATCCTCCTTCCCTCACCCATACAAGATGAGTCTTGTTAACTAAAAAATGCTAGGTTATTACATTAATGTGATTCGGTGTGGACGATAACTTTAAGATGGTTATTCTCCTTGTGTTGATACTTTTCTTATGAAAATCGGTTCTTTTATTTTTCTTCTTTATTTTTCTTATATTTGAAATACCCCATTTCAAGTTCATGTTTTCAACTGCTCACATTTTTTTTTTAGGATGTTCCTGTTGACCTTTACGCTTGTATTTAAATTCGAGGTTTTGTAATTTTCTTCTAAAATTTGTGATTGTTTATTGATTACTAAAAAATCCTTATGTTTATTTTTTCAGCTCGATTGTCTGCATATTTTCAATGTCATACCCTAAAAAATGACTTTGCGTAAGTTGAAAAAATAATCTTAAACATTAGAGACATGAACTGTTTTTTGAAGCTCGCTCATATGAAGTCCAAATTATCTCATGAAAGTTACTATTATTAAGCTATTATTTGCCCACCCATACATCCACTCTAAATATTCTGCATTTGTAATACAATGTTTTTGGCCATTTTTAAACATCCACATTAAATATTGTGCACTTGTCCTGTAACGGTTTTTTGCCCTTATAATACTTGTACACTAAATGTTGTGCACACTCCCTGATGATGTTATCTGACCATCTCACAACTGCAAAAATTTTTGTGACCATTGACGATGTCATTTGCTTCTGACAGTGTGTACACTGTCTGACCATTTAATTTTCTCCTCTAAATTATCCACACTAAATACGATCATGTTTCTTGACACTCCATTGTATCCACGCCAATGTGTTTTGCTCCTCTCATGCATCCACAGTAATTGCCGTGTATTCCTTATTTGCCCCTTTCACACATCCCACTAAATGTTGAGCATGCTGTCTGACAATGGTATCTGCTTCTCTCCTACTTCCACATTAAATACTGTGTACGGCCGTCTTCATAATAGGACATAGCAAAAACTGCAAATCACCCAATTTAATGTGGTTTTTCAATTAAAAAACAAACAAAAAAAAAACAGCTTCGAAATTAAGGAAGAAGGGGCAACAAATACAAAAAAAAGAACCAGTCACATTCTCATAATTGTAAGAAAAGTGCAGGTGTAGAGTCAACAGAGAAAGACAGAGCGGAGGGGGGAAGGAAGGAGGAGGAGGAGGGAGAGGAGGGAGATGGAGCGTAAAGAGGGAGCGAGGGAGGGGGGGGTCGGGAAGAGGTGGGAGAGGAGGGGATGGAGAGGAAGCTGTAATGTAGTCTGTATTCCCCAAATATATAATGTAGAGTAGATGCTATTTTCAGCTAAATACAACTAATTAGTAAATTGCAACTAGTTACTTCAGAGATTTTTACACCTATAACGTCCCTCCCAATTTAGGGTTAGATATTAAACCGGAACTGACATAGAGATTAGGTGTGAGAGTTTGGCATTTTAAACAAAGCCAGGTTTAAATCTATGAGCACAATTACTGGTCCGTTCTGCCTAGATTTGCAAGAGTTTATGATTTTTTTTTTTTGAAGAAGTTCCAGATGTCCAAATAAATGTGAGTTTGTGAGCTTATTGCCAATTTCTGGAGTTTTGTGGCAGGTTTCAAACTAAAATAGTAAGTATAATCACAATATAACCGAACATGTGAAAAGGTGGAATTAAAAAAAAAAAAAAAAATAGTAACAGAGCATCCACAGAGAACTGAAGATCCATATGTATGTATATATCATATGCACATATGCAGATATTCAGATTCATAGATGCGTGAATTTTGACAGGTTGAACAAGAAAAAAGAAGACGCGCCCTTTACAATTGTGGTGATGGGGGAGGGACGATGCCAGCGTCACAACTTTGGCGGCAGCAGTGGAGGGTCGCACAGTGCTCAGGCGACCGCACGTGCGAGAGCCAAGTGACGTTGGGAAGAATACAAAAAACGCGCGAAGAAAAAAAAAATGCTAAGGGCGTAAAGAATTATTTTTCCATTCATGGCGGGCGCCGAACAGGAGAGGCAAACGCAAAGGCATGTTGTACAGCCCATGGCTGTAAAAACTCTACGTCTACGATGTCACAAGAAGACGCGAGACAAACCAAATCATTTCAAAAATTACGATGTATTGTGCGACGCTTCGAAAAGTTTCGAAAAATAAGGTGCGACAAAACAGATTGTACACGTTGACAGCCGTCACGGGCGTCGGTCGACGTATACAATCGTCACAATCTTAAGTTCCCAATTTCGAGAGAATGCATAGAGACACTTGAAATCCGGGTCCGCCGGATCCGCGCTAAAATACAAAGTAAGTACGCTAAGTTACAACTACATGGGGCCACACCCTTACCTGCTCAAGATGACGTAATATCGTGCCCGCAACCGAAATAGCTTCCGCGAAAAGCTATTCCCCAGGTGCCTCATGCGTCATGCAGCTAAACGGCAAACACCAGACTGTGATAGGCTGCCGTGTGAAGTGTAAAAGCCGGTAAACATCGAAACTCGAACCTGAACCGTCTCATGATCACACGTGTCGTTAAGCTTTCCAGTTAAGCAACTAGAAGCGGAAGCGGATGTTCATTTTCAACGCAGCTGATATCCCTGCCTGACCGTACAAAAAAGGACGCGGAGGAACCGGAGATCGCCTCTACGGAACTGTACGGTAGCTGAAAGCGGGCTGTTTTGAAACAGACATTTCGAGGCAAAAAGGAGACATCTTGAAAATTGTGGAAAATCAAACGTGAGGCAATCGTCAGCAATTTTGTTCGGATGCGTGGACTTCGGGTTATCTGCGGAACTACAGTACAGTACAGTACAGTAGTAACGGTGACGGCATAGCCTGTCAAGATTCCCATTTACAACTTTTAGCCAGGCTGCCGGGCTGCAAGAATCTTCAGTTAACTCCCGGATAATGCGGAAGGTGATCCTATTGGCCCCATAAAGACGGGCTTTGAAATATTCAGGGGCGTGACAACTGGCTAAATCTGGATGCCTGGATATTACCCGACAGGTATTCAAACGGAATCAATTTGAGGGAACGGTCATTAACACTTTTAACATACGCTGAAGTTTTGTCTTATAGTGTCAAACAATGTTTTCCACTTGTCGTTAGAATGCGTCAACCCGGGCCGTCCAGTGAGATACGACAGAAGTTTTACCTACCTGTATCCCAGCCAGTGGTCAACCTTTCAGGGCAAAAAATGTTAATTGTAACGGAGAGCCCCTTCGTTAGCGCAAAACGTTGACGGACCGGCGAGCATTTTCCGCCTCGAACCAAAACACTCGATCCCATGCCGTCATCACATAGACGACCAATAAAATTCGAGCACGTCGACGGCGTCAAATATTGATGTCGGTTCGGTTCCCAATATTTGACGCAGCCACCTCACACGATCCTGGGAAGGGTAAAATAATGCACAACAAAAAAAGGGAAAAAAAGGGGACAAGACAGGAAAACAGGCCGCAAAAAAAACCTTCTCGTTCAATGAAGGGGGAAAAATTCAAAACTCAGGAGAATGTATTGCGATGGATATCTTCCCACGTGCACATGTCAAAAACTTTGCAGCATTGCCAGAGTGTACACCTAAGGCGGCTTATGTGCACACCACTGCATCTACAGTCTGTTGGCACGTGCTCGAATGGAGGGACGAATTCCCCTCTGCTCTATCACTAACACATACGACAAAAGGCGAGAGACATTTGCCCTGACACAAAACAGTAAGAATACCCGCTGGCCGGTAACGCTGTTTGTCGGCGGGAATGACCTGCCGGCAAAGGACACCCCCGGCGGCTGCATTATTCTCGCCACGTCACTGATGCGCCGTACTCTTTTCATTCTGGACCCTGGAGGGCTGGAGGTGCTTCTTCGTCCTTGTACGGACTGAGTTGCCGACCATCAATGTTCAGTAAACAGTGTGTTCAGTTGTTCACTGGACAAAAATAGTTATATATTGCGGGTATTCCATGTCGATCCACTAGAATCTTCCTTATCGACCACAAATCTAAATCGAAGCACGGCAAAGCGAAACGGACTTTTTGATGACGACTTTCCAAGATGTACCACATGCGCGCTAAACGACAGTCCGCTAAAATTATTATTTTTCTCGCTAACGCTGTACCACTCACTTGTCACCTCGAAACTCTATTTAAGAAATACGCGACAAAAATATTTATGACAGGATTACAAGTCCAACTGTCTAATACGCGTGAAGATTCCTGAAGCTGGCTCTGCCCGGAAAACAAGTTACCTAGCAAAACAAAAATAATGAAAAAAACTACATGCAACCGATGAAAAATGTTTTTTCTATCATCTGCCCTAAAATTTCGGAGCGTAGCATTGCGTCACAGTCCCGCCACCCTAACATATCGTATTTGCCTCCCACGTAAAAAACTGTTTTTATTTTGTCGCTCAGACGGCCACTTGCTGACTATTCACATGTCTTCGACAACTAGCAATGTGTACCTCCATGCCGACAAAAACTTATTCATATGTGAGTGGATAGAAAATTCAGTGCGAGGGTTGTCGTTAGCGCGCGGTGGCCGGCAAAAATCTTGTCAAATCGTCACGAAAACTGCCGTTTCGCTCACTGTAGCATTCGACCTAAAATATGTACGGTACTGAAGGCTGGCTGTAGCAATTGACCTAAAAAATGTACGGCCTTCAAGACTTGCTGCAGTATTCGACCAAATAATTGTACGTAACTGAAGACTTTCTGCAGCATTCGACCTAGAAATTGTACGGTCCAGAATATTTTCTGTAGCATTCCACCTAGAAATTGTACGGTCCAGAAGATTTGCTGTAGCATTTGCTGTACGGTGCTAAAGACTTTGTCAAAACTTGTCTTTAAGTTCGTTGTCGTTCGCTACGATTTAGCTCAGGGTCGACAATGACGATTCTAGTGGGTCGATACGAATGTCCCCTATTTGTTATGGCCCAATACTAAATATCATTTTCCCGCTCAAGGTACAAAACCGTAGCCACATTAAATAGAATGCGAGCCGTACACATGTCGACCTGACGAATTGTAAAACTGTAAAAGTGCAAAAAATTGGGAATAACGTGATTGTTTGCGCCATGAGGACGACAACAAATACCAACATTGCATCGAATTGTGAGTCGCGACTCGTGGGGTCACCGGTTCCACCTCTCTGGCCTCGTAAACATTGCTATAGTCTTTGTAAAAGGACGCCTCCATTGCGATCAAAACCACCTGGGTACAAAGGGGAAAAAATCAATAAAGCATTTAAAGACTAAAAGTGTCAAAGGAAATTATGTTAAGCTTAAAATATTATGAAAACTAGAAAAAGTTAACCAAAAGAATACCTAACAAATTACAAACTTTAGGTAACTAAGTACACCAAAAAAAAAACAACGCTAGATAACTCCTCGCCACCCTGTCAAGCTAAGGTCCACAACTATAAAGAGTCGTCAATTTGGAACGAATCCCTCCATGGACGTGGAAGCCCCCACTTGTCGTCTACTTCGTCGAAGCAGTGTCGCCGCTTGAGCTCGTTAACGGGCAAAACACACGCATTGACACTTAATAGTAGCTCTAAAACTCGGCAGAGGATTTCCCAGTGTCGCGGATTCATAAGTACGCCAAGCAAAATTGCAAAAGAAGTCGTCGAATGACCCATACAAAACATCTCTATCGGAAATGGGACAATTAAATTTGTAAGATATCAACGAGCGTAATTGCGGTCCTTACGAGCCCACACTGACTCCTGTTTGGTGTTCACTCAATATCTCCTTGACGAGAATTAACGGTCATAAGGCATGGCTCCCCAACAAGCACGTGGCATAAAAGTTGTTAATTGGCACAGTATTCTGCTCGCTCGATGCGCATTCTTCAACACTAAACATGAAATATCAATACCATCTCACTTCATACTGGGGAGCTTAGGCCCCATTAGGCTAACTTCCGGTCATCGCATGACGTTAGACTGTTTATGGCCTTAGGGTTATGTGGCAATCGAAACCCCCTTAACATTTTTAAACAATAGTGAAATGGCCATAAAAATTGTAACGTAAGGCTTTTAAGCCCCATTCTTAAGCCCAAAAGTAGACTACAATACCATGTAACACGAGCCGATATTGTACAATAACTATGGTGCAGTAGATCGAAGTATCGCATCCCACTATTTGTGTATGCACACACACCGTGAATCGTAGTTAGTGTGGAACACAAGCATTTTGCGATCCAAAAACAGTGCTTGGCACATACCATACTACACTTCTAACATATTCTACAGAGAACGACTTTAACAGCTTAGACCATGTTGATGCTAAAAAGTCTCCAAAATATTATTCTTGCAGTCAATTATATTGAGATTCTATTAGATCTTGAAAGGTTTTATAAAGTAGTGCGAGGTGGGATGTGGTAAGGTGGAATCAGTAGGATAGTGATAGTGCAATGTGCTAGAGAGGACTTCAATGTTTTCCTCTCCGAACTCTATGAAGCATTGTGGTTAACATTCCAATGTGAGTTACTGCACAGCTAAGTGTATACGGGAGCATATTTCAATGTGTTACGCTGTCAAAATGCCAAACGTTAGGCATCCATCTTTTGTTATGCATTCGTAGAATTTAGTAAACAGGACTAACATATTAGACTGTGTGCCAATAGGAGTTTCCCATAAAGGTGACGAGCCATAGGCAATTTTTCAGTCTAGTGGAACACGAATCTACCCTTTCCAAGTGAGCCAAAGAAACTGGAATTATGAAGTTCCACTGAGATACCCTTTTGTACTCTTTCAATGAGTGACGGTTACAGCCTTACCCAGCACGTGTAGAGCGCATCATAAAACCACACCTCACGTATGACGTCCGTGCTCTTACAATATACAAGTTACCGCTCGAGACTTAGAAACAAAATAGTTACTCATTCTGCTTCTTTTATCAATCTTCGCAAATCTCCAGAGTACAAATTGTATGTACTCTCATTCTTGTTCCAACTATTACTAGCAGAATTATATGCAAATGTTATATCTTCCGAAGAAACACAAAGGTACATATAGCTGAACATCACTTCACATGTGACATACCCGCTGTGCTGGTTGACTGAATTATATGACCAACAAAAGAACATGGCGAGAGGTGGAAGCGTTTCTAGCTTAAGCGTCTGGAACAAAGTCATAAGAACAAAACCATGAACACTCCTACAGACCCCCATTTATGGTATTTCAGGAGACTAATGACACTGTTTGCACCTACTAATAATGTCCTATGATTGAAGCCATGACGGTTCTCTCTAATAAAAAAGCCAGCCCCATACAGAGCACTCAATTGTCACAACAGAAATGGGACCAGGTGGAGAAGAAAGGCATTGAAAATCATATCAATTCCATGTGCCTATCTCAAGGCAGGTTTTTTCAACACATTCTCCCTTCAAAGTTCTGATGAAACATTCAGATTCAACATTTTTAGCAGAAAGTCGGAATTCATTTTGTCATCACAACTGATGGAACAGATGCGGGTGGTCCACAGAGCACTTTTTAAAGGAAGTGTTATGAACGCTTCAGTTCTTAAAAAAAATGCGGCCAGAAATAGCATATGTACGTCTTCAGATGTCACAATACCTATTTAACTAACTGTCTGACTCGAAACCGTAAAAGAATATTGAAAGAAACTTGGTCACTTAACAGAACAAACAATCTGAATTCCACTCGAAGCATTATCTGGAACACTAAATTGTGTACATTACTTGCAAAGTGTTAAAAGCGTTACAAATTACCAGGCAATTCTAACCTGCTTGGAGGATTCAAAAAACACGTGTACTCAGATAGGGCAAGGTGACAAACTAATGCATATGGGCAATTATGGCCTTTGGCAACTGCATGTGTGGTTGTGTGTGTATTTATTGGGCTGACCCATTATGGCATTCGTACACAAACAAGAGCTTTTGGAAGGAAGGAAGCATTTAGGGTTTTTCAACTGTCACCCAGATTCAACGATCAAGACCAGCATTTCATTGTGTTATGTTCCCGTTGTGTCAGCACAAACACGTCTCATACATTTTGCTCCTATCTTTAAAAACATTTGGTGTTGCAATGAAAAACCGTAACTAACCGTAGCTTCATCATGATGGTGATTTCTTACCTTAAAAGGAAAACAAGCAAAAACTATCGCAATTTCTTTTTTGTAACGGAGAAACTACTAAAGATCAGGGCACAAACATGCATCGGTTTCTTTGTCTACAGACTTCGAACTCTGTCTAGGGGACATTTTTTTTGCACTCAACAACGTCGACTAAGCCAGATTTCATTGAAACAATTTTTATTTGAGACACAGATTTACTATTAAAAGAACTAAAAACCCTACATGTAACAGAAAGCAGGTTATGTTCCAGAGCGAGACCCCAGCCGTATTTGAACTCAAATGCACATGACAGCTTTGCAAAAAATTGTGCACATTTAGGAAGCAAAGATTTTAAGGCCTTAATTTCAGCAAAATTATGATGTTGATACTTCTTACTCACAGTCCTTTTTTCCAATCGGCAGCGTGATACTGGCATTACATCCAATTATTCATCAGTAGCCGTACATGCCGCTTAGATATGCAGTTTCGGGGATTGGTATTGTATTGAGAAGTTCTTTGATGGTATGCCTCTGATTGATCGAAGACGGGTGATGTTGGTTGTGCCGGGGCACCTGAGGCATACTGTGATGCGGTTGTACCATAACTTCCATAAGGATCTGTCGAATATGCGGCCGAGCTGGACGGAACCGACCCGCCAGCTGCCGCAGCTCCCGCCTGATAACCACTCTGTCCAGCCATAAAGCTCTAGCCCAACGACCAAGTCACAAAGTCCACAAGTCAGGTGCAATAGTGAAAGTGGCAGAGAGAGAGAGAAAGAGAGGGAGAACTCAAGAAGAAGAACTTTGACTGATAGGTTTATGACACTATTAAAGTTTATCCCAAGTTTTGAGGGTAGATTGTACAAATTGTAGATTTTTTTAGAGTAATCGTACCTAGAGCTACTTGTAAAACTGCAGAATTTACCCTCAACATGAGAGTAATTTTCTCTAGTGTAATTAAACACACATTCGCTCTCTCAGCTTATGACCAGTGAATTGAACATATATCGGTTGGCAGGAATTTCAAGAGTACAGTGTATAATTTATGCCAGGATAACAAGATCCTAAGAGGGAAGTGTAGAAGCCGAAACAAACAAATCGTTCACAGTTAAAAAGATTTTAAAATTCAAATGTCTAAAATCTGTACAATTGTCTGGTTCAGAAAAAATAAACTTCCCTCTGGCATAGACAAACCATAGCCAAACGATGTACTTCACAGACTGGATTTACCTGACCAAGATTTGTAAACTTTCGTCTTGGCCAAAGAGTCAAACAAAAACCCAGTTTTTAAAGAAAATATATCTTCAAGGGCCCGATTTTTTTTGTTTTTCTTACCTGCAGCAGTTGTTCTGCCGTTTGCACCTGCTGAGTTGTGCCTCGAATCTCTACCGACATTTCTAAATTGCCAGACGCACTTCGTGTTTCTTGCACAGAAACTGTAGCCCCACTAGTACGTCTTAAGTATAAAATGTTGGAACCACCAACGCCAATTATGGCATCGGCATATGAGATGGGGATTTGCATACAGGCTGTCACCTGCAGTCAAGAAATATGCCACATTTGAGACTTACCTTTCTCCAAAAGAAGCTAAAAATTGCAAGTGAATTATACATTTCCCAAACGCGTTCAGTAATCTACCAGATCCCGCTTGACAGTCCGCCAAAGCTTTAGGCAGGTGACTTGACAAGAAACTTGGCCTGATAACGAACCTTCTTCCCTGATGTGCAAGGTAAGTAGGGCAGAAGTGCTCTGAAACTTACCTCTTTAATGGACACAACAGGTGCTTGTACAGGAGGTGCCTGAACTACTGGAGGGCGATTAAGGGCAGGGTCTCGTCCATATAGTGAAACTGCATTGCGTTGTCCCGCCAAATCAGCCAATACTGCTCCAGAGCCCGAGTAGCTTGGAGCTGGCGCCTGGACTGCCATAAGAGTAATCTTGTTGGAGTGGAGCAGCTTGTGGTGCATAACTTCTTTGCTGTTGAGATTGAGAAGACATAGGAGGAGCATCCCAGTTGCCCATAGGAAGAGAAAATTCTGGTGAGAGATTGACCCCAGGAAGCCCTTGTAATTGTGCTCTACTTCCAATCTGGCAACTCGCCCAAAACCAAATAGAACCCAAGCATACGGAACCGTAATATTAAACCATATATGTTTAAACAGTGCAGGTCAGACAGATTGGACAGCTGTCTTGAATCCTCAATGTACATTAATCGAGAAACGGATTGTTCAAAGAGATTATTCCTTTCAAATCAGAATGGCGACAACACAAGTAAAGAGCATAAGTGAAGTGGCCACCAATTGGCTCACTTTGTCATACTTTCAAAACAATTCGAAAACAGAGAATAAGATTTCCATGCAGACTGAAAGTTGAAGAGTCGCAAACTACGCAAGCAGTTTTTCAATGTACAAGCCCGGTACAGATTAAATTCTTATGCAGATACTGGAACGCATCGATAAAATATTATCCTGCATGGGAAGGACTGTGGCCAGAAAATGCGAATACAATGTTCCGTCACGGTTTTATTTGATTCTACATTTGCTTATTGTATCTGGCGTCCTAGTAAAATGCTGCAATTCCAGTCATCCCTTAAGACCAATAAGATTAAAGATACATGGTTTACGACCTGTTGAAATTAAACATTTCAAAGAACCTCGCAATTGGGTGATCATTCATACATGAAAGGAACATTTCATGTATGTTTGAGTCGCCTATCAAATTCCAATGTGAGAGGGGGGTCCACCTTTCCAAACACTAGGTCTTACTTTGAAGGAAAGTTATAGCAAAAACTTCCCGAAAGGAAACAAAAGTGTCTGAATTCAGCGGGTGTACATAAAACATGTGACATGCAGAGAAAATGTCTGACCTAAAGTATACTGTCAAGCACGTCAAGTCAGTAACAGTTTGTCCATGTGGTGACCGCTGTTTTTGGGGCGAGCAGTAACACTGTCACTGCAAATATTCCACAAAATTATGCAGCGGGAGAGCGAAATAAAAGGGTGCACTATATGATGAAAATTTAATGGGCTAAAACTGGAAAAAATTAACACACGAAGTAAATAAAGGTTTGAAAATTGTATAGTTTACCAATTCTTTAATTCCAAACTAAATCGGATGAATACATCATTAACGTTTACATTACTACTTCTATATGCGCTGTACTGAGGTTAACAGAAACACTCAGAATATAGTTTGGAATTTCTAAAATAATAGCCACAGATGCAATGTTTAAGGGGCTCAATTAAGTGGTGATCGAGTCAACAGAGACTGCTCATATAGTCACCCACACTCCACAAATAAAACAGGTCTATTTAAACGTTGAAGCTAGGAATTTCAGTTCGGACACTACAAAGAGAACAATGATTTAACAGTCATCCAGCCGCATATTCAGGAATAACATGCAGACATATTGTTTTCCCACAGTTTTGTTGCCTATCCATCTAGAAGCAGTAAAAGAAATCTGAGACTCTCCAAGCTCAGTATCGTAAGCCACACGTATATTGCAAGGTCCAATGGTCAGCAGTTTTACCAATTTTCAAAATAGCGTGGAGGAAACTCAACAAATATTTAGGAGCAGAAGAGATCATTATTTTGGAAAACTCATAAGTTGAATCTAGAGACCTTTTAATTAACATAGAAGAAGGGTTGGACTGTGATAACAGCATTGACTTTGGTGAATTCCACACAAGCCGTTGTAAAAAACGATGTTATTATGCAATGCAATGCGAAATCAGCACCCCATATTTCGGATGAACTACAAGGCTGAGAATGGTATATGTCATTCTCGCTCAACATTCGCAAACCGCAAGACGTCAGATTTGTCTCTTGTTCAAAACAAACAGTAATCAAGAAGGAAAATGGCCATTCACTTCCATATTTTCTCTCTTAAAAGATCCAGGACGGAAGACATACCCAGCCGGATGTAGGCAGAAAACAAGTCCAAAGCTATGCTATACTGCATGAATTAAGGAATTCAGAGACTTACAGGTCTTTCAAAAATTGGAACAACAGAGCGATCCACCAAAAATCTGCGTAAGTGTGATAATATGAGCTCCAAACTCTTATAAACACTCCTCACTGGTCCACTGACCTCCACCACCCTATCTTCCTCCAACGCAAACACTGGCAAGTCATCTGCACATACATAAACCCTGCCTCACCTGAAAAGCCATCCCGCCTTGCTGATGAACACTCTATCCAGCAGCAACTATGACTTGATAAAAGCAATTTTAATATATTTCTGGAAGCTATAACTTAAACCATCGAAACGCCAATACAGTGCAACACCATATCAACAAGTGAACAACTCACCAGAATCTTTCAATGAAAAAAAACGCTTAACTTGCCAGACATCTAATCGTTCAGCCAAAAAAGCACACATGCCGAAAAGAGTAACCTCAAAAGAAAAGCAAAATGGATTAGTGAAGTTTTCTGTGCTTGCGGAGATTACATTATATTCCACCAAGCTAAAGTCGATGAAGAAGCATATGCTTGGAAAATAACGAAGCACAAAAAAAAAAAAAAAAAAACTGCAGACATAGGCAAAGCCTAGACCAAAGTCAAAAAGTGGATGAACAACTCTTATATCCAAACTTGCAATCACGCCAGCGCTATAGAACAGCCACAACACCAAACTTCTTGTCAAAAATGACTAATAAAGCAAAAAGTGCAGGTGGAACATACCTTCAGGCAAAACACGAATATTCGCTCCAGATTCATCTTGGATATTTCTAATGGTAGTTCCTTGCCTGCCGATCAAACTTCCTGCTTGAGAAGCCGGCACTAAAAGACGAGCAGTAATGGTACCAACAAGGACTTCGGGAGGAGGAGGAGCTTTGATATCCACTTCTGGCCCTTCCACCACTTGTCTATGGACTCGCAGGAGTCCTTCAACAGCAGGAGGTACCTCTGCTTCAGGCTCCTCTTTTGCAGAGACCAAAACCTGTAGCAAACACAAAGTTACATACTATTAAGCTTTACAATTATTGATACTAACAATAATATCGATACTATTGATAATAATGGTTTACAACTATTGATACTATTGATACAATTTCTACTACTGCTCATTCGTCAAAGAAAGATTTTACAGATACTTGGAAGCAGTCACACATAATTTCGGGATCAAATTAAAGGGATTCACTGTCTATAATGTCCAATTACTCAGATATTTAAACAATTTATGGATTTCATGATGTTGTGGTCCTATTCGTCACCATGTCTGCTTTTTATTATCAACAATAAGCACTATCAGTTATGAAACCCCTGTGGTTTGCATCACCCATCCATCCATACAAAAGACCAGTACTCACCACTCTCTCATCTGCTCCCGGAACTCCATCAACAATTTTGATCCTTGAACGAGTCTCTTCACACATTTTTTTAACAAACTCTCCTCTTCTTCCAATGATGCACCCGACTTTATGTATGGGGACAATTAGACGAAACACACTCTCGCCTGGCCATCCGGGCCATTTATTTGCAGCACCTTCCTCAGCCAATGGCCTTTTTTGACCAGTTGCCTAATGCAGATTGTGAAGGAGGGTCAGGACCTAAACCAGGTGGAGCGTCTACAATAGAACCGTCCATGATAGGTTCTCCAGGAGGAAATTCTAAGGGAGAAGGAGGAGATGCTAATCCATCTTCAGCAGCCATGGAATTATTCCAGGAGCAAAACTTAGCGCCTCTAGCAAGTTGCAAGGCAGCAAATCTATATCCCTCACGTTCAGCTGCCAAATGTTATCGCCGATATGGAATTTGTTGGTCCCAGACCGATATATCGGAACCTCTGACCGTTCGATAACCGATAACTATCGGTATCGGTGTTATCGCGATAAGTTTTTTACCGATACACAACACTACTAATTTGACACTGTTCAAAACGTACGTAATGTTACAGCTGAACGGTATTGAAAATTCCTATACATACGCTTTTCAATACGAGTTGAATACTTCTAAAAATATATCAATATTTTAGTTATATCCACGTGTTGTATGATTTTTCGATTAGAACATGCGTACATATAGGCCTCCAATAGGTCTCGCAAGTTCAATACGCGCAGAAATACTGTGCGGAATCTGATTTCGTGCAGCCTTCGTTCGAATTGCAAACATAGCCCGTAGACACTTGCGGAAAATTCGAAGTGTTCCGGGCCACCCTTCTAAGTTTCAACCAGGTAATCCTCCTCTGCCTCGGAAATTGGTTTCCGAGAAAGCAAATGCAAATTCTGTTGGGAGAGGACAGGTGAGTGGAGCTCTCGAAGGGAAAGAGAGGGAGGAAGAGAGCGTCGAGTAAGGGAGAGCTGGGGAGAAAGATAAGAGTGTTTGGGCAAGGGCGAAAGTGAGAAAGAAGAGGGAGGATATCTAGGCAAGGAAGAAAGGGAAAGGGAGGGGCAGAGAAAGTCTTTTCAAAGGGGAAAGAGACAGAGACTGAAGAGAAAGGGATAATTTTTTTTGAGAAGGAGCCAGAGAGAGGGAAGGAAAGCGTGAGTGGAAGAGAGTGGGAGGGGGAAAGGGAGGTATTCCTATGGCCGACCTCTCTCCTCTCGGGCTTCAGCAAAGCATGAATATGGGAGACTCCTCCGCCCTCGCTTTGAGGAAGGATCCAGACAAGCAGCAGGTCCCCCAGTGGGGCTACAACGAGACTAAGAAGTTTATTGAGATTAGGGCAGAGTTCGAAAAAGATTTTGTTGCTACAAAACGGAATAAAACTTTGTGGGAGCTTATTTCAGCCAAAATGAAAGAGCACAATTACCGGAGGAGTGCCGACCAGTGCAAGTGCAAATGGAAGAATCTTGTGAATAGATACAAAGTATGTTTCCTGCTTCGTTTTTTTAGGGTTGGATGCATTTTAGGGTTGGATGCATTTTAGGGTTGGATGCATTTTAGGGTTGGATGCATTTTAGGGTTGGATGCATTTGACGTTGGATGCACTTTAGGTTTGGATGCATGAAAGTGACATTGACGCTGTTTCCTGTTAAATGAAACGTTCAGTTGAAGTCGGTTAAGCTAGTTGTTCGCTAGGCCTGGAAAGTGAAGCGGGTTCGGCATGTTTCTGTTTCCTTGTAGAACACGAGGGGCTGTGTTAACTTTTTATTTACATGGTTTGACGACTGTTTGTTTTGTCACATGGACAATACATTGGCAGGGAAAGGAGACATCAGAAGCAGAAAGTGGAAGGCAGTGTCCATTTTTTGATGAACTCGATGCCATTTTTAAAGAGAGAGCCAAAAACATGGACAGACTTCTATTGGAATCGGAGGGGGGGCTACTCAAAAAGAAGGGGAAGCGTGGTCGCAAGTCGGTAGGCAATGGGCAAAAGATGGGCGATGAGGAGTCAGAAGATGACGACGACGAAGACGACGATGAAGACGAGAGTGAGGAAGATAGGGCCATGAGGAAACGAGGAAGAAGGGCGGAGAAGGAGAGGCAGAAACTTGTGGGGGATAAGTCGAGGACATTGCAGGAGATGTTGGAGGATTTTTTCAAATATCAGCAGAGGTTGGAGTTAGAATGGAGGGAGGCGGTGGAGCAGAGGGAAGCAGAAAGGAGAATGAGGGAGGCGGAGTTCAGGGATGCAATGATAAGGTTGGAGCAGCAGAGGGCTTCGAGAGAGGCGGAATGGAGAGAGAGAGACGAACAGAGAAGGATGCGGGAGGAGGCTCGGTCGGAGAAAAGAGATCTACTATTAGAAGCATTAATAAACAAGCTGGTACAGGAGTGAAAACATTTTTTTGCCAGCCTCTGGCTGTCAGATTCGCGAGGTTGGTGTTCTATTGAGTTTTATTTGCGGAAGTTTACTTGCATCTAGCGTAGAAGCACTGCCAGCAATAGGAGGGATCAGATTGTATCTGGTCTTTTCCCTTTTTTTCTAGAGAGGCGAGGGATCAGATAGTATCTGGTCTTTCCCCTTTTTTTCTAGAGAGGCGTTCTCACAAACCTAGAATTTTCCCATGCAATTGGCAATTGACCTTAGTACTCACAGCTTTGTTAAAAATTCATTCTTTGACCTGTAAATAGCAGCTAGGTTCGGGTAATATGTTTAAGCATGAGGCGTCTGACAAATTAATTACTTACTTGCCTTTGAAAGTAGCAGTGGTAGATTTTTTTCACTTGCATCTGATGGATTAGTTGGGAAGGTATGCTCGTCTGATCTGCCATGATTAGGCGCCCGAAGTTTTGTTTGTGAGTCTTGGGCACAGATCCCTTAAAGATCGAGTTTCTCGTGTTTTGGGGCAAAACCTTTGTTCCTACAACCATGATACAAATTGTACAATGGTTGTGAGTGCCTGAAGCCCAAAGCAAAGAATATTTCAAACATAAGCCTGAAGGTGTGTAGCTGTCGAAGCCGATGCTGATGTATTGTTGAGGTGCATTTAATTTGGGGACAAAGTCTGTTTCTTTTTTTTTTGACCAAATGTTTACTTGAATCTGTTCAGGTCACTGCGATAACCTCAGTGAGAAAATAGTCTGTAGCATGCTTTAAACAAAATGTCGTTTGGCTTTTACCATTCTCCAAACTGAGTGAGCATCAGTATCTGGTTATGTGTCCATTAGCTAGAATTTTGAATACCTCTCCCTACATGTCAGAGTTCGTCTGACATTCCAAACTTCTTATGTACTGGACCCTTTTTCTAGTTCAACAATTAATTTTTGCATTGTCATTTTGGTTGTAGTGGCATGCATTTGTAGATTGTGGATTTAAAATGGAAATAAAGGAAGCTATGTCTCCATGCTGAGTACAAGAGTGTATCAAACCCGTGAGCTTGGAAATTGAAGTTCTACACAACTGAAACTGTGCTTACAATGTGTGTTTTTGTGAATGTATCCAAGATGAAAGGAACATGGGAAGCACGGTGACCTAAGAGTGAATGGTAGTTAGATTAACTTGCAAAGTTTACATGTTTTCTTGACTTGAAGAATTGACAGCTAGTTGCTAGAAACAGACTTGAAAGTTGTGAGTAGACTCTGAAAAGTTCTGATGAATGTTCAATGCTGGAGTAAAATATTTATGCTTGGCATCCAGGTGAAGACTATGCATTTTTTTTCTTGCATTTTGAAATGTTATTTGGTGGCCTGTCAATGTCACCAGTTTTCACTTCTAATGTGTTTACCTATTGTCCAATTCTCCCTGCACTCAGATGAAGTCTGTCGCTGTAGTTTATGCGTCAAAAACCCTAAGAGAATGTGAACAGCTTTAAAGAGATTCTGAGGTGGAGATCCTGGATGAAAAAAGGGAATCTTGACAAGCTGGTTACAGTTGTCGTCCATTTATACACCTAGGTTTAGTTGTGACGGCCTTACTGTGTGTGAAACTACCTGACTAACATGTGAACTCAGGAGAAGACCAGAATACTCAGAAGCCGGTAAACATGTGGGGCCCTTGTTGAGGGGGGCATGAACAAGGTCCAACTTTTACAGTATGTGTTATGGCTGATGTGTGTGTGGTCCTGATGTGACCAGGACAAAAGCAAAAGGCACGGAAGTGGATCTTTTCAAGTCAAATGGACAAGGCTGTACATAAATCATACAAAACTACGAAAAGTTTGCAAAATGTATTTCAATACCACCTCTTAGAATGTAACAAAGTATCAGCATCATTGTAGTCTCAAACGTGAAATGCCAGCCATTAGAAAGCATGCAGGTTGTAGATTGTCGGAAATTGCATTTGCAATCATACTGTCATCGAGTCGCAATTACTGGGCCATTATAAAATTTATAGTACATTCGCACTGTTAGAACTCTTAATGCTTTATAATTGTGATTTCCCAAGTTCCTCCAGACGGGCGAGATCGGGACACAGTAGAAACATCGTCATGACAGGTTGCATGCAATAACGTCAAGATACGCGAGCACGGTTTAATAAAATCAACGCGTCTACAAGAGCAGGTCGAAGCGGCTACAGACAACAGTATTAAAGCGAAATTCGCACTAGGAAGACCAGTATAGCGTAAAGAAACGTGGCCGATTGTAGACCGCTCGTTTAAAGTGTGTTGCTTACACCGTTTTGCTATTTTTGGCTAAGTAAAAATTCCGATACGATCAGAGATATCAACACTGATAACGGTCAGTAAGTGTACTGTACGGTACAGTACACCACGAATCGTAATTAGAGTAGAGAAATAATTAGAGTAAAAAAACGAAAAAAAATAATTAGAGTTATCAACTCTATTTTGGGTAATCAACCCTTTTCAAAACAAATTTACTCTAATTTATCAACTCTAATTTGGGCATAAATTTGGACGCTGAATATCTCTACTGTAAATTAGGTCCATGGGTTTTTTAGGGTTTTACATGTACAGAATCTGACAAAACGTACAGTTTCACGTCATTATGACGTTTGCACTACGCGGTTTGTTAAAACGCAGTTACATGATAACGGCCTGTATTAAATCATTATTTGTACTTTTTTACTTAATTAAGTACAATTTTGCACGGTCAGACACCGACCGTACGTCACATTATTTAAAATGGCACTGTATTAGGGTATGTCCCCATGTACATGTAACTTGGCGAACTTACTTTGTATTTTAGCGCGGATCCGCCGGACCCGGTTTTCAAGTGTCTCTATGTCTCTATCGTAACTTACGCTTGTGACGATTGTATACGTCGACAATACCTGTGACGGTTGTCAACGTCTACAATCTGTGGTCGCACGTTACTTTTTACTTTTTGGAACTGCTTATGACGTCGCATGTCTTATTGTAGACGCACCGCATTCCAGTCTATGCAGTTTCACGGCTGAGGACGATGCGCTTTGCCTTAACGTCTCCTGTCCGCTCGACGTGAAATGGCATGGGAATTTGAAGACCCTTACAAAAAAAAATCCGTACTGGACGAAAATGGACAAACCAAACAAATTGTGTACTTTTCCTCGTCGAATTATAACGCAAACGGACAAAACATAGCGAATTCTGTACCTTTTCTTTGTCCTTGTAGATCGTATGAAAATTTTCGAAAATTACGGCACTTGCGAACATATGTTCCTATTTGTTTATCGAAAACACCTAGTTTTAAAACACATCGCGCATGTGTTTTAAACGTAAGGTTGAAGATGACGTTTTTTGTCGTGGAAGTGGGTCGAAAAACACAAGACGACAAATTTTCATACATCCTAAATTCGAGGATGACGCAAATTGTACTTTACAAATTTGCGATTCCTTCATACGGTTGCAACTTAGGCAGTACGGCGCTAAGTTTTACACGAAAACGACAGAAAAAAACCTTTACTTATGCACATGGGGACATACCCTTAGAGTTATTAACGCTCATTCAAAAAGTACCTTAAATAATGTAAATAATATTTTAGAATAATGTACTCTATTTATGGTGATATGTCAAAATTTGGGGTGACGGAATTAGCGTACATAACTCTAATTACGATTCGCGGTGTACAGTACACCGTGTATCGCTATTAGTGTTACTATTTTTTTTTGCCACTTAACACATCTTTTCTCTGTACACACTAGTTTGATTTTCAGTTTGAGACCGCCAATCGGTAGCTGAGAATCTTATCTTTCAATCGCAACCGTCGGATTCAAAATTTGATATGTGTGAACAGAGAAAAGATGATTTAAGTGGCAAAAAACATTAACACTAATAGCGATTCACGGTGTACCGTTCAGGTATCCTAATCGCTCAAATCTCAGGAGCGTCGTCTTTCACCTGACCGTACTTAACAAATCCGCCACGTATTGGCTGGCACATTTTCGCCGTTGTTTAACCGCTGCAAAGTCCCAATCTGCTGGCCGGCGTAGGGATGGCCTGGCGTCCTGCGAGCCGAAGGCAGTATAAATCAAAAATCCCGCAGGCAACTTTTTGGCTGGTAGATTGAAAAGCTTTTGTAAGCTTTTGTAAAGGCTCTCCTCTGATGCTCGTCCTCAGCTGCTGTCACTCATTGGTCCACCGTAAACATAAATGTTGCGACTCATGAATTGAACGTCAATACTGCAACTTACTCTTCCATTATAAATATCAATACTGCAACTTACTCTTCCATTATAAATATCAATACTGCAACTTACTCTTCCATTATAAACATCAATACTGCAACTTACTCTTCCATTATAAACATCAATACTGCAACTTACTCTTCCATTATAAATATCAATACTGCAACTTATTGATCCATCGTAAAAATTATACTGCTGATATTGAACTGATTGTAGAAATTAATACCGCATTTTATTTAATTCTTATACGGTTACGCATTGCAGCTTCTGGCGGATGTTATTCCCACATTGTTTTCCGTACAGGATGTATATGGGGGTCATGAGATTGAAATGTCACCAAAATGGCTCGTTGATATCTGTCCTTTCTGTATTTATAACAGGAGCTGTAGCTAATGGTATTTTTATGTTTTCTCCGTGCATGCTCTCTCTCTCTCTCTCTCTCTCTCTCTCTCTCTCTCCTCTCTCTCTCTCTCTCTCTCTCTCTCTCTCTCTCTCTCTCTCTCTCTCCACCCCTCCCCCCTCTCTCTCCCCTCTCTCTCTCTCTTCCTCTACCCACACAATGTTAATTTTTCCTTGAGAAAATCCCAAATTTGTTCATTAAGCTAACATTTCTTAAAAACAAAATGTTGAACATGTCATGTATTAATTTTCTCTACATGCATCGTTTCATATTCTATTCCATAGAGGGAAAATTGTAGCATTGTCAAATTGAACTTAAAGCTGAGCGATTTTTTGAAGTAAATGCTTTTAGAAATTTGATTCAGCGTAGACATTGCAGCGAATCTCCTAAACAGGAGGAAAATCCGTGAGATCCTCCAAAACATGAAAAAAATGACTTTTGTGTGTAAAGTTGTGTTCAACAATGGAAAAAAAATGTAAAAAGCTCAACATTCTACGTGTACCGAACACTGCCACAAGAGTCACAAACAACCTACACGTGACTACATCTCGTTTTCCTTTGCCTTCTCTATCTCTTCCCATGCCCTCCCTCTCCCTTCTCCCTCTTCCTCTCCCACTCCCTCTCCTCCTCCCGCTCGTTGTCCTTGTCCTCTTGCTCTCACTCTCACTCTCCTCTCCCTCCCGCAGATGTTCTTGACCCATCTTGCACCACAACGGACCTTGCAGCACATAGAAACGCAACAATTTCGAAAGGCAGCAATTTCACATTCGTTATTTTGGCGGAGGACGGAAATTGTAACGAGTTTTGCGGCTGCATGGAACACGGTTGCTTGAGTCAAGGATGTGATTGGTACAATGGAACATGGAATTATGATGTTCCTGATTTCACTGTCACGTTATCACCAATTACTTCACCTGGAATGCTTATTCTGGTGAGATGATATGTTTGGCAAAAGAAAGCAACGTCTGAATAAATTGAGAACTCATAATCCTGAGTTATTTTGAGATTTTCTCAAGTATTAGAAAGGGTAGAAAGGGTAGAGGGTAGAATCAAGTGGAAAGGGTGATTTCTGGGAGAAGCTCTTTTCTTAGATGTCAAAGAGAAGATTACTTATAACAGGCCTGCAGATTGTAAATGAGAAATCTTTGCTTCAAATATTACAAAGGTTACTGCCCTTGCAATGTATAGAGAAAGGTGTGCTTTTCGTTGACTTAGTTTGAATAACCATTTTTCTCCTTTTTTTGTGATATTAGGATCACTGTTTTGTGAACATGCCTGTACCAGTGGGACATTATCTTGTTACCTGTTCTACAGGAGACCTCAACTTGGGTATTTATATTGTTTTCATCAAGGCCGTTGATATTGGAAACGTTATCATACAGTCACCGACACGTGTCCCATACCTCACCATTACACAGGGTAGGAATACAAATAGGTTCACAGAAAAAGAACACAAAAAAAAGAGGTTATTGTTATAGATTCTTGATTACAAGGATAATGTTTCAATCGCAAAAGATGTACGGTTTAGCGGCATGGGGACGCCTTGTAAATGAATAGACACACTGTGATTTTCAAAGATTTCTATCGATCTGTTATCGATTTTTTCTTGTTAGAACACTTTTCCATGCGTTTTTTTTTATGTGCTGAACAATTTATTACCCGACATAACATCAGCACCCCATTCAATTCCTTTTCTCCTTGTTTATGTGCATTTTCCCTCTCCATAATTCCGTTCGCTTCTAACTTTGCAGGAGATTTTTCTCTACCTTCACCTCCCTTTACTTCTGGTCTATTTCCGTCGCCCTCAAGTCTTCCTTCTCTTTATCAATACCCTCTTTCAGATTCCTCACTATGGCCTCCTTCAATGACCTCCTTTCCTCCTCCAATGGCTTCTCTAAGTCTAAGCGGATCACTTTCCATTAGTTCTCTCTCTCCTCCTCTGGGACCATTATCTGGTGAAACTCTGGTTTCTATTAGAGGCGATGGTTTTCTTACCAATGGCGTACCCACATGTCTTTGGGGATCCAATTATACCATCATACAAGGATTAGTGGATTCAAATAATAACACTGTGACATGTGTCACATCATGTCAAAGCATTGAAGGCGAGGCGGAATTTGTTTTATTCTTCACAAAAGAAAATGGTGCACAGAAATTTGTGAAATAGCGCTTTTTTTTCTATGGTACGCTTCAAAACCCGTCCTTTTTTTCCCCTTGAGAAACAGAGGCTTTCGGATGCTCTATGTCATAACTTAGATGTCAGGTTTTAAAATTTAGAGTTGATTCTACTACTACTACCACTGACTAAAGAGCTGAGATTTTTTCACATACACTAGTAATAACTAGTAGTCAAATCCATTAGAACATGAAGTCGTTTCTTGGGAATTCACTGCGTTCTGATTCATTGCGTTCTGGTTCACATCCTTCTCAGATGCTTAACTCTCACATGTTTCTTTTTCCCAAATGCCGAGATTTGACCTATACATCCACACTATATATGGTACAGATTCTCAGCACTAATGATCGTGGCATTATCCTGTCTTTTCCACTCAGCGCAGCCGGCCTGGTTGTCCCAATGGCCTCCATGGCTCGATCGGAAAGGAGGAGACGTAGTAACTATCAAAGGTTTTCCTCTCTCCCTCCCTCTAAACTGGGCCACGTGTCGCTTCACCTCCATCAGCTCATCGGCCAATCGCAGCGCGCCAGCTGTCGTTTCTGGACAGGCAGGGCCAGCTGGCGGTTCTCTAGAATGCGGCGTCCCGGTTATGGTGGAGACGGAGATAGTTAAGGTGGAGTTTTCCGTTAATGGGATAAACTATGAAGAGAATTTCTGGATCCTCCCTTGCATTGGTAATATCCACACTACTTATTCTCTCTCCCATAGTTTCTCACATGCTTGAACATCCGTGTTTACTTTCAAGTCGTGTTATTTTCACATATGAATGCACAATTATTTCCACATACGAACGCATAATTTTCTGCTATTACGTGCATATACAATAATCATGTATGTAATATTGCTTCGATAGGTTTATGATGCTTGTCGGTTGTGCTCAACTTTACCGGTGCTGATATTTCCCTCAAAATAGATATCCTCCACACTCAGTGTGAAATAGGTTTTAGCTAATTCACCTCAAAAAACAGAAAAAAACAACTTTATTATTAACAAACTTAGTTCATCAGTGGACGGTGTATCTATGTGTGGTCCCAGTTGTGGTTGATGACCTTTCTTTTTCTTTTTGATGAGTGAGTCGACAGATGATTCGCCTCCTCGAACATCTCCGAATTTTGCGGAATCTTTCGACGGGGAAACGACAGAAAATGAGGTTTTGACCAATGACAGAGCAGCATACGGAAGTCTACAACTTATTGGAATAAAAGAGGTGAACCAATGGCAGTTTTTTTGGTCCCTTTTTATAAATTCCTGGTATTATATTATAAATTAAACATGATAAAGTTAAAGCATTGGTGTTTATGGAATCATCTTACAAATTATTGATACGATTGTTATACATTTGGGATTGCCAATTAACTAATGGTTATTCAAATCTCAGAGATTGATTTAACTATTGAAAGATCATTTTGAAATTTGAATATAAAAACAAAAATCTGAGCTCTAATCAAATGATACCAGTTAGTTGGATCAATTTCTCCTCCTGTCCAGAATTTTTGTCAAGTTTACGATAAAATCTATTCTATTTTTTGGGACCATTTTCAATTCAGGAACCTATCAATGGACAGGCAACACTCAACGATAGCCGTACGATTATTTACCAGCCAGCCTATGATTTTTATGGCTCTGATTGGCTGATCTATTCAGTAAAAGACAAAAGAAATCGTACACTATCTGAAATACTCACTATTACTGTGAGGCCACGGCCTCCAAATATAATATCTCTTCCCTCTCCATTTTTTACAGTTTTGGGCTCAACTGTTTACCTCAATGGGTGAGTTATTAAAACTACATTCTTAACCTTTTTCAAAGCATTGATAGCTCCCATTTATCAATTCTCCAATATTTCTACTCCATTTGGTCAAAGGAAATTCATACTAAATATAGCGTACGATTGTTTTATTTATTGAATGATGAATATAGAATAATTCGTTATACATTGTTGAGCTAAAACTTCACATGGGTAACAAAAATTAAGGATTAATTTTGCAGGACTTTAGGAAGCTTCTCGATAAAGTACATATCTCGTTCGATTCCGTTGTACTTTTCAATTTGGGCTCACCATGGCCAAATGAATACGACAAAAGACAAGGTTTGGGAAATTGGCGTGAATTTCAATGAAAGTGACTTTAGTTTCTCTGACAACTCCACAAGTCTCCAAAGTGACGTGATAGGTCAACATAGAATCCCACTCCGATTCTCAGGAGCTCTCGACGCCATAAATATGGCCCTTAGGGCAGTCACATATACGAGGTTATACCACAAATCTCTCTCTCTCTCTCTCTCTCTCTCTCTCTCTCTCTCTCTCTCTCTCTCTCTCTCTCTCTCTCTCTCTCTCTCTCTTTCCTGATATGTACATCTGGCTGGTTTTATCCAGCAATGCGTACTCATGATTTTGAATAAATTTCAAATTGTAACTAATGAAATTTGAGCTTAAACATTTACGACCCTTTTTTTATTGTTGTTTTTAAATGTTTTGGTTTCCATCTTGAATTCCATTATCGCATGTTAAGACATTGAGCTCCAAAGATTATATTATGAAAGGCAACCAAAAAAAACATTGTCAATTTAGTATTATACTAAATACCCATTTTTCTTCGATGAAAAATTGGACATTGAATAGGAACCACCATAAGTGGGCATCTGAAACTCGGCCCACTAATAATCAGCTTTACCATTAATAGAGTGGTTCCTTTTTCCATTTTGATTTCGTAACTTCCACTCTTATTTATGCTGACGTCGATGAAGTTTCAATAACTTCTATTCCACACTAAATCATGTTTTGAAGTATACATATCTTCCAAATTCACTTCAAAAACTAGTAATATGACTTTTTGTTCATGTGAACTACAGTAATTGGGAAAAGCAGTTTTCCGTTATCTTCCAAAAACTAGCAAAAACAAAAAAGAGGGTTATTCTTTTATTGAATTTTTCCCATGCAGTGACAACACTTTTTCAGAAAACGACACAATTCTCATCATAGTGAAAGACTCTTATAATAATCAAATCTCCAGTTCTGTTTCGGTAATTTTTCATCCTGTTCCACAAATTGATGCCCCTAAAAGTTTTATCATGGCAATTACTTCCCTTGGAGCTGTACCCATTTCGAATTAATCAAATATCGGCAATACTACGGGTTTAGTTGCTGGAGTACCAATTTCGAATGTTGTCGTACGATACAATGAAACATTTGAAGGTACATTTCATACTTAATTTTATGAGACGCATTCTATTTTCACCACTAGATACACACTAACTAATGCCTCTGGATTTTTTGGCGGAAAAAAAGATGTAAAAACAGAACTGAATGAACACGGAGAACATGGTTTAATGCAGTTTTGTTTGTTTTTTTTGTATGTAAAATATTTCTTATTTCAAGTTCAATGCATATGGTTGAATATTGAAGGTTAAATTTTAAAATTTCAATGTTGTTTCTTGAATTTTCGAATGGAATTTTAAAACATTTCAGATACTCGATATACTTTCTCATTTTCTCCTTTTGTCCAAACATTATAATGGCGATACATTTTGGACCAATTTATCTCTTTCTCATAATATTTTTAAAATCCCAATTTCCAAATCATGTTTTTCTTTTTTGTCACACTTCTCTTTTTTTGTTTCTTGGACAATAAATCACAGGCCAGTTTGAACCTGTGACACATGTCACATTGAGAACTCTCAACGGTCTTTTGAGCTTAAACACTTCTGGACTTTCTTTGTCGTTTTAGCCACGTGGACCGAGTGCCTCTCCAGAATCTGCATTAATTCAGACCAAAGAGATAGAAATAAATGGATCCACAGTAATAATCAACGAAGTTTTGGAAAACCTTAGGTACTTGAGATTGCCGAACAATGTAAGTTCTCTTTTGGGATTTTGAAAAACGAGGTTTTAAAATTGAAGTTTTAAAAAGTTTCCGATTTGTGGTGGCTTTGGAAGCAATGAGGGGAGGAGGGAAGAGGGGGAGAGGGAGATGACTAGATAGAAAGAGTTGAAATTTTTTTGAACTTCTGGGTTTTCTATCCGATTCTAAATGTATAAAATGGAATTAAATTTGATCAATTTTGATTCAGGACTCTTCCATTTCTACAGAGGATGATAGTGTGACAATTGTCGCGGAGGCGGTCAACACTAATACCAGCATTCTAGAAGCTGGTGACACATCAGCAAAACAGACAAAAGCTATTATTTTGTTAAAGGCGAAAAATTTATCTCCTTCATCCTCACAAGGTAGCTTCTTAACGCTTGGGTATTTTTTTCTGTTGGCTTTTGAATGGCGAAAACAGATTTAAATGGTCTTTTTTGTTTTCTCTAAAGTATCTTTTTGTTTGAATAATAACAAGCTGATTCAGATGAGGTTCTTAATCAATGTCAGTTGTAAAACCATTTACCGGTTTTTATTCAATTTTTGTCACCGTCCCACCCTTTATCTTAATCCTAATCCGGTAACTAATCCTCAAACGCTAAAACACAAAAAAAAGCCGAACGAATGCAGGAAAATCTACTACAGTGACAGGTGCCACAGTGGCTGGATTTATAGTCGTCGGTCTTTCCATGATTTTTGCCGCTGCCCTCTGTTTCTGTTTGGCCTGGAGGAGGAAGAGGAGGGACGAAGAGATTGTGACACGTATCAATTCCTGGGAGAGACACGTGAACCAATCACAGGGCACGCCCAATGGGAAACTGCCGACCATCAGGGAGAATGCCAGCTGGAGAGAGAGATCCGATCTTCCTGATGTACGGTACACTGTTAGTCAATTTGAATTGCATTTTTCTGCACGTTAAAATTAAATACAACACAATTATAAACTTGCTGCCAAAAATTTACTCTAATAACGGTGAATGTTTGCGTAGAAGAAGCCCGGACGGGTTGTTCAAATGTGTCTTTTTAATGTGGATCAATTCCAGGTTAATCTTTTTTGGGATCTTGTTGAAAAGTAAAATTCAAACTAGATATGAGTGAGTTTTTATTTCTTGTTCTGTGACATTAGGTGGTTTCTTTAGGTGTGCAATTTGAATGTGTCAATTTTGAATTTGAATAGTATTTTTAGGCGAATTGTAAAGTCTTTCGGAATGTATGTTTCTTTGTTGTCACTTGTTGGAGTAGGACTCTCGGGACTCCACTCGAGACGATATTGTCGTAAATGATGTCATCGAAACAGATCATCGTAACTTTCAGCGAGACAAATTCTAAAAGAAAACAACAAGGTGAGCCTCACGTCCAGATATCAATGTGCATGTTTGATGCTCCTAAACATTTTTGTGCAATTTTAATGGTTTAAAATGTTCCATGTTTTCAACATTTTTTCCTAGAAAACATTCCAAGTCCTACCTTATGCTTGTTTTTTCTTTGTCAAATGCCTAATTACCCATTATGACACAATTCATAATTCATATCCATTGCAGATGGTTCCAAACGTTACCGATGAAAAATTATTCAGCATCAAGCAACAAACTGGAATAACTAAACCATTTACAGAGTGCGATTAAGTTCGACATGCGATTATTGGTTAACCATAGATCAGTATGCCATCGGTTTTATCCCCGTTTTTTTATTATGCTGTTTGAAAGCCTTTCCTCCCTCATGTTGTCATGATACTCTCTCTAGGTCATACAGTTGATTTTAAAGTCCTAGAAACGTTTCACAAAAAAAGGCACAAGAAAGGCACAAGAAACTGGAGCAAAATGTGGTCATGGCTTCTACCTTCCAGCACATTTGACGAGCATAGAAACGGTGTTTAACAAAAAATAATAATGTACGACCGTAACAACATAGTATTTGGACTTTAAATAATTGTTTCTTGAAAAGTACAATGCAGACTTTTGGGCAAAGTTCAATCTCTAGAATAATCCAAACAAGTGGTTCAAATGTCCAACAATTTCCAGCTTTGGCCAAATTTTGGTGTGGCTCAAGAAAAGTAAAAACGATTTCAGTTAATCTTAGGAGACAAAAGTACAAAATAGTGCAAAAAAATACTATTTTTGGGTGCACTTGCACGCTTATTTAGACTTTCTTTATATGTATTTTTAGCGTGCACACATTACTTATTTAATTTCAGTTCTACTCACATTTTGTGTACTTAAACGTACTTTACTCGTACTTCTACCTAAGGGGGTGGGGCCCCATGTATTAAAGTATTGACTTTTTTCAGTCGTTTCCCTCAAGATTCAGTCCCAAACGAGAAAAACCTTAGCCGTACGGAAAAATCACTTTTACCACAGTACAGTGAACGTCAATTTGATACTTCGAATTTACTCCGTGTTTGTCATCATGTGAACGCATTTTGGCGTTTTCCTCTTTTCGACCCCCGGGCAAGAGAATTCAGCCCATCAAAAAACTTCATCAAAAATCACCTCGCGAGGTGATTTTAGTTAAAGTATCACTTAAACACCGAATGAAAAACAATCAACGCACGCACCACACGAGTGGGAAATTTTTAGGACGAGGGAGAGTACTCACTATTTTCTCCATGCCGTCACGGGCATGTATTGAAAAAAAATGCAGCGTCTCAGACCTCCACTTTCATTCATGGGTCCTTTGCAGAATTTTACGCCATCGTCACCTCTCCCCTCTCTCTCTCTCACACTATCGCTTTTATCTCACACTTTTTAGAGCGAGACACGATAATATTGGTATAAAATGAAAGATCTTTGAAAATTAATTCTTTGACTACCTTTAGGTATATTTTTATGGCGAGTCAAGTGAGAAAAGTAGAAAAAACAAAATCGGGAAACCATGGGGGAAAGTTCTTGAATCAGTGACGTCGACGTCGTCACAAGTGAGCATGACGTCACAATGTCACAAAACCCTAAACATCTACAATGTCACAAACAACTAGATGTCTACAGTCCTCGCTGTTTATGTAGACGTCACTAATCGTCGTAAGTTTCGTAGTCGTCTTCAATCGTCACAAGTTGTAACCACGTCTACAACCGTCACATTCCAAAGTTTGATTTTCTTTTCGCACATTGGGATGCTCTTCAAAGTAGTACGGAGAATCTTCACTAAGTCTAAAATACTTCTTCAAAGTGTCAATTACATGGGGACACCTCCTAATATGTTTGTAACTTTGTACATAATACCCTTGTACATGACTTGGACTCCCTGTTTACACATGTAAATACTGTTTAAAATACAAAACAATGTTTTTGGCTTTGAACGATTCACAATGCCAATTGTTCAAATAACCGGGTAGTAAGTAGAAAATAATTTTCAGTGGTCAACTGTGGTTCAAATATTGTGCTGTTACTATCACAGCAACTGTGGTTAGCCGTAAAAATGTTATATCAGGTCTTTAAAGTCTGTCGCGAGGATATCCTTGTCCAGAATGCTGCCAACAGTATTCTACATATGGGAATAGTGGAGGGTGAAGTAATGTACAAGTACATTGATTGTAGTCCTGTAAAATGAAATGTTTAAGCTTTCTGGTCTTAATTGTCAATTTCTATATATTTAACAGCTATGGGAACAACTTGAATTGATTACCAGTATCCTTCTCATTGAAACTCCACTGAGTCACTGTCCTGATAGCGTTGAGAATACTAACTCTGTCACAATTACTTTTGCCCTCTAAACAGAAGGCACTAACTCTTAACATTAATGGTGCACAACTGTCCACAGCATTAGGACCAAAAAGATGCTAGAGGGATTTTAAGGCTAAACAGTTCTTTTCATACCACCCTTTTTGTACCCCCGGACTTAGATGGTTTACCATCGTGCTTTTTAATTTATCCTGCCTCTCTATTTGTTAGCGGTAACAGCAATTCAAGGTGTACATTACACCTCTACCCAGCTTCAACGATTATTAATTAACATTCGACAGCCATCCTTGACCTTCTTTTCCTGCATATATCCATTTCCCACGCTTGTACTAATAATTAAAAGGCCGGGATTCTTGGTGTGGTTTGACGTGTACAAACAACCATGCTTTAATACCAATGTGGCTCCATACATCCAACCCTTTATACCTTTGAAATCTTTGTCGTCCCTAAAGCATTTTGTTGTTAAATCAGACAAGACAGGATTTGGAAATCCAAGTAACATCTAGGTATGATTTTGTTAAAATCAAATATCACAAAAATAGGTAGCAAAACTCCACAGCAAATTAGCACACAAAACTAGTTATTTGATATGGTAACGCACAAGCTTTTCCGACAACAATTAACTGCTATCCCAAAAAGTTCTCTCGAAACCATACCTGCACTAAATAAAATATAAACGTAGGAAAGCCTCTTGAACTATGGATTACAAACACTATCAACACACAAACTAGGATACTTAGTATGGTCAAACATACTCCTTTTTCTCATTCACCTTTGCCCCGCAGACAAAAAGTTCACAAAATACGAAGCAATATTGTCAATCAGGAACTCTTTTATGTCCCTGACTAACTTTTCTATTCATATACAGTGGAAGGCGAATTTTTATTCTTTTATACTCCACACCATTGGTCAACATGCGTAAAACTCGGGTTTTTCAAAATTTTAAATCCTCGAAGGTTCACACAGCTTTGTCGCTGACCGATTTATTCACCGGTGCCATTACTCCATGATGCTTTCTCTATTTCATTCAGAGTCTTAAGGCTTTTCATTCTTTCTAATGTACAAGAGTTTCTGTCCTCAAGGCCACGCTTCCGACATTCTCCTTCCCCGGAAGAAAAGCAGAGAGCTCCGTCCTCTGTTTCTCGTTTCATAAAACCACTCATTGTCCATCTAATTCTACTGTATCCTGCCTTCAGTGTCACGAAGTACCCGAAAAACCACATTATGACCGGACAAAACCTGTGTACCGGGTCTAACTGCCGCCATCTCCCCGAAGATGTCGCCTGTTATTTGTGGACAAGAACAAATCTCTAAAATTCGCAAACGAGAGCAACTGGAAGCTACTTGCACCATGGCCCGGTTGGTCAACATATCGCACCATCCAAACCCTACTTGCTCCAAACGAGGGCAAAGAGACACTATGGCTGCAACCGTCTCATCAGTCAAATTCCTGAACAGAAGCACAGCAAATTCACAATATCAGTATGAAAGTCCATAAGGTATCCACTTTTCAGACTGCAGAAAAAACACCTTTCTGGTCAATAACTAATCCTTATTACTCCAGACAGTACACGATTCATCTCTGTTTATGAATAACTATGGATCATCACTCCTTTCCTGTCAATCCTTGAAGATCCATTAAATACATCCACACTTTCTACATAACAAGTTGTTAAATAATCTCACCTCAAATAATTGAGGTCAAGCATGCGTAAATTTGGACAGTTCCGTGCAAACTCAATGAGTGCTTCGTTCAGATCTTCAAAAACTTCCTGCTCTGGTCCATCCAGTCGTACATCAACAAGATTGAGTCCACAAGTTTGAAGAGTAGAAAGCATTCCTCCCGCATATCGGACTTCCACCTCATTGCCTTGCCCTTTCTCCCCTGTTGCAGTATCTTCCACATGATTCCCTAATTCCATTCCCGATAAATTCACACCTCCCACGCCTTCAACTACCACCTCAGAAGGCTTCTCCAAAACCCTAAATCCCTCGTCATCTACCAACATCGCATCCCTATCAATTGCAGCCAGCTCCACCGAAGGTGTTGATAAACAACCATCCAAACTTCCATTTTTTATTTCACTGGAACGACCAGATCCTCGACCGATGTCCACAAGGGACAAGCCTATCCCACACAAACTTGGAGAAGTAGCAAGGAGGGCAGCAAGACCAGCCTGACTTAAGCCGTTTGAGGGAGCATGAGTGCGATGCCCGGCTACTGTAAGACGCGAAAGCTTAGGAAGCCGAGTAGCCACTAGTTCTAAAGCTGCATCAGTGAGGCCTGAGTTTTTTAAGCTCAGCATAGTGATTCCAGCGCAGGACATAGCTATAGCTTCCAAACCCTGGTCTGTCACCATAGTGTAATCAGCACGGAGTTCTATCAAGCCTCTGCATGAAGCAACAAACAGAGAGCAGAAGGTTCAGGCAAATATTCTTTATATTTTTAGCTCCAATTGTAGAACATTGCTACTAAAAGGATTCCCATAAAGGACAACAGAATTAAAACAGCAGATTCTGAAACTGCAAGAAAACGGATGTGTCACAAAAGACAATTGTCCATTACCTGCAATGGCGAGCAAGGGAACACATGCTCTTGTCTGTTATAGCACAATAAGACAAATCCAAAGTCCGCAGTAATGGGCAAGACCGCGCCAAAGCTTCCACATCAGCGTCATCAAGAGACGGATTATCTCCCAAATCCAGCTGTACCAGCTGCTTTAAATGAGGTACGACCTGCAAATATCAAAACCAGCATCGGTTCATCGAATCAGCAAGTAATCCTAACGAGCATTTAAGTACCAAAACAGCATAATCTTCCGTTTTTATCAACACTGTTGTAGCATTAGTAAAATTAACCCGTGTTGATACTTTAACAGGGATCAACACTGCAAAATTAACAAAACTCCATAAGCATTGACATGACCTTTTCCATCACTTACATGTCTGAAAGCCCCCGGAAAGTTATTGCACCGAAGAATTAAGTCTTGAAGATTGGTAAGGGCACCAAGAAAGCGCAGAGCATCAGGTCCCACTCCACAATCAGCCAAATTGAGGCGAGTGAGGGCACGACCATGGATAGCAAGACCTTTGATTATGTTTGTCGTTTCCATTCCATTGATACAACTGTTGTTTCCCCCACAGCATACCGCCACAGCAGTTTCAGTACAAATTTCAGCATAACCTCCAAATGTCATCCTCTCAAACAACAAGTGTTAATGAAAGTGTAGCAACCAACCACAAGTAAGGAAAAATGAATGATAATGTGAAACATAAACCAGTGATCAGACAAAAACTGACCTGTCCAGGTTCAATGCTCGTAACCCTTTGCAAGAGTGCAAAATGCTCAGAACTGCCTCTGCTTTTAAGCCTCGACATTCTGTCAGATCCAATTCCCTTAGCATTGGACAGCTTCCCGCCACAATCTGCAGAGTAGCATTGCTAAGAATAGCACTCCCGGGTTCATCTTGCAAGAAAAGAGGCTGCGGCAATGAAAATAACAACCAACACATCCCAGGGACAAAAGAGTGAGAAAAGATACAATTGAATACGAAAAGAGTTTGAAATGGCATCAATTCGGCTGTCAGTAAATCGTGTGAAAGGTGGGAGAACATCATAAACAGAATGACAGAGGCAAAATTCAAATACTGCAAATCCTTGAATCTAGAATCACCTGCACGGTCAAATTTCGTAGTCGGGGAAACTTTGATACAGCAATTCGCAGTTCCTCATCAAATGGACCACGCAGGTCAGGGAGCTCCAACCGCTCTAAAGAAGGGCAAAGATTGGCGATTCTTTCTAGGGATGCGGCAGTGCATTGCCTTGCCCTCAGGCTGAGAAGAGAAGGGCCGGCCATGGCTGCAACTCGCTCTACGAGCTTGTCTTGCACCCGGTTAGAAATTTTCTGCGACAAATATCCACAAGAAACGTCAGCGAAGACTCAGCTTTGCTGACGGCTTATGCCACTCCTTCCTGTAAAAGGAAACCTGATATTTTCTTCGGAATACTGTCATTCATAAACCTGATACCCTTCAACACACTAACTATCATAAAAACTGGCATTGAAAATTATGTCTCCCTATTTCATATACACCAGAGCCTACTCATCCTTCCAATTGGGAGAGCAGTCAGTCTAATTCTCCCTGCAGGCTAATTTCCCCTGCTTCACCCTCCAAAGAAAATATAAAAGCCACACCTGAGGCCCTTCATAGTAGTCCAATGTGGTATACATTGCAAAGCTCTGACTCCATTCATCAACATCAACGTCCATAAAGCATGAAGACAACCTGCAACAATTGAAAACATTGTGTGGCAAGTCAGCATTGAAATCATCCTAGCGAACAGCTTCAAAAAAAAAAACAGTTTCAGACACTTGACAGCATAACAGGATTGAAAAAGCTAACCGAGGACATATCTTAGCGAATTAATTGGAATGCCTTAACCCCTCAATGCTAGAACCAGCTATTAGACAGATTCTCTCAGAATTCCAACAAACTGTAGCGGATCTTTCCAGACGATTCAAACCTCCCTACATAGAAAAGTAAATCATTACAAGAACAGCTTTAAAATGAAATTTAGACAATAATCATCCAGAAGGGGTCAGGTCTGAGCATACCGTGCTGCATCTTGCCAACCGTGACAGACTAAAGGGATCGAGAGAAGCCTCTCTTCCACGGGAAGAAAGGAAAAGATATTGGCGAGGATATCCATGGGCATTTCAGCCCAATTACACTCTAGTTTCTGCATCTTCGCCACTTCCACGAAGAAAGGATTTCCTCTTTTGTAAGAATATACAGGATAACCACCGAGAGGTGTCCTGCCGTCGACATCCATGGAAACTGCCCCTGAACGAGTCATCTCAGCTTCCAAAAGGGGAAGTGATGAAGCCGAGGAAGAGCCTGCCAAGTGTCGTGATCTCAAGTTGCCAGAACCAAGGCCTCGTTTTGTGATTGGTCCTTGACCGAATGGAACACATGGAGCTCGACTCTGTCCCAGGGATCCTTGGCTGCTATTATTCCCAGGACTTCCGGGATAAAGCAGTCCTGCAAATCGGAGAAGAAGCTCATCTCCTTGCACCTCCGCGTGTCGTAAGGGTCGCATTTGCCGACCTACGTCTTGCAAAAAGGATCTCTCACCTTCCATTTCTGACAAACTTTCTTTCTTTCCTTCTTCTCAATTGAGTCTACCTCTTCCTTTGCTTCTTTCAAATTGCGTCTTGCTATCCGCTTCTTTTCTTCTTTTTGTTACGCCTTCGTCTTCCTTTCTAGCTCTCTTTTAGCTTTCTTCTCTTGCAATAACACTTTCTAGCCTGGCCAATGCTTAGCTCCAATCTTTTTGCCGCAACCTTGAAACGTACAGCTTTCTGGCAGCATCCGTATTTGAGGAAGAGGGGAAGACGCTTCCTCTTTTGCTTGCCAAGCCACGCCGCCGAGAGAGCGTCCGACTCCGTATCTAACCACGTGGAAGTTTTAATCGGACGGCTCAAAAAACGCGCCTTACTTGTCGGCAAGACGGCGACCAATGGAAATCGTTTGGCTATAATTTACAAGACAGGCTCGAATGCATGTGTCGCAAAAACAAGCTAAGAGAGGGATAACCTCCCGGTTGCGGTCTTGTGAAGTACTTTTCCAGAGTTGATTGCTGGAAATGACTGTTCCATACACCGAAAAAGTGACCGTGGACACGCGGGAGCTGCGTCAACGGGTTGCAAGAACCCAAAATTTCAAATCTACAATGAACGACCAAGATGAATAATCCATACATCGGACGACGATCAGCACCTCAGACAGGCTGTCATGCGGCAGAAATTGGGTGCCTAGACACATGATCAAAGTGAGGTTGAAAATGTACGGCTGAATCTGTTTTTTGTCTTTGGTCTGTGCAGTGCTGTTCTGTCTTGACCTTGGATGGTACTGTACAGTACAGTACTCCCGTGTCCTCAGTTTCGCATGCGCCATTTAACATCTAAAGGGCACAGAGTGGCAGAACGGCATTAGTGCTTCATGTACAGATGCAGTACTGCGATTGGCTACTGGAAAAACAGTGAATAAAGGAAAATCGACGGTTCAATCGATTAAACGAGCTCGTTCCCGACCTTCACATGTAGATGGTTCTCAAAAACCGGTGGCTACCGCGTCATCCGTTCAGAGCTCATAAATATCGCGACATGTTGCTTGGCCAATGTCCGTACAGGAGTTTGACAGCGACCTTTTTGCTTTCGAAGGGATTACCGCAAAAGTCAGAAAACCGAATTCAAGTCAGAAAACCGAATTTCTTCGGAATAAAACCGAATTTCTTCGGAATAAAACCGAATTTATGAGGAACCGCTCCGATTACAGTACGGTATCTGGAACAATTAGGAAATCCGCCTCTCTCACTTGACATGGTATGACGTGATCTTATCCAATAGATGAACTTTTTCGTTTTGACAAGGAAAACGACAAGAAGTTGCCCGACCACCACGCTGCTACATGCAGGGGATTTGTAGCGTCGTCGGCCAGCACGTCGTTCACACGAGCATAAGATCCGCAAATGCCAAACATCGAATGTCTATGCATGCCCATCTTTCATCGGCCATTAACGCAATGCTCTCACAACTTGCCACATGTCAAAGTTTTATAAGCGGGACACGACGCACAGCGACAAACCGACAAACGTACGAGCCTTGAACAACCGAGGGCGGATTTTCTACAAGGGTCGGAAAGCGTTCCTCTTGAAAAAGGTTTTGTCGCTGTCCTAAAAGTCAATAAATACGACAACGTAACATATAGAACTATGATAGAAATCCGCTCTACCTTTTTCTCTAAGTAGAAGCGATTAATGCTGCCGTACGAACATGTACGGATAACAAACCCGAACGTGAGACTGGTACGTACAAATGTCGACTGTCCACGGACAGAATCCAGTATTGAACTACAGTATTTCCGAAATATGCCTATCAGAGACGGCCATTCGAAACCGAATCCCTCTCTCGTACGAAATAACTGCACATATCAAATCCGAGCTGCACCGTTCGAAATGGAAGAACGACACTAGATGACAAAAAGTCAGCCAGTAACATCTTTGTCCTATGCTACGTAAGCGTACAGTACAACACTGGCGAGCCAAAAAGACAAGTGATTATAAACGACGAAACGTTCGTACACTTTTTTTCTGAAACTGGGCGACGACAAACTTTTTCTGATCATGACGTCACGTGACGCGTAAATCCATATATTCATAGATGTCTCATGCGCATAAAACGCACGCATGAAACGCCAAAAAAAGAACGAATATGCGCATGAAACAAAGTTCAAATTTTTTAAAATCTGTTGACCGACTTTGACTCTATACTAAAAACTAAAATTAAAAAATAGTAGAATATTTAATCGATAACGAACAATACGATGACAACATAGGGTGAAGTTCCATTAGGACATTCTGTAATTGTACGGCCAACATTACAGAATGCTACAATTTGAACGAAGTTCCATTGCGCAGAGTCTGTAATCCACGTGTTCACAATTGAGTGGAACCACGTGAGTTAAGATCGGATATTGAAAATCGTCAATGATTTTCACACCGACCAAAAATCTTCATTTGCGTACCATGTACGTGCGTACCAGGTCATCGTTCAATACAACTTCTGTACTCTTTGTAGACGCCTTGTCATTGTAGACGCCTTGTCATTGTAGACGCCTTGTCAGATGGCACCTCAATTTTTTAGGGTTTCTCTTTATCGCGTGACGAATGAGCGTTTCCAGAAATAGAGTGACGAATGGGCGCAAACACAAATAGCGTGACGAAAGTACGTTACGGCATTTCGTTTGTATTTTTGTTGGATTTTTGAATGCGTATATCGTGTGCGAGATTTTTTTGATATCCGTTGGTTGTCATCTTAACACGTATGCTTATTATCCAACGTGTCGCGGCTCAAAAAATTCTGTAATTGGTGATGTACCTCGCGAGGTACATCACCAATTACAGAAACATTCAAAGCGAATACATCACCAATTACAGAAACATTCGAAGCGAATGCTTCGCGAAAAAACATCCAACGGTCATTGTTAACTCCTAGACTTTTGGAGAATATTGGCAAGATTCTCTGTAATGTTGTATTCCGTATAAAAACAAAATATGAAGTACGAAGTAGTACGGAGAGGTCCGAATTTCTGTAAACAACCTCACTTTTCGTCATAGTTGTTCAAATCGCACGATTTTTTCCTTTTTTACGATTGAAACGTATAATTCGTGACTTTTGAAAAAATCGTTAAAAAACGTCTACTGTAAACTGAAACTGAAGTATTTACGGAAACATGTAAACAAACTACTGTAACTGAAAATTGTTTTACGGATATGAACGGAATAAAACGGGAAATACGCGTCGTAGTTATTGGTACTTTCTGTTCAGTGAACTGAACAGAAATACCACGGAAGTTGTACGTTTTAGAATCGAAAATGTACGGACATTTTCGAAAAGAGACGTTGAACGTCACCATAATTTCGCGCGTTCAATTTGAAATTTATACAGGCGTCTTCTTCATTTTTTTTTGAAAGAAGACGCCATGGAACATTGAAAACGAAACCGCGAGGAAGCCGCTTCCCCATATCCTACCCTCCTCCCTCCCAAGCTTTTGACTATCCTCGCCTCCGGACTTCGACAAAAGCAATCATGCCTAGAAATCGAGGAGAGGAGTGGGTAAATGTCATTAGTTCTTGGTCTGTATTTTTTTTTTGGAGTAATGCGCTGTCTGCGAGATAGAGAAAGAAGGCAGACAGCAGGCGGCCATGTCTGTCTGTCAGATAGGCTCGGACATAGGCTCGGACAGACAAAATTTCACAAAATTTTACCTTTGTGACATTCGAACCTGGGTACGTCATAAGCTCATCGTAACCTCAGGCGGACGTCTGGACTACCGGTTGGTGAAGAAGTTTCGATAGCGGTGATGTGTGTGATAAAAATATAAAGGGTTTATTGTTTTACCGCTCATTTAACTGAAAAGACTTGCACACTACGTTATATGTAATAGTTTTTTGTTTTTTTATGTACGGAATAGTACGGAAGGAAATTCATTAACGATTTTTTACGATTTGATCAAAAGGTTCAATGCGTTTGTTACGTATAATTCGTCGCGTACGGTACGTTCGCACTAATCGCCGTGAACAACTATGCTTTTCGTGTAATGCATAGTTCAAAAGTAGGTGACCGTACGCCCATACAATATGCCTATTGTATGCAAAACATACAATATGGCCTTAAGACCCATATTGTATTGGCCGCAAAATAAAATAAAATAGTAACAGGGTTGAGTTGCACATCGATCGATAGAGAATTAAACGTCATGTCTAAATTTTATAAAAAAATCGGACAAAAAAATATTTTTCTGTGAGTTTTGAGCGACTTTTTATTTAAACCGTCAGATTTGGACGATCTGACGGTCGTTGATGAAAGTAACGATCTAAGAAGATCACATGAAAAGCCCATAACACAACTTACGATAGGACTATCGTCAGATTCGGACGATCGGACGGTCGCTGATGAAAGTAGCGATCTAAGAATATCACATGGAAAGCCCTTAACACAACTTACGCTAAAGGCAGCCTACAAAAGGCCTACCAAAAAACGCCTACTTTTGAACTATGGTGTAATGGAACTTCACCCTTATGGTGAAGTTCCATCAAGCGAAAAGTGGCGTTTTTTACAGAAATCCGCGACTCTCCGTACCAAATCGTACCGCCTTTTTCGTTTTTATACGAAAAACAACATTACAGAGAATCTTGCCGATACTCTCCGAAGGTCTTGGAGGTAATACTGGCCGTCACATGTTCATCTTCGAGGAGTTCACTTCAATTTTCTCTAATACACTCAACCCACCTCGAAGAGGTGGGTTAGCATATACAGAAAAAAAAAATTTTGTGACACGGTGGACAATTAAGCTACGTGTCATGATGGAAAACCAACCAAAAATCTTAAGATTTGCACATGACACGCGCTTTCCAAAATACAACCGAAAATAAAAACGAAATTTCGTAACATTCCATCGTCACGCTATTTTTGGTAACTTTTGTTTGTCACACTATTTCTCTCAAAGGACTTTCAATATGTTCGAAAACTGAAACCCTAAAAAATGAGCTGGCGTACAAACTGGCGTCTGCAAAATGTATAAAAGTTTTGTCGTATGATTACTTCGTACGCAAGTACATGGCACGCAAGTCAAGATTTGAAGTTAAGATTGATGGAACTTCGACTCAATCGACCCGGTCTGTAGAGTTTGCCGTACAATTACAAAAACGTATTATGGAACTTCACCCTTAATCAAAATTCCAGAAGTTCTAAACGAAAACCAACGACGACAGTCACTTCGCTGGACGGTGAACCTGCAACCAGCGATTAGACTATCACGTCGCCAGCGACCAGACTGCCTCGGCGCAGGACTCGTCGCCAGCGCCGAGGCAGAGCCGACGCCCTGTGAGCGCCGACGCCCTCTCAGCGCCGACGCCCTCCCCGCGCCATGCCGGTGCTATTACAACATGTCAACATTCACAAATTTACAATTGAAGCAAAAAATAACCATTTTTGAAAGTCAAAATTGAATAATGGTAAAATCACAATTGAAAAAAAAGTATCCATTTTTGTATGTCAACACTTAATAATGATAAATTCAAAATTGAAGCAAAAAATAACCATTTTTGTATTTCAAATTGAATAATGACAAAATCATAATTGAAAAAAAAATCCATCATATCCCTTTGGAGCCTTAACATGCTCCCACTGCTCCTCGAGGCCTAAACATGGCTGCCTGTGAAGAGGTTCCTGGAAGCTTCAAGTGTGGCTTCAATCCAGCCTTTAATGGCGGATTCCATGGCGGCTTCGTTGTAATGATGAACCGTACAAATTTCTTTCAGACTTCGCGCGCAGAAATGAAACGTCACTTTTTAAAAATTACCGTACGTCCGTACCGTACAAATTTCTTTCAAACTTCGCGCGCGGAAATAAAACGCTGTACATAATATCCGTACGTTTTATCCGTACAAAAAGTATACACATTTTACGAAAGATTCAAAATCTAAAAAAAAAAACGAAATTTCGTAAAAATGTCAAAATCTTTACGAATGAGACATCTATGCATATATTCCTTCCGGATTCAAACATCTCCCGAAACGCTTGATGACGCTGTAATGAGGCTGCGACCCTACAGAATGTCACGCTTTTTATGGGTGACAATTTTTTTTTTTTCTACCAGTGTTGGCTGCGTTTGCTCGGCAGGTACATTCTGCTGCTACAATGGAACAACTTCAGAGCAAATAAGAGAGCCTTTCATTAGCCCACAAAGTTGGCACTCTCGAACATTTTCGCTCGCAAACAGAAAATAATCGTTATACGGAGATGACTCCCTTGCTACCATTACTACAAAACCACAAGGAGTAGTGCGCAAGAAGTTGAAACTAAATATGCATGCAAGTTGCTTCAAAATTCGGGAGTACAGTTTTACTATTTCGAGGCACCTTTGAAATGTCGTATTGATGAACGCATATGTCCAGTTTCATACAGCTTCAAGTTCAGACTACGTTCTTACAAGTTTGCCCTGTTGGTGGGTCTGGAGGGACGCACGTTATAGAGCAAAAAAGGCATCAGACCCACTAATTTGAAAGACACCACCCAGGTATCTCGGATTTTTAGGGTTATATGTTTAGGGTTTTTTATTATTTGTGTTTTGTTTATATGAACAAAAACACATATAATAAAAAACCCTGAACATACATATAAACATGAAGGGTCGCGCAACGCGGCACATCGTAAAACGATATGGAAGGGGGACGACGTGGACGCGTGCGCTTCCTCGACCCACCAGACCTCCAGGGCCTGAAAATTGCAAGGTTCAGACTGGTATTCTGCGAGATCATTGGACAAGCGTCACAGCAGAAACGCAGTATCCCACAGACAGCTCTTGATGAAAGTCATTTGTCTACAAAAACTGGTCGTCGGTCTCTGGCCCATATAAGCTCAGTGTGCTACTTGCCTGTTCTATCACAACGGGACAACTCAATTCCCCAAGACTCAACAGTGTGACATTTCCACTACACCGCTCATCGTTTCTAGCGTTAATAACACTAATTCAGTCACAATATTTTTTGGCCAAAATCACATAAAAGAGTTTACTTAATTTTAAGGACTTCAATCTGCCAGGCCTCTTTGTACTAAATTAGTATTATAAATTCTAATTTCACATTAACACTAATATATCCGCTAATAACAATGAGTGGTGTAGTAACAACATTGGGCCGTTGAGCCCCGGCTTCGCATCCAATATGCAATGAAAGAAGTAAAGCCGGATTCGCACACATCCTATTCACTCCCCATCCAATATTCATGGACTGCTTTGTTTCTGGGCGGAGAAAGTAATGAGACAGCCTTCACAAAATCACATACATCGCCTAATATTGGCCCATCGTGTCGAGTAGGCAATTGCCATATGCATATTATCTGAAGGAAGAAGGTACATTAGGGCAATAACTAGCAACAAATCATGTGCAGAGTAGTCTAAAACCAAACAGAATACGAGCATTCAGATGTGACAAAACCATCATACAAATTTGCCCACAACACGACCAATTTCAAAAAATTGACAACTCAACCTCACAGGTTACACATGCTAACAATCCTTCCGTAACGGAGAAGTCTAAAACACGGAACAATCACTAAATTAGATATCAGAATTTTAAATGATTCACTAAAAACACTACTCACACATTTTCCATGTAAAATATCAAGACTTCACTTGTAAACCCTCGAGTTATACACCGCAATCAATATGCACTCATGCGGTACTCCATCCAGCAAACCATTCAATTTAATACTCGAACCAGCTTCCTCTAACTGCCCTTTTATGTTGTATAAAAAAACAAATGCTGCCCATCCCCAGAAATCTGACTTTTCAATACAAGAGAAAGAGAGAGAGAGGGAGAAAGAGAGAGAGAGAGAGTCAAAACAAAACACTAAACCACTATTCTCCCCGTCCGTTTCCCAACAAAACCTCGAAAACCAAACTAATCTATAATCACAAAGAAAACCCCACACCCGACAACAGACGTCAAGAATCTTTAGGATGGTTGCGATCGTTATTCACAGTTGTTGACTATGTCATACAAAAATGCCGTTTCAGCCTCTCTCTAATCCATTTCTTGCCTTAAAGATGCCTTTGTCTGGCTCAAGCCTGGTCTGTACAAAAGAGCCATACTCAAAGCAGAGCTATGAATTGGGATGAGGACTGGGCCAGTTAAGAAACAAGCTTACAAATACTGAGCTTACAGACGGGAATTAGCCCACGATTATTTTGTGTTCTCTCTTAAGAAAGATCGAAAGAGCCCTGTCCTTCGTGAATGGCATAAAGAAGCCTCTCCTTCATCACTCTCTGCAAGTGAATCCACCCACTCTCCCTCCCTCCCAAGTCAACAACAGAAAAAAGGAAACTAAGAAACCAAAAACTCGACCTTTATAGATAAGAACATAAGAACTGAAATTTCAATACGAGTATCAGTGCAGAAAGACTGAAATGGCGCCAAATGAGAAGCACCAAATATTTTAAATTTTGAAAATACCCACCTTGCATGAGTAGGGTGGGAGTTTGAGATAGTTTGCACATGTCATAACACTTGGGAGGTCTCCATCAGCGAGGGTACTGACTGCCCCACAACCGCCTCCTTGAGGGGGTACGCCTCCAGTCGTGCCACTAGGATGCTATAAAAACGAAAAGGATATGTACAGAAACAGCATATCAGAAAAGTGAAACAAATACCTTCAAACAAATCTTTCAAGCAACACTAAAATGGGAATCATTATTAGACACTATATCAGTCAGTGCCCCTGAATTAAAGTTCAGAATCAGCCATGCAATTTTTTAACTGGGTTAAAATTGATATCTGTGACATGACATAAACCTCACGCTAATGACGTCTTTTACTCGAATAATGATTCCAAAAGGCTGCCCAACATTGAAAAATCGCAGAAGCGCGCTGTGACAGCTTTGTATGGCATATTGAATCAAGGTTACCATTGCAAACAACAGTCTTAACATTAGAAGGAAATCACTACTGATGGCAGTGATAGAATGAGCAACAAAACAGAGCTGCGATATAAAATGAGCTGCGATATTTGATAAATCATAAAGTACAAAATGCGATAAAAAAGAAGGATAGAAAGACTAAAAATTATTAGTACATAAAATTAAAAGAGTGTGTCCAGAAAGAAAAACTTTTTTTGTTTGCCTCATCATGCAAAAGATTGAGTGGGACGGCTGCAAAAGATTGAACTGCATCAATGTGTGTGCTATTGATGTCCCATTGACCTATAAAAGCCTCGTGATGCATCATAAAACAAACACTTGTAGATAGGATACATCAGATTTGAACAAAAAATATTCAATAATCATGTGCTGATCAGATTCTACACACATCACTGGTAGTTATGTTACTAGAATTTCCAACATTACTCGAGCAATAGTACACTTTCATCCGTGTGAATGCCTCTTGTACAGTAATTCACAAAAACATACAACCATACACATTGACTCAAAATAAAACCCCAAAAAAGGGAATAGAACATGAAAAAATTTCAATTCCGTAACAGTCAATACACGAAGTGGAAACACCAGAAGACAGGAAATACTTCAGCAACAAGAACAAGACAACAGCTGAACTGAACGAGGCTACATTTAAGGAATCTCTGGAGGACTGCAACGTATTAGTGGCTATCTGTCCTCTTCAGACCTCTTGCGAAGTCATCAAAATGTCTTCAACAAGCAGAAGCATCAGCATATAGCCATGTTATATAAATACACATATACATATATGTATATATGTACATATGTATAACTATATTAAAATGTGTGCATATATATACATATATATGCATAACAGAATACACATATAAACATGTATGTATATATGTATATTTACAAGTTAAGCATATATATGGGATTCGACTGTCCTTTTCAGACCTCTGGCCAATGCCAAGCTTAAGAATGCCTACCACAAGCAGAAGCATCAGCAAATAACCATGAGTGCCATACATATACATGAGACTGATGCTTGAAGACATTTCAAGGCTTCACCAGAGGTCTGAAGAGGACAAATAGACAAATCCCACTACTACTTTACAGATCTCCAAGATTTTCCTTTCCCAGGCCAACTACGTTTTTTCAGGCACATCTATACTCCCAAAGGCCATCCGTGCTACTTTCACTCAAATTACAGACCATATCAACTAGCAACTGTAAGAACATACCTTTCGAACAATGGTCAGTCGTGGAGTGAGGGAGGCTAGCCCTCCAGGAGGTAAACGAGGAGCTCCAGTGACAAATCTCAGAAATGCTCTCTGCTCTTCCGGTGTCAATTCCTCCATTATTTCCAGCAGCTGTAAAACCACCATTTAAACCGGCCTACATGTTATCAGCAATTCTCCTCCCTCCCCACTCGACAACCAAACACCTGTTTTCTTTTGCTCCTTCAAGCAAAACAAATGGCAGCTCAGAGTGCGCAGCATACATTTACAAAAATGAAAAAGAACAAATGTACAAGGAATAACAAGCTTACATGGCGAATTGGAGGACTGCTTGCCGTATAGCCATGGTCAAATTTGATATGTTCTGAGAGTGTCTCAGGCTGTTTTAAAAAAAAGGGGGTCAAATATGAATTAGGAACTGGGAAAATATATGTTGTTGAATAGCTTTAGGTAAAAAGTCAGATCAAATCTCAAACAGTAACCAAAAACGACATACATAATCCAGACTGCAAAGACTACTTAAGAAGATAAAATTAAGAAAAAAAAAAAAACATTAAGTCACCGCCTCACCGTCCAGAGCTCCTTCCATCCACAAAGAAGTGCGTCCAGCTCATCCTCAGAAAAGATGCGCAGAGTAGAAAGATCAAACACCTACAAGGATGCAAACAAATGACATTTCAGTTTATCTTCTCTGAGGATCAGCAGCAAAGAGACTGCTGCACTGTCATGTCACTTCCCAAGTCAGGCAGCTAGGACCAATAAGACCTTGCAATCTACAACCAATTTCTCAAGCAAGAAAGTGCCCAAAGAAGTAGGACATTACCTGATTGAAGCCTGCACGAAAGGCGACCATTTGAGCTTCTATGCCACTCTTCACCGTCGCATCAACCACCAATTCGATATATTCCTCCAGGTTATCAAGTGTCACCTGTTCACAAACAGAAAGCTTCTGTGACACATCAACATGGCGCGCTCCCTGTGACTTTCACTGACCACTGCGCAATGCAGCAGAATGCAGCACAATTCACAATGCAGCAAAAAACTCATGAAGCTACACTAAAGACATAAACATCATTAAGCGACAAAATTACAAAGGAAGAAGCCATTCAGCGTGTCTCTATACAAGGAATCCCAGCACGAGATAACTCACGTTGATCTCTCCTCCCCCTTCCTTCAAAACATAGTCAGGGTGACCTGGCAGAGTAAAATCAAGACATAGATCTTCAATCGGGCAACCGTGGAGTCGAATAGAGGAGAAGGAACTGCATCCCTCCCCTTCAAGCCACTTCTTACGGGCGACACGAGCCTGCAACTCTTCCAAAGTATTGCCAAGCTCCCGGTCGAAGGATTTGATATCATACAAATTAAGCTCCTGGAGACAAGTCAAAAAAAAATGCACAGTTCACAGTTCTGGCAGAAGAACAACCACCTTGACAATCAGCAGCAGTTGCACACAGACATCCAATTATCATCCTCAGCAAACAGCAGCACAATGCTGCTTGATACACTGCTCAGACTTGCTGGTTACTGTTGTCAAAACAAAAACATTTTTAAATTAATAAAAGCTGGTGATGCTTATGAAGAAAAAAATCGCATTCGTTCACCAAGTTTTTGGAATATCTCCCAGCACGAGACCCATAATTTTCAGCAGGTTAAATTTTCCACAGAGGATTAATTTATACTTTGAGCCACTCTTTAAGTTTCATAAATGTGCATGCAAGTGTTATGTTAGGTTGTTATGTTCTACTGCATATGACGTAAATAGATGAGCAGAAGATGGAGTGTCTTGTGCCGAAAATTACTTGCTCACTAAATCTTACAATTCCTTGTTTTACTGACTCTGCTGTTTTATGTGTGCTTTGTATCATAAATGGGTGTGAAACTGTCAATACAATTTCTTCTACTAAGCTACGAGATGAAATGTTATGCAGCTCAAACGTACAAGTAGAACAACATACTGTGACAACAGTAACAAATGGTATAATATATTGTTAGTTGATGTATTTATCTTAAAATTTGAGACATTTACAAACAACATGCATAGCTTTGATGCAACAATGTGATGTAAACATGCATATGACTTAAAAAGACATTTATATAACTTAGAGGAAGTAACATGCCAATTTCCCATGTTTTATGTACACTGATGGATCACAAATGATACGGAATCTTGTACCAAACTTGCAACATTCACTAACATTTTAAATGTAGAAAACATAAACAACAAATCGATAGGGTTAAAAATTGATTTCGTTATTCATGTTTAGAAAAGAAAATGATGACATTTGTAGTTGAATCCACTGTCTACAAAACATATGTGAAATCATCGTCCCAGAATTTGGCAAATATTTAGATGTTCAAACATTCTTCGCATATTGAGTCCAATGCCAGATATTCAGCAAATCTAGTAGGAACATTCTTTTCTTAGTTAAAATTTTCATCCGAAAATTTCACGGACGCAAGAAAGATGAAGGTTCGCATTCATAAACATCTAACAGTCGTGAACTTCGGGACAAAACGTTTGTCGTCCGTGGATTGAGGATAAAACTTTGAAGTCACAATTTTTGAGGGCAATTTTGACGTCCGCACATGTCAAGGACAAAAAATTTCACTTTTCATATTTTCGCGAGTAGAAACTTGACAGCCACATATTTAGCTTTTAAGGCTTTGAAGAAAAAAAAAATTGACGACCACGAGCTTCATGGAAAAAAAATTGTGATAATCCTTTTCACGGCCAAAACTTAAAGCAAAATCTATTATGCTTTTGCCGAATGCGACTCACTTATATATATGTATGTATATATATATATACATACATATATATATACATACATATATATATAAATATATATAAACATATATACATACATATACACATATATATACATATATATACACATATATATACACATATATATATACACATATATATACACATATATATACACATACATATATATACATATATATATACACATACATATATATACATATATACATATATATACATATATATGTACATATATACATATACATACATACATATACATATATACATATATACATATACATATATATATATACATATATATAATTATACATATATACATATATACATATATATACATATATATATACGTATATACATATATACATATATATACGTATATACATATATATATATACGGTATGCAACTATATTTTTGACTGTACAACTATATTAATGATATCACAATGTTGTCACAAAAACAGCATTTTATTCTGATATTGCTGCCCAAAGAACCAGGTACTGAACTTACAACATACACTAATCAGATAGTGGTAAAGTGCAGGTACAATAGCTAAATAACATATACTGCAATATACGGAAGTCGTTAGCATTTTTAGAATCCTCTTTTGTATGAACTCTGGGTTATCTGTTTTGATCTTTGAGGAAGTCTTGCACCCTTGCAGAATATTCAATTATGTACAAGAATTTTGGTCTCAACAATTACTGGCAAATTAATTAAAAAGGGTCCTAAATTGCTGAAAAGCGAAACTTATTTTATTTTTGTCTGAATATTGTGACAATGGGACCCACCTGCCCAAGAACAAGCTTGTAGAAGGATGGAGACAATGGAAGATCCAGCATTCGGCCATCTTGAAGAGCCTTGCCCGTGACTCTTCCAAGAAGACGAAAATATTCCACAACCTTCCCTTGTAAGCTGTCTTTTGAAACATCCTCCCCACCCGACCTCCACGGGCGTGGGAAAAGCCCCATAGGAGCATTCACAAATGCATCTGCATCTCCACTTTTCTTCACACTGTCAAACTGCTCCTCAGCGACATGACCTGTTCCTTGTTCCCTCCCTACATCAGCCATGACAATATCCTGATGAACAGGATTCTCTTCAGACCCCTCCATCCGCCACAACTTCAAATGCTTTCTTTGGAGCTCGTGACTTAGAAGAGTATAGAACTCCAAAGTTGGACCAAGACCAGTCCCCACTTCTCCAAAGTATTCCACCTCCAAGACAGCTTTATGGCCACTGTAAAGTTCCATGACCTTGGCAGCTGAATCTAAAATACGGTTTCGAGACACACGAACTTTCTGTCGTTGCAATCTTCCCACACGCAATTCACGAGGCTCCCTATCTGTACTGCGAGGAGCACCTTCTGCAGATTGCTGCTGCTGCAATCTCTGCAAAGCCCTTGATAGACCAAAAGCAGTGGAGTAGAAGTACTGCCGCCGAGTATCAAAAGGAAACAAAAATGGACATGCAAGAGTAAGCTGGTGACACCAAGGTGGCAAACCTCCACTACAGAGTGCTAAAGCATCCTGTAACTGACGAGCCAGTTTCGGTGTTAACTTGCTACTCATAAACTCCTCTCTAGGTACAACATCTGCACCTGGTCTTGCATGCTGTAAGCTGTCTGCTGTTCCCTGAGCAAATTGACTGATTCTGGCCTCAGCACGCAAGCGGCCTGATAACTGATTCAGCCTCTCCAAAATGTGCAATAGCAGCAGAATGCTGTATGTCGGATTGTTCTTGTCCAGGTCACACGGAAGATTTTGAGCTAAAGCAACATCCACAAGGGATGGACGCTGCCAAGAAGTTTCTCTGCTCCTATGTTGTGGACCTTTACCAGCACTACGAGCATTGGCGCTTTCACTTGCTCCAGAGGGACCAGCTTCATTTTTTTCATCACTCTCTCCACCTGGCCTCCTGTACGTAATGGTGTATATCTCATCCCACAACCTACGACCACTAAAAGAGGCTATATACTCTGAGGCACCCAAACGTTCCTCCTCTTCCTCCCCACCAAGAGCGTGACGCTGAATTGCTTGAAAGATTGTCGTACTCCTATCCAAAGTTTTACTGCCCAGGGAAAATACTAGCTTTGGAGGAGCTGCCAGGCTTGCAGCTATCATGGAACGCCGGTCTCCCCAGCTGCTGCCTGCTCCTCCCAAAGAGCGTGATGAAACAGCTGGTTCCCCCATGGACCCAAGAACAGCTTCGGCAAAAGATTTCTTCATCTCACTTCGTTGCAATGCAGCAGCAGATGTTGAAGGCTCAGCGTTTGTAACCTCTACAGCTTGAGTTCCAGTCACTGAAGATCTAGACATCTGGTGAACTTCAAGTGGAATACTTAAAGTTTGTGCACTGCCAGGTGTATGAACTGCAGCAACCGCATCAGCCCCTTCACCACCTAACTGTACATCATGTACCCTATCGCCGCTGCAAGGAGGAGGAGCTTCCCCTCCAAACACCTGCATTTCACATATTTATCGCATTTTAGAATCTACCGTAGCAAATTCATCCATTTCCATTTCTACCTCCTCTTTAGAACATTTAAGAACCATGGCAACACTTGCTCAGTTGCCAGTTTCCCTGTGACAAACTGAGCTGAACCTTGCGATTTTTAGCACGCTGATTGGGTCCACACCTCGTTTCCTCCGCGCGACCGTATGTTTAGGGTTATTTTATTTCTCTCTTTTTTTTTGTTTTATTATAAAAAAACACAAAACAGACCCTATGACCCTATTGCGATACCCGATTACGGCGTGTGGGACTATCTCTTCCCGGTGTGGACACAGTGACACACAGTTTTCTTAACTACTGGGCCTCGTAACAAACCCAGGCTGTTCATAAAATATTAACAAAAACGACAGATAAAGACAACCGCAGATTAACACAGACATATTTTTATTGTCTAGATACAGGAAAAGGAATCTAACATCACAAGGCTGGACAGCATGGCGTTAACCAATTTCCACTACATAGCTAACACTAACCTACGCCATACAAGGGATAAAAACATAACCATGGAGATTAATCCAGACACTAAATAAATCTGGACCAAACAAACAAGCAAAAACCCAGCTCCTTGGTCTGATGACACGGATTTCCCTCAAAAATTGAGAAAAGTGGGACACAAAGACATATCAAACCTCATCATTTTCCTCATCCCGGTCCACTTCCTCTTCCTCCTCATCTTCATCATCATCTTCTTCCTCTTCATCCTCATCGTCGTCGTCATCCTCATCATCTTCGGAATGCATATCCTCATCACCCTCTCCGTCACTTTTTGGGTGTTCACAAAACCCCTCGATAAAAGTTCCAGCGTCCTTATTCTAAACCTCGAAAAAAATAAAAAAACAGACTTCTCATTATCAGCAGCTTAAACAAATCGAATCAGACCCAGTTTTATACAAGAAAAGGCAGCAGCAGCCAAAACCTCGCACGAGACAAAAGAATCAGGCCCAAAAACGCAAACAGCATGAGAATTATGGGCTTTATGAAATTGTCCAACCATAAACACTGTGCGTACCTCATCATCCACCTCCATCGGATGTACTTCCTCTGCAGCTTCACTTACAGACTCAGCAGCCCTCAACCTTGCAGCAGCAGCAGCATTCCTGGTAATCATGGTAATAGTCCGCTGGGCCAGCTTCTCCAGCTTTTCAGCAGTTTCTCCTTTCGATCCAGAACTACCACCACCAGTAGTTGGCCTGCACGACCCCTTAGGTAATAACGTAGGGGAACTGCTAGAAGGACTTGCACTGCTGTTCTTGTTTGCAGAATCTAAAGACCAAACTCGAGGCAAAGCGCGTTCCACCTCGCCTGCTAAAGGTCGCACAGGAGCTCCTTCCGCTGCGTCAGGAATCATTGCAACTACATCCTTCCTGGAGGGCGAGGCTCCTGCGCAAGGGGCACTGCTTTCAGGAGGCTGTGCAGAGCCAGTTGCACCTGACGAAGGCTCGTGGCGCTTAACACGAGGCCAAAGAAAGTCTTCTACTGCTGCTAAGGTAGCCAGTGGCTCGATCAAGACAACATTCGAAGAATAATCCCTCAAGACTTTATCAGAATTCGCACGTGAAAGACGAAGCTTGAATGGCTGTGCCAGGGCACTCAGTCCAGCTGATACGGATAATCCGCCTCCAGTAGAACGAGGAACTTGACTAAGGACAACAGGAAACCGCTCGAGTGATGAAAGCGCAGCTTGTAACTTGCTGACCAAAACTGCCATTGGTGTTTCTGAACCTCGTGCACGACTGCTGTCATCGACAGGGAAGCCCATCTCGACAAAGCGTTTCATACGCTCTTTCACTTTGGCCTTCACATTCTTAAGGCTCTCCTCATCAAGCCCAGTTGTAACACTTCCCCCCAATGAAAAATAATTCAGGAGTGCATCAACCACACCGCTACCTATAAATTCAAATGTCGATACTCCCTCTCCTTCTGAAAGAGCTGAGAGGATATCAAGAACTACAGCCATGTCCGTCTCATCATTCCTTTCAACCAGTCCTGCTTTGGCCCCAGCTTTGCTCTTTCCTTTGCTCTTAGACTTCACATCTACAACCGCGTTAGTAGACAAACGCGAACTCAATTCCTGCAGACGTTGTAAACTGTCAGTGATCCCTGAATCTGCAGATCCCGCGGAACCAGAAAAATAGGTTTCACGGAACTGCTTTGCGCGTGCAAAAACTTCTGCTTTTAAATTTGACCGAGTCGTTTTCGCACCAGTGGCATCTGGCCCAGCACCTGCTGTAACTGCTGCCGCATGTGCATCCTCCACAGCTGTTGTATCATTCTGTGTTTGATTCCCACCCCTTCGTCTGCTTGAAACCCCTCGACGAGGTCGAGGAGGAGCAGCTCCTGCAGCCACCAACGATTTACCAGACCCGGCAGGAAGGGACAAAGAGGCCCGAGACTGTTCTGAACCAATAAGCACATCGACCGCATGTACTACTCCTTCTTTCACCAAACTCTTAAAAAAAATGTCTGGAAGCTTGACCATCAACATTTCTGCAATCTGGAGGGCAGAATTCAGAATGGCGGCATCTTTAGATGCCAAAACTCCAGCGAGAAAACTGCATGATATGAGGAGAGTATCAAAAAATGCTTGGTCAAGATTTACTTTTTTTATCATAAGCAGAATCAAATTCACATGATCACGAGCTTGTACCAGCTGGAGCATACAGAGAGTAGAAACAAACAGCAATCAATTTTCATAAACATATCATCATCACTCGGAGAAATTTAAAAAATGGGATAAAAAAATGCAGCAGCATTTATGGACATAAACATGACACATGGCTATCCACAAAGGGCTCATCATTATACCTGGAAATGCTTGCATCCTGCAGAAGAGGTCGCAAAATATCCGGTTTGCTAAAATGCAAAAGTTTGCTAATAACTGCCAAACACTTGTATCGCACAGCGGGATTTATACTTGAACCATAAACCTGCAAACAACATACACGCCATCCTCAGAAACGTGATAGTCCCCGGAAATAGGTGTCATATCAGGTCTATCCATTTCACTCCACGAGCAAACACCGAAAATCCTAACTATCGAACAATAAACCTTACATGACACCCATGTGAGGCAGAATAAATGAAATGTCTGAAATTCAGTAGACCTTCTCGTTTCAAGCTTTTACTCAGAAAAAGTAACAGGAACTACTACTAACCTGCATCATGACTGGAAAAAGATCTTTCCCAAAACCTTCGAGGAGATCAGGCTCCTCCATCAGCAACTTTTCTCTCACAGACACCTCGCTCACTTTTTCCCCTGATTCCTCCTCTGTGTTACCACCTTCTGTTCCCTTTATACTGCCACGTCGACGTGGATGTTTCCCTTCGACCTGCCCGGCCAACAAATTTGCCGAATCTGGGAGTGGAGGCAGTAACTCATTTACAAGAGACACAATCTCATAAAGCTGCAAAACAACAAGATAGATCAGCAAACAATGCCTAATAGCTCAAGGTAAGAACTCTTCCATCCTCAACACTTTTCTAGAAGTTAGAAATATTGCAGAACAAAGCTCTTTATCACCAAAAATTTAACTTAACAGCCACGTAAATAACTCCAATCAACCATACAGAAAATGATAATGCAACCTTTCAACCCAGCTAAATTTCATGCCTACACAACCCAGCTGGAGCTAGCAAAGACATCTTCATGCTCAGAAACCAAATAATCGAGGCTCAACCACAAACCATAAAAAAATCAAATATAGCTTACTTCCCTAACCTAGTACCTCGCTCTACAGCTACTTATATGATGGTCAGTTTGAGTTTGCTGGCGCATGCCTGTTCCGCTGGCCGGCTTAGAGCAGAAGTTGAAATGGATGTGGTGGAAACACTGCCGGCCAATATATCTCGTAATGTGCCACTTATTCCCAAATGCAGAAGCCTTTCTGCAGCAGATGGTGACCCGCCTGCGCAGGTGGCAAGGAGACGAAACAGGCCCTGCCACAAATAAAATGCAAAAAATCAGCATCCCTTGGAACCAGGATTAACTCTTGGCAATAACAGCACTACTGCAAGAGTAAATAAATATGCTATTCACCAAGAAATGTTAGCTTGCCCCTATACCTTACCTGAATGAGCTAAGATTATAGCAACATATCAAAATTACTACTTGTGCAGGCGTCAAAGCAAGGATGGATAACAACAAGAATCACATTAACCATAGAGGACGGGACATTAAATCCCTGTTTTGAAGCATTTTTGCAAGAAAAAAAGTCGGGTAAATATGTTGCCTGACAAGGAAAAATGAACAGACATATCCATACATTCCAATAAAAACTCAAAATCGGTGAAAGTGTGATTACCACCAAGGTGGATGAGCTGAGTGGAGTCTGTGAAAAAGCCCCACTGCTAACAGAAATTAGTCGAACTGCTTGAGGAATTAAACCATGGGAACACAGTGAATCTAGTTTTTCTGTATGAACAGCAAATGACTCTGATATACGTGTCAGACATGTACAAGCGCGTTCCACCACCTGCCAAGCAAAAAAACCCTTCGATTAAACAGATTTCTCCATGACAAGATCAAACCCCTAAAAGCATAAGAAAATGCAGAAAACAAAGAAGCCAGATGCAAAAAGACAAACGAATAAAGGCGGTTAAATACCTTGGAATCTTGATATTGCAAGATATTTGTCAGAATGGGCACCACCTCCATTACCAAGTCTCCTGCATCTGCGGGAAGCTGCCTACATATATTTGAAGCAGTAGACACTGCCACTCGCTGCACAAGAAAACGCGTGAACAAACTCAATAACCATTGTTCTCATACATACTCACGTCCTAATAATACACAAGAACATGTTTCGGATCGGGAAAATCCTAAAATATAAAATGCCATCGCATTTTCTGAAATCACGTAAGAATATAGAATGGAGGCCGAAAAATATACCTGTACACCTGTTGAGAAGAAGTCTAAGTAGGAAAGGACTGCCATGAGCCCTCCTGCTCTCAAGCACGCGACAGGATGCTCGTGAGAGATCTTCTCCAGAGCTTGTAAGGACTGGCATTCATAAACAAGAAACCCCTCGCAAATCAGGTTAAATGTATGGTGGAATCACAATGCCCCATATAGAAAGCAAAACCCTGTCAACAGCAGTAAATATTGAGCAAATCCCTATGACCTTACCTGCTCTGCCAAGTCGATATACTCAATTGTGAGAAGACGAGCACATAAACAGGGTACTGCACCGTAATGGACAACGGCCGCACATGAAGATGGTAATACATCACATAGATGTGTTATGGCACGTGCCGCCAATAACATCATATCGGGATTGTATTCACAATTGAGCAATCCAACGAGCAATGGTACAAAAGAATCGACAGAAAAGCTACTCAGTGACTCCTCTGTGCCAATTGACAGCAGTTCACAAAGTTGTGAGAGCGCTTCAAGTTGTCTTGCTTCTTCATTTTCTGCCCGAAGGCCAGAAAGAATGTTACGCAAACGACTATTTTGCATGGCTGTTGAGGCAGAAGTCGGTAACAAATCATCAAGACCTGCCCCCAACCTTCTCAAAAGCCCATTTAACGCACTACTGGCAGAAGCCAAACTGTGGTGCATAACACCAGCCGCATCTCCTTCCTGGTCATCATCGAGACTACCGACAGCTGCTGCAGCCCTCTCTCTCAAAAATCTCAATCGTTCTCTGTCACGCTCCTTCTCCTTCTCTTTGTCCCTATCCTTCTCTTTCTCCTTATCTTTCTCTTTCTCCTTATCCTTGTCTTTTTCTATTTCCTTGTCTTTCTCCTTCCCTTGCTCTCCATCAATCTCCAAGTGTTGTCCTCCTTGCTGTAGTTCAGTCTCCGTATCCTTATCACCCAAACCTTGTCCACTGATTTCCTCCATAGCTGATCCTCGGGCTATAGAAGAACCTTTCTGTGCTGGAGTCAGATTACTTGCCAACCCAGAAGCAGAAGAATTTCGAGAATGACTTGTCTTAGCCTTCCCACGTGACGATGACGAAGCAGTTACACGAGCTCTCTTTGCAGGAAGCGGTGACACGTGTTCACCAGGGGCTGGCTGAAGGCGTGCAAGACGGCCACGTGTGAGAGGGCCCTGTGCTGAGGCCTCCGCCCTCTTTCTACTGCGGGTTTCCATATACGAGCACCCGCCTGCAAGAGCAGAGGCATGCAGATCTCTCACACAAACACAGCATAGAGGGCCACGTCAGCAGAGACCACTGGCTGCCTCTCGTCCAATCGATCAATCACGTTTCTCCTCGAACTCTTATGGTAGTCGACCGACCCCTGTTCTTCCTACGTAAGTGAACCCTGTAATTTTTTTCATTCCTCTTCACGCTATTTTCTCATTCTACCTGCAGTCTCTTCCTTCACTCTTCCTCCCTCTTTACCAGGCCTGGGCTCTCTGAAATTCCTGCCTTCTTCTCTCTCTCTCTACCCAAGTTTATGACAATCCTACACCGTCTTTAACTGGATGTGAATATAATTATCTAACTGCATCTAACAGCCCATCCAGTAGTTAAGAAATGCGCCTCCCTGCCTCAGGGATGACAAACGAACAAATCGGGATAGTGCAACATGCCAGCATGTCGATGATGTGATACATTGTCAATATTGTAATAATCAATCAGGCGTTACCGGGGCATACGGCGGTTGTGGTACACTACACCGCGAATCGTAATTAGAGTAATGAAAAAATTAGAGTAAAAAAACCAAAAAAAACAATTAGAGTAATGAACTCTAATTTATGTGATAGAACTTTTTCACAGAGGAAGTTTACTCTAATTTATTTAAGTACTCTATATTGGGTTATGTCGGCAATAAATATCCGCGCTGAAATTATAAACACTAAATTACGTAGACGTACAAAACCTGTCAGTCCGTATAGTTTTGACGTCATTATGACGCTAGAATTATTTGTCGCGCTGAATGTCAGTTAATGTTCACACTGACGACGATGCTGTCGACGGATGAGAGTTATGCGAACGGCTTTTTTTCGATGTGATTGATTTTTCGTTTAGTGCGATTTCACGTACAAGCCCGATTGTATTAAATCATTATTTGTACCTTTTTACTTTAAATGTACAATTTTGCACGGTCGAACGTCGTCCGTACTTCACACTATTTGTAACGAACCTATATTACAATTTTGTTACGCTAATTAAACTTACCTAAATTAGAATAATGAAAAAATTAGAATCGCTTACTCTATTTGATGTAATAGAGTCGAAATTTCGAGCAACCGAATTAGAGTAATTTACTATAATTATGATTCGCGGTGTACAGTACAGAGATTGCAAAATAAAAAGCAAATAGAAGATATTGACAGCCTCCCTCTTACTCATGACTCAAGTCCCCACACTTGTCGCAAGTCCCCACACTTGTCGCAGTCACTGAAGACTGGAGGAGGAGTTAGCCATGGCTGCCTGTGTTGTCCAGAGAGAGACAAGCAGTAGTTTCATTGGGTTTTCTAAAAGGGAGATTGACCGAGCCAGGATTTGATCCTGGTACATACCGTACGTCAATTCCGCAATAGCTGGTTACCTTATCCTAATAGTTTAGATCATACGAAGGGGGTATGATAGTTATATAAATAGTTACATTTAGACTAATTCATTTAACGGGAACTATATACATAATGCATAGAAATTATTGTATAAAGTACGAAGTACGATACGGTTACGAAATAAATACCGCGCATTTTGTTTGACATCAAAAAGAATACCGCACAAGTATTTATGACGGCTACGATTGAAATCCGGATTTGATCGGACGGCCGCGAAGGATGCCGAGATCGCGGAATAGAATTTTGGCGGTTTGCCATCACCGCCACATCGAATGACACGTGGCAAAACCACATTGGATTGCGGCAACTCCGGGCATTACGGAAACGAATCCCGATATGACATGTGTCGACATTTTGGCAATGTCGTACGATGGCCGTACAAAAAGTACACCGGCACCTGTACTTTTTTGTACGACACAGTATTTTAATTGGTGCCGTACTTCAGTAGATAGAGTTTTAGAGAGAGATAGGACTTAGAAAAATTTGGTAGATAGGACTTTCTCTCTAAGAGAGCTTATGTACAAAAGGTCATCGTTTACCATTCATAACAATCAATTTACTTGACCATTTTCAGTGATTCTTTTTGCTGCAGACTCAGGGGAGTCCAAGCTACATAGGAGTGTAGTCGACAGAGTTTTTTGCCTGCCAAGGTGGCTGCATTTCTAAAGGAAAGTCAAAGTGGGTGAATGTGTCCAGAACTCATATTCTAACTTTGCATTTTGTGGTGGAACTGAGCACACATAAAGTCTTATTTCACAAGGGTGAAGCTATAATGGGTTTGTGATTGTCAAGTGGTCAGTCATTTGGATTTATATAAACTTAGAGTCGACACTATCTAGATAAGCTTCTTTTGGATCTGCCTACTCTGAGGGCCAATGGAGGTCTCAGAGTTTCAACGCGATGCCACGTGGCGCCACATTATTTGATATCGGAGAAGATGGGAGGAGGAACCGTGGCTCTCGATTTGACAGGTGTCACCTTGTAGACCTTGTTGTACAATGGTCGTACAATAAGTACATCGATCATTGTACCTTCCTGTACTACATAGTGCTCATATTGGACTAGGGTTTAGTAGTAGGTAGTCGTGAGTAGGCAGACCAAGACTTAGTGATATATAGGGACCTCTCTCTAAGGGAGCTTGTAACTATAAAGCTCATCTTTGACCTGCCATAACATACTGGGGAGCAAATTCAGTGATTCTTTTTGCGTTTAACTCAGGGGAGTCTTGTCCTCACAACGGTGAAGGTGGTCATAATATTTTTATGCCTGGGCGGCGCTTATTCAGTGGGGAAGTAGAAGGGGAAAATATTATCCTAGAGGCTTTACATAGGCTGCTCATTTTGTGGGTCAATGGAGACCACAAAATTTCACGTTATGGGAACCACCCTCTAGGGTGCCCATATTTGATGGATCTGACTTTTTGTATTGGGAAATCATGATGGAGGGAGAACTATTTGAGAAGCATCTATGGGGCATAGTGTCTGGACAAATTCGATGCCCACCTCCACCTGGGTTTGGAGGGACACGTTTTTCTGGCTCCTCCGTCACTACAGTAGCCAGAACAGCTCGCACCATCACCGAGGATGAAGATGTGGAAAGAGAGGAGATTGTCATGGAAGGAGAAAAGGGAGGAGTTGCAACTTTAGTGACACCGTTGTCGAAGGCGATACCGGTAGCACCACCACCAGCAACGTTCACAAGGGTTCTGACCGACAGATCAGAGTATGAAAGGTGGAACTACAAAGACAAGGTTGCTAGGCTCTTAATTCTTAAAAGTGTAGCAAAGGGCATTGCCATTCCCCTTATGCATGTCAAATCTTCATCTCAGATTTGGATATCACTAGATAACAAATATAAGAGTGGATCATTGCAACAGCAACAGTTGGCACAAAATAAGATCGTAACTTTTACTTATAAGGGAGGAAGCATGAATAATTATTGCAATGATTTAGAAGCATTGTTTAGAGAGCTACATAGTGTAGGTAACTCATCGTTTGAGAGACAAAGAGTGAATACATTAATGATGAAACTACCTAAAGAGTATGGGAATATCATTAACCGATTGCATGACTTAGGATATAGCAATTGGAATTGGGATGACACAGTGGGAGTGATTTTAGTGAAAGAAAGCACCATATAGCTTAGCAGATGGAGTCTAAGTGTTCAAGCATTGTCTGCAGGAGCTGATTGGCAGAAGCGTGATAAGGATAGAGGGAAAGATCCCTATCGAAACTTTGGTGGAAGAGGACAAGGAGGTGGCAGATTTGATAGACAGGGGAGAGGAACTTCTCGAGGAGGATTATGTAACTTCTGCAAGAAACCAGGACACTATATGGCAGATTGTGTCAAACTTGCAGATCTTCGACACAAATATGGACAAGGAACCTCAAAGGATGGAGGAAAGAAAAAGGCTTTCTTGACTCAAGTTCATGATGAGGAAGAGGACGAAGAAAACGAACAGGAAGCGGAGCTTTTAGAGTTTTTTCTTAATCCAAAAACCATTGAAAAACATGTCAACATTCCACGGAGACAAAAATGTTTTTTCGGAGGTAAAAGGGATCCACCCGAGGATAGGTGGATCAGAGACTCAGGGGCCTCAATGCATACTGACTCAGGGGCCTGTGCAAAACTAAGAGGTGGTTCACTAAACTGAGAAAGATCCCAACAGTTGAAGTAGAGTACGGAGATGTTAGAGTAGAAACCACCAGTCTTGTTGGAACTGTTGACTTGAAGGTTTTAGTTGATGGAATGGCCTCAATTCTAACACTCTCAGATGTTCTTTACATTCCACAGCTTAGTAAGAACCTAGTCTCAACAACTATCCTAGATGAAAAGGAGTTTGAAACAAGAACTAGGAAAGGAATATTCACAGCAAGCTTTGATAATGAGGTTCATTTCAGAGTTGAGAAGGGCAATCAAGGGATGTTGAGAATTGTTCTTTGCAATGATAAGAGTGTTCTCTACTCGTGTGCAAGTGAGATGATGCTTTGGCACAAAAGGTTGGGGCATGTGCATCTAGATTGATTAAAGAGAATGAACAAAAAGGGAATAGTGGAGGGTATTACTTTTGAGGATGATGAGTCTTTTGATGATTGTAGTGGATGTGCTTAAGGGAAGATTCATACACTTCCATTTACAAAGGCAACCACATTTAGGAGAGAGAAAGTATTAGATCTAAATCACACTGATGTTTGGGGACCAGCTAGGTATGCTTCACATGGGGGGAAGAGACTAATGTTAGCTATCACAGATGATTGGTCTAGATACACGAAGGTATACTTTCTTAGACATAAGTCAGAGGTATTAAGATGTTTTAAAGAGTTTAAAGTATGGAGTGAAAAACTACATGAAACCTCAATAAAAGAGATAAGAAGTGATAATGGGAAAGAATACACCTCAAGGGAATTCGAAGAATATCCTAAAGAAGAAGGAATTCATCATGAGAAAACTGTTCTCTATAATCCAGAACAAAATGGAGTAGCAGAAAGAGTGAATAGAACTTTAAGAGATATGTCCAGAAGTATGTTAACTTATAAGAGGATATGGTTGCATTTTTGGGCTGAGTTTATGAACTATGCTAATTTAATCAAAAATAGAGTCATTACTTTAGCAAATAAGGAGGAAACTCCGTATGAGAGGTGGACAGGAAGAAAGCTTGATTTGTCTAGTTTAAGAGTGTTCGGAAGTCAGGTCTACAGTTTGGATTTCGATAAGACTAAATGGAAGTTAAAGGGAAGAGGGAAACCATGACATCTTGTAGGATATGATGAGAGCACAAAAGGATACCGTGTGTATGACTTGAAAAGAGAGATATGATTTTGGTAAAACACATAGTGGTGATGAATGAAGAGAAGTCCATTGATCCATTCAAATATAATAAGGAAGTCAAAATAAGATTTGAAACGGATCAGTTTTCTTACTTTGACTTTGAAGAGAAGGAAGATGGAGAAAAAGAATAATCTGCAGATCTACCAAAGGAGAAAGAGGAAAGGACAAAATGCGAGGCAACGCCACAATACGAAGTGGAAATCAATGCGGAACTCGATGAGACACCGGAATTGGAAGATACGAAAGCTGAAAATCTTCCTAAACGAAACCCAAGGATGCCTTCCATACCGGCGTCCGATTTTGAAGGGGGGAGAAGATGTAGTAAATGACTTCAAGAAAGACAAGTAAATAACGAACTCACAAAGATGTCTCACCAAGATGAACCTCAAACATATTTAGAGGCCATAAACACCCCAGAAAGTAGCCAGTGGATTACTGCTATAAATGAAAAAATGGCCTCCATCATGGAAGCCGATACATGGGAGTTGCTAGATTGTCCACCGGACCGAAAACCGATCGGATGTAAGTGGGTTTTTAAACTTTAATTAAACCCGGATTATACCAATGAAAGGTACAAAGCTAGGTTAGTTGCAAAGGGGTATACTTAGAAAGAGCGGATATACTAAGAATAAACCTTTGCACATGCAGTCAAATTTCCTTATGTTAGAATCGTTTTAAGTTTAGCCGCAGCAGGGGATATGGAAATACACCAGATGGATATTAAAATGACCTTTTAGCACGGAGAGTTGGGAAAAGAAATTTACATGAGGCAACCGGAAGGATTCGTGGAAAGTGCGGAAGAAAGCAAGGTTTGCAAATTGATAAAATCACTCTATGGGCTTAAGCAAGCCCCGCGACAATGGAATATAAAACAGGATGAATTTTTGACCGGTTTGGGGTATATCAAAATTAGTTCAGATCACTCCATATATTTATTTGAGGATGAGGATGGAGTGATATTTATTGCTATTTATGTGGATGATTTGTTGGTCTTAAGCAAGTCCTTAGATAAAATTAACAAACTAAAATGGGATCTTATAAGTCTTTTTGATATGAAAGATCTCGGTGAAGCGAAATACATTTTGGGAATTCAAATGGAGAGAGATAGAGGGAATAGGATCAGAAGACTCACACAGAAAGAAGCAATCGATAATATGTTAAAAAAATTTCAAATGGAAAAAAAACAAATGGATGCATACTCCCATGGATTTGAAGAAAGTGTTTGAGGGGAGTGAAAAGAGAGGAATGCTAACTTTTAATGATGAAATGGATGAGATAGAAAGAAAATTTATGGAAAATATCCCTTATCTTAGATTTTAGGCAGTTTAATCTATTTTATGAGCTGTACCCGTCCGGATATAGCCGCAACTGTAGGTGTCTTTAGTAAAAGTCTAAATGAACTAACAAAAAGAGACTGGGAGGCTGCCCAAAGGGTGATTAGGTATTTGGTGGGGTTAAGGAAATTGTGGTTGCATTTGGGAGGGGAGCACACTGACATCACCACCTTGAGTGATGCCAGTTATGGAGATGTGCCTTTAAGGCGGTGTACGACTGGATATGTGTTGCAAATTGGATCCGGTGCATGTTGTTGGAGTAGCAAGCAACAAAAAGTAGTTGCTCAGTCCACTATGGAGGGCTGAATACATGGCTTCTTGTGCTGCAACCAAAGAATTAATGCGGGTTTAATCTCTCCTTGAAGAACTTGGGTTCATGAAGTTTGGAACACAAAATGTTTTTTGTGATAATCAAGCTGCTATCTCTATTGCAGCTAATCCGAAACATCACTTCAAAGCTAAACATATGGATATTAGACTAAGCTTTGTTAGAGAGAAGGTAGAAAATAAAATAATTAAACTGGTTCATAAATCTGATAGAGAAATGATTGTAAGCATGATGACAAAACCAGTGCCTTCCCCTAAGTTGATTTTTTGTAGAGAAATCTGTGGATTAAAATTAAAAAGTGACTAGGAATTAAGGGGAGTGTTGAAAAGAGGTAATTAATAGTTCACTTCTATAATTTATTTCCACTTTAAAGAGAGAGAGTGAGGATCAAAGGCACGCCATGGCTGCCGCGATATTTAGAAAGTGGCAGATGTAGAAGTAGAGGATATTTTACCAAAATGGTGACTATGTCTAGATTTGAACCCGAGTCTCAAATCTGAAAGCTATCGTACGCCTTATCCACTAAGGCGTTATCGAAACGATGAACCCAACAGGTTTTAAAAATATATAAATATTAACGCAATAGCTAATTAACACCAGACTAACGAAGGGAAACAATTCATTCATGTACGCAAATCTGAACCGTGTAAAATATGTTTTGATCGGACGGCCGACATTATAGCCGCCACGCGAAGTGAGCTTTTGGCGGCATACGGAGATAGCGTCACCCGATGCCACGTGGCGCCACATTATTTGATACCGGAGAAGATGGGAGGAGGAACCATGGCTCCTGATTTAACAGATGTCACCTTGTAGACCTTGTCGTACAATAAATACATCGCTCATTGTACCTTTTTGTACTATATACTGTTCCTATTGGACTAGGGTTTAGTAGTAGGTAGTCGTGAGTAGGCAGACCAAGACTTAGTGATATATAGGGACCTCTCTCTAAGGGAGCTTGTAACTATAAAGCTCATCTTTGACCAGCCATAACTTACTGCTCAGGGGAGCAAATTCAGTGATTCTTTTTGCGTTTAACTCAAGGGAGTCTTGTCCTCACAGGGGTGAGGGTGATCAATATATTTTTGTGCCTGAGCGGCGCTTATTCAGTGGGAAAGTGAAAGGGGCAAATATTATCCTAGAGGCTTTACATAGGCTGCTCATTCTGTGGGTCAATGGAGACCACAAATTTCACTGTCCAAAATTTCATTACTTCAAAAAGGTGGCACAAGCACATCATATATCCTATTATGTTAGGGATGTACAACATATTGTTTGAGATGTCAGTAAATCGAGGCTTTTGTTCCTCCTATCTTAGCCTACCACGTACACATCAACAATTGCCAATGCTCTTTAGGCAAAACCCCAAATATGTATATCTCTAGTTCGACCTTCTACCATCCCTTCGCTATCCTACAGTACTATCCAACTCATAAGTTTAGAGATATTATCCTTGTTATGCACCGATTTGAACCCATAGGAGTCATGTGACAACGTTCTCAAGGCATACGCTTATATGTACAAAGAGGGATGTTGTAGGGAAGGTCCCAACACGAGACTGTATCTTAATCGTTTATGCCCTTAATCCCGTCTCCACACATGGCGTCGTCCGCAGTGGGTGCCAATCTCCGCCGGGTGCCTATGCAACTTTAGCAATTACCTTATCACCGTAGTTTGGTCCAATTGCAATCTTGTCCTGTCAGCGGTGTCCCTATCTGTCATTCCTCACACACCGATAATTATTTCTCGACCGTACTGTCGAGGACTATTCTTGTGTTAAAACGGTTGTTGTAAATCAAAGCTGACAGTGGAACATCACGACAACAAGTAGCTGTCCCATATTGAGGAAAAGCAAGAAATTATGTCAAATGTAAAAGATTGCGACGAGAAATAGGTACAGTCTAGTAATGAGGGAGGAGCAAGAAACTAGATCCAACGGTAAAAATATTGCGAGGAGAAGAAGGTGGAGTCATGTAAGGAGGGAGGAGTAAGAAACACGATCCAAAGGCAAAATATCACCGCAAGGTGTTGTCTCGTAACGAGGGAGGAGCAAGCAACTATATCCAAAGGTGAAACATTTGGACGAGAAGGTTGTGCTATCTCATAAGAGGAGCAAAAATCTAGGGTGTGAAAGTAAAACATTGCAGCGAGAAGAAGGTGTCGTCTCTAAGTGGGGGCATGCCAAAAACATATATTCGAAGGTAAAACACATCAACGAGAAAGATACACCGTGGATCACTAATAGTGTTAATAACACTAATTTGGCGCCCTAGAATAGAGTTAATAACACTAAGTATTTCTTTGCACTAATTATGTTTTAACACTAATTGTGATTCATGGTGAAGTGTAGTCCCATAGTGGAGCTAGAGCAAAAACTAAATCTGACGGGTAAGGGTGAAGTTCCATCATACGTTTCTGTAATTGTACGGCCAACTCTACAGACCGGGTTGATTGAGTCGAAGTTCCATCACGTAGAGTTTGTAAGCCACGTGTTCTAAATTGATTGGCGCCACGCAAGCTACGATCCGATATTGAATATCTTTCAGATTTTAAGCACCGACAAACTTAACTTAAAATCTTTACTTACGTACCATGTACCTGCGTACGACGTGACCATACGACAAAACTTTTATACATTTTGCAACAACGCCAGCTCATTTTTTAGGGTTTCAGTTTTCGAACATAACGAAAGTCCTTCGACAGAAATAGTGTGACGAACAAAAGTTACCGAAAATAGCGTGACGAGGGAATGTTACGAAATTTCGTTTTTATTTTCGTTTATATTTTGGAAACCGCGTGTCATGTGGAAATCTAAGCAATACAAGCTTTTGACTTTGGGATTTTTTACTCGACCGCAACAACGTTTTACATATTTTCAAAACAGCATACCAGTGCAGCATGCGTCCATGTACCATGCATTCATTTCTAAAATTCAATTCAAACAGCCACGAATTTTAGACTTTCTATAAGTTATAGCCTAGCATCGAACGCACCGCGGTTAGTTAAATCTTGTGCACCGAATGTTTGAGATGCACTACCTTGAAGCTGAGTTAGTTGGGCCAGACATCTCAACCGGCATGTTA
>JBBHKE010002683.1:40081-76683 GCA_037447655.1 Zygnema cylindricum | reverse complement strand
AGGCTGAGTATATGGCCTCTTGCTCTGCTGTAAAAGAATTGATGTGGGTCAAGTCTTTGCTTGGTGAGCTTTGTCACCTTAAGAGTGGTGTGCAGAAAATATTTTGTGATAATCAGGCAGCAATCGCTACTTCTGCCAATCCTAAACATCATTTTAAAGCCAAACACATGGACATCAGACTCAGCTTTGTTCGAGAAAAAGTAGAAAACAAAATAATCAGTTTAGAGTACAGACCAGATAGTGAAATGGTAGCAGATATGATGACCAAACCTGTGCCTTCCCCTAAGCTAATTTTTTGCAGGGAGAAGTGTGGTCTGAAATTAAAGATTGACTAGAAAATAAGGGGAGTGTAGAAACTAATGGTTTTAAAGTATTTTCTAGGTCAGAAAAGAAATAAAGAAGCCGAGGCAGTCTACCTCTAACTTCTCTCTCCAACTCTCAAACTTGTCGTAGTCACTGAGAAATTAGAAAGGAAGCTAGAGCAATGGCTACCTAGGCTATCCTGAGGTTTACGAGAAATTTATACTAGTTAGGATTATTTATTTAAAAGGTTTATGCCGGAGAAAAGATTTGATCCATGTACCTACCGGCCGGCAGACAGGAAATAACCGGTAGCCTTAGCCGTTAAGTCTAGGATTAATATTATGTAGTATATAGTTTGATAACTAATTAAATATGTATACATACGATAATTCATTTAACTATAATAGATTACGGGATACATAGATCCAGTTATATATAAAGTACAGATTACGGTAAGGACTAAAATCAATACCGCGCATTTGTTTCGTAAATGAAACAAATATCGCGCATGTATTTATTACGGCTATGATTAAATTAGATTCTAATCGAACGGCCGCAATTAGCGCCGAGATCGCGGAGGAAGATTTCGGCGGTTTGTGGCCATCTCCACATCGGATGACGCGTGGCGAAATTACGTTGGATCGTGGAATCTCCGGAGATTATGGCACCGAATCCGGATATGACATGTGTCGACATTTAAGGCATGTCGTACAATGTCTGTACCTAAAGTACACCGGCAGTTGTACTTTTGCGTACGAAACTCTATTCTGATTGGTTTCGTACATCAGTAGATAGAGTCTGTGAGAGAGATAGGAATTAGAAAAATTTAGAAGATAGGACCCTCTCTTCCAAAGAGCTTCTGTACAAAAAGGTCAACTTTGACCCTCCATAACTTACAGCTTAGGGGAGCAAATTCAGAGATTCATTTTGCTATCGACTCAAGGGAGTCTTGCCTTCACAGGGGTGCAGGTGGTCAGGGATTTTTTTTGCTAAGGTGGCAGTTATATTTGCTGAAACACAAAGGGGTCAGGATTATCCTAGAGGCTTCTTGGAAGCTGTCTACTCTGAGGACTTATGGAGGTCTCAGAGTTTCACATTCCAAGCTCTAGACAAGAATGTTTGTACATGGTGGGCATTTGGAGGTTCAAAATCCCAGCCCATTAAGTCGTCATCGTTAACACCTGCTGTGCTTTGAAGCTCAGGCTCCAGAAGCTTCTATAACAACTCCTGCTTCTGTTTCTAGAGTCTTTGTGCTACCGTGAGAGGTGCAGCCCGTGATGTAGATCCCAAGTTGAGGGCGGCTAATTCTGCAGCCATTGCGGCCAACTGTTGGCTTTGTTGCTGGATGATGGTCTCCGAGGTAAGCCTCGTCAGAGCAACCAGTGCTCGTGCAGGTTTTTCTTGGGTAAGAAGAACTTTGCGTCCCCATGGGTAAAGAAGTTGAATGAGGAGAGGCTTAACACCAGTTTCTCCTTCTCCATTGAACAAGGCAAAATGCATCATTTTTTTGCGGACCGCATTCTTGTGGAAGCATTTCCCTTCATCATGACCCATGAAACCACAAGCCTTGCATTTTTATCCTTTGGAGGTATATTTGCTCCGGATTTCATTTGATATTTGAGCTTTATAACACTTGGGAAGTTTGATTTGCTGCAGTTGAGATTGGGACATTTTAGAGGTTTCGTCCCAAGGAGTTGGACGGTAGGTGTCCTTGTTCACTGGTGATTTTACTTTCCTACCTTCTCCTTGTTTTTGCTCTTGCTGCTTGCGAGACCTTTCAGCTCTCTATTTCTCGTACTCTTTTTGTTTGAGCACGAGTTGTGGTTTGAGTTTGCGGGGGCAGCGTTTCCACCCGAGGCCTGTTTGCTGGCAATTTAGGCAATGAAACAAAATCATCTTGTCAGTCGCCCCCATGGTGGGTTTTTATTCGATATCAGCAGCCTATTTGCATTTAAGCTTACGCAAAGCTTGAAGTTCATCTTGTTCCTCACTGCTTAAAGAGGTTTCTCCGGCAAACCCGACAAAATTAGCCCTGGCTTTGCCGGTGACAGTCTTTTCCCGAGCCTAACTGTGGACAAAATGGTTGTACAGTTTCATGGCCGCCAGGGGGATTTATTTAGCCGAGGGATTAATGTCCTAGATGGCCTGCCGTGCAATCGAATTATCTAGAGCATTATGCCCGGTAGGTCCATGTTGAAAAGAGGTAATTAATAGTTCACTTCCCTATTTTAGTTTTGCTTTAAAGAAAGAGAGTGAGGATCAAAGGCGCGCCATGGCTGCCGCCATATTTAGAAAGTGGCAGTTTTTGAAGTAAAGGGTATTTTACTAAAATGATGCCTAAGTCTAGATTTGAACCTGTGACCTCTAGATTCTCTATAGCCTAACGCCTTAACCATTAAGGCGTTACGAAACGATACACGTGACGGGTTTCATAAATATATAAACATTAACGCAACAGCTAATTAACAGCAGACTAACCAAAAGGAGCAATTCCTGCATGTACGCGAATCTGAACCGTGTAAAATATGTTTTGATCGGACGGCCGGCATTATAGCCGCCACGCGAAGTGAGCTTTTGGCGGCATACGGAGATAGCAACATGCAGTGCCACGTGGCGCCACATTATTTAATACCGGAAAAGATGGGAGGAGGAACCTTGGCTTCCGATTTGATAGGTGTCACCTTGTAGACCTTGTCGTACAATGGTCGTAGAATAAGTACATCGCCCATTGTACCTTCTTGTACTATATACTGTTCCTATTAGACTAGGGTTTAGTAGTAGGTAGTCGTGAGTAGGCAGACCGAGACTTAGTAATATTTAGGTACCTCTCTCTCTAAGAGAGCTTGTAACTATAAAGGTCATCTTTGATCAGCCATAACTTACTTCTCGAGGAGCAAATTCAGTGATTTTTTTTGCGTTTGACTCAAGGGAGTCTTGTCCTCATAGGGGTGAGTGTGGTCAGAAAATTTGTGTGCCTGGGCGGCGTTTATTCAGCGGGAAAGTAGAAGGGGCAAATATTATCCTAGAGGCTTTACATAGGCTGCTCATTCTGTGGGTCAATGGAGACCACAGAATTTCAGTCCAAACGAATTTTGGACAGCCATAATGTATTTGGTTGCCATTTCCGGAAGGACAATTGTTGACCACTTCATTTTTTGGCAAAGGTAGGAGAGTCGATTAAAAAGAGTTTGTGGGTTTTCATTCTTCTAACATCGAAATTCTATAAATTCCTTGATGGCATATTTGTTCCTCTCAATGTAGAGGAGTATATAGATGTTAAGCAGTGTAGTACAAGGGTTGGGATTAGCTACCATGCGAGTCGCAGCCTGGGCTGCCTAAATGGCTTGCAGATGGTTGATATAGGCGGCTCCCTGTGCATGTAGTTTCATGTCGGCTGTAAAGTTGGCAGACACAGGGGTTGGCGCCGCCGCAGCCAATTCAACCTCCGCCAATAAAACGTGCGCATCAAGAACCGGGTTCAAAATCTTGATGCTTAGAGCCATCAAGAGTGGTTGTCTCTATTGTAATCATCCAAAGCACCATCTGAAAGGTAATTCACCATCATTTGGAAAATAGTGATCTCGAAGTCATCTCGAATGGCCCCGCCCCTACATTTATTGATTTCGGACTGGGTGAAAGATTTCCACAACAATTCAAAATCCGAGAAAGCGATCCCCAAGCTATCTGCCCTAAAGAACTTGATGTCCCCTATTTCTTTCTCCTCCTTAGCAAGGTTGATGAATTCTGGAGAGGCTGGTCTGGTGGGGCTGAAAAACTGAGCCGGTGAAATTGCTCTGGGATCTCCCCCTTCTATATCCTAACCTTTGTCTCCTTTAGGTGTAATTGCTGGGCCCCCGCACTGAGGATGGTCTTGTTGTCAAAGGAGGTGTGGATTTTCAGGCTCCTCTATATTCAAGAGTTAATCGTTCTTCTCTTAGAACTGTTTCCACCGATGGGATGTGGAGACAAGATCTGTTCAAAGGCCTTTGTGGAATGGACGGTGGCGGGGACGGAGACATAGACTGCTGGGGTTTTGAAGGATAAGGAGTCCGTCTCCTAGTTTGCCTCCTGGATGTGTCAAGAGGTGGAGTTCCTGAGCAGGGAGAAGGAGAACGCTAATGAGGAGGAGAATAGGCAGGGACGTCGTATTTGTAGGTCAAAACAGGCGAGTCCGGTGACCCTTTGACTGCCCCAGCAGGAGAAAAGGATGGTGAAGGGGAAGAGGTAAGAGCAAGGGATTGTGGAGATTGTCTGGCTAGAGAAGCGGGAGGAGTGGATGCCTTCAAGGGAATGTGAACCCTTTTGTCCGGTCGTTATTCCACTAAGGCTTCTACTGCAGAATCGCCTTCCACCGAAACAACAGTTGACACTTTTCGAGGAGAAGCAGCAATGTCAAGAAGTATATCTACACTAAAACCCTTCCCATTAGGTCCTGTGGTTTCACCCCCTTCCAGCTGAAGAGGGGTATCTTGGTCAGTCTCCGAAGGAGGCATTCTAGTGGTGTTTCCGAGATAGATGTGGGTTCTTGAACTGGTGCTCCGGGGTATGGTCATGTCCCAGGGGAAATGAGCATCTGCTCGCTGAGAAGTCCATTGAACGTAAGCCTGGCTTCTCGTATTAAGTTCAACTCTTGTTCCCATAAAGCCTGTCGTTCTTTTTCTAAAGCCTCCCAATTTAATATAACTAGTCCTCCCCCCGCCGGCTCTGTGCCTTCACTATTTCCACAAACTCCTGAGTCCTACAAACCACCTTAGACAAATCTGCAATCCCCATGCCTAGAACTTCTGGATCTGTTTCCGTAGTGCTCCACAATCCTTCTAGGGGTCGAACAATTAAGGCAACTAGAGGCGGTTTCTCTAGTGCGGTTGGCTTGGTATGAGGTAATGTTTCTTCCTTAACAAAAAATGTGAATTTGCCTTTACTGTCACAGTGGTCGGACCAGTGCACACTCTTCGGCTTTGGTAACCATCGTTTGCTGGTTACTTCCCAGGCTCAGGCTCGAGAGGTCGTTCTGCCCCTAAATGGCCTAGTGGTTGCTGTGTCTTGAGATCGATTAAGCTGCTGGTGTGAAGTCGATGGCCTTCCCTGTTGCTCCAGAGTGAGGTTGAAAGCTACTCTCGGACAAACTGCTCAGTATTTCCACTACACCTCCCACTGGGCGTACGATCTTAGCTCGGTCTTTTCGGGCTACCCGCTGTACCAACTCCTTTTTGACCTTCAAGTCATGGAAAATGTGAAGGGCTAAGATTTTCTTACGACTAGACCGGTTAGGATCTGCCAAAATTTTAAGGTCCATGTACATATTAGCTATTGAGGCCTTAGATCTTGTATGGAGCCCTATTTTGGGAGGGTGACCACAGACCGCTTCCTTGTGGGCCAAACACTTCCTACGTGATTAAGGAGATACCGACTATCTCTCAAACTTATCCTCGGCTTAAGCCCTCGCAGCCTCGGACAAGGAAGGGTGGTTCTCGCGGAAATGACAGGCAGAGGTGGAGGAGAGGGTTGCCTCACTTGCCGTTGTGGAGGAGTATCGGTTGTAACAGCCGGAGGCATCATTCCTTTAAGAAGTTGCTCTATATTGAAAGGTGGGGCAAAGGGGACTGTTTCCTCGACCACCTGTGACTCTTCCTCCGGTGTAAACGTATCTTGACTACCCTGCTCCTCAGATCCGAATTCTGGAGCTCCTTTTCCCTGAGCTTCGCCTCCTCCCATCGAGTGATGGTTAACGGACAGAGCTGTCAAAACTATCGGAAACGAGAACCCTAACTCCCTCCAAAGAACTGAGGGTCCCAAAATCAGAAGCTCTTATCCCCTCTAATCCGAAGGAGACAGGTGGTTGTTTTCAACACTGTACTGATCCGCTGGAAGTCGGCTAAATGCGCCCTCAAAACCCCTTGTTCTAGTACCAAAATATTATAGCAGTCTGTTCGGGGGTAAACGCCGCCAAAGAAAAAAGACTAGCAAGGAGGAACAAATAAACTTCCACGCAGAAATATCAAAAATAAAAACAATTGGTTGTTTTAGAATTAACAATGTCACCTTGCCCTAGAAATTAGAGAATAAAGGTATAATTTGAAATGATGACATGCGAGCTCAACCTACCCCCAAAACGTCACGTTGACAACAAGAGGAGACGAAATCTCTTTGAAGATACTGAAACAGGTCAAGCCTCCTTAACTCCTCGGTTTCCGCAACCTTGAACAGGCAAGACCCTTCTCGGTATCCAACAGACATCAGTCCCAAATCGCCCAAACAGGAAAGATAGTGCCAACTACCCAACCAGACTACAACTTCCACAAGGACGGATGCAAACCAAGATGGCAATAAGGTCACAATCACATACAAAACAAAAGTTCTCCAAAAGAAAGTTTGCTGAAATTTCTAAGGTTTTTCTCAAGTGACAGTATTGAAAACAATAACCTGTCTTCTTCGGCCCTAAGCGCCTTATAAAACAGAATTTGTCCGATTTCAGATCCAAAAGGTCAACGCAATGCAAGGAGCCAATGAGCGGAGAGCAATTGCTATCGAAATGACATAGGAAAAATAAAGCCATACGACACTCAAGGCAAAAAGTTTTACTTCTGACTCCGGCTGAACCTGGAATTGAGAGTTCAAATTTGAACCACTAATTTACCAAAAAGGTCTTGAACTGGTGCTTGGATCCAAGACTTTTACTTAGTGTAAATAATAGACCAGAAGTAAGCTGAACCTAAACTAAATTCCTACTGACATCTAACAACATAATCTCAATGATAATCTCAAAAGTTACGTGGCAATCCAAAATGTACCCCCTAGTAGGGCAAGCGGAAGCTAGTCCCATGTAATGGGATTGTAATCTGTGAGACGAAATAACTTTGTCGTTCGGCCTCCGTTAGGGGCGAAATAAAGGGCGTTCCGCTTAGTTAGAAAATAGAAGAATCTCGTCTGGCTTGGTACACTCCTTTTGCCGTACTCTGATGACCGTACAGAGGAGAAAGGGGCCGGAAATCCTTGGTAAAATAAACAGGTGCGTGTAAAGCACACGAGCTTGACAAGGGAGTAAGAGAAACTGAAGGAACCGAGTTCCCACATTTCTTTGCCAAAAACTAAACCTCCTTCCTCCAAACCAGCAATTATGCTTGTAAGGCACCTCATGCCCTACGCCCTTACCCATGTGAAAACATTAGACTCGTCCTATAACCTGTTTGAAGAAACCCTCATTCAGGCACTAAAAGAGGAAATTCACTCTTGAAAGAGGCAAAGAGACCTGGCAGATCATCCCAGGTCAGTATATTTGTCCGCAGACCCCAAGACCCATACGATGAATTGGGATTATAAGACGTTATCTGTGGCGCTTATCCTAAACCGGACAGTGAATTTCAAAATTAACAGGTACAGAGGATATCAAGATGCAGTGGTCGATACCGGAGCATTACCCAATTTGATAACTACTTCGGCTTTGCAAAAAATGCCTGAGGAACACCGGCCGTAAATTTTCCACAGTTACATATGATTGAGCACGGTTAGCAGTGGAAACCAGTTGGTCCACGGAATTATCAAGGCTATGTTGATTGAATTCTCCGATGACACGGGTTAGAGAGTCTAAATTCGACTTCCCTTCTTGGTGTTAGAAGGTAAGCAATTTGAAATTCTGTTGGGGATGGCCATCTGGACAAGGTTGAATATGGATTTAAGTGTGTGGAAGGAGCAGTTTACAGTCCGAGACCCTGAAGATCTAGAAGGGGCCCAAGTGATCGTACCCTTGGATTTTTCGAATCGGGGAAAAACGAATGTTCCTGTTTTCGGATGTTATCCTGTTTATGCCACCCACACAGCAACAAAACTGCTCGCCAGCGCCCTAGACATCTCCGAGAAGATATAACAATTCTTTATTTCCAAGCGGTGGGAAAAGGAATACAAGGAAGGATTATCACAGGTATCCACACTTCGGTGGGAAGTGGATCAGTCTTTCTCAACTTTTTTTACCAGCGATAAGACTTCCAAGCATCGGTCGGAATCTTTGGAGGTTCAACCTGAGAAACAAAAATTCAATGAACAAATGGTGTCATTATCAGTTCTGAATTTCAGACTACGCATACTTTCACTTTTCTCTGGAATCAACTCGGAACTAGAAGCTGTCTTAAAGGTAGGATATAAGGTGGAGTCTTATGTAGCTGTGGAAATCTCACCCGACGCCCAAACTGTCAGTGAGCACCGACTACAACCGCATCACCAACTGTATCCCCAACAACTTCGCATGTCCGCAATCTGTTAAGCTCAACCAAATCTGCCGCAGAATGTTGACAGCATCTTGGCAACACATTTGGCCATGCTGAAGAGAGTAGATCTGGTTGAAATTCTGTGACCTCCATTGGTCCCCAAAATGTCTAGCTTATATGAAGCCTCTAGGATAATATTTGCAATTTTGACTTAGGCAATGAATAAGTGCCATCCTGACACGCAGAAACTTTGACGCACTACATATCTGTGTAGCCTGGACACCCCTGAGTCCGCAGCAAAAAGAATCACTAAATTTGCTCACCTGAGCATTAAGTTATGGCTGTTCAAAGATAGCATATTTGTATAGATGGCCTCTGGGAGAGAGGACATTTTCCAAATTTTGCCTAAGTCCTGAAAAACTCCTAATAGCTTCTCTAAACTAATCAACGTGAAGTATCCTAATTAGTGTACATATAAAGTATAGCAGCCGCTGTACTTTATGTACGGAAATATTCGGCACCATTCCTGGTCTGCCACGTGGCAAAAACAGGTCAATAACATTCTGTCCCTTTTCTCTTCCGGCATCCTTTAGGATGATGCCACGTGTCATTTTTTTCCATTTCGCCGAACTTCTCCCAGATAGTCGTTCAGGCATACCGGCACTCAAGCGTGCTTTCAATTCTTTTCACGGTGATGAATTTCAGCCGTTCGATTTGACGGCGCGCCGAATAAATGTTGACCGTTGAATTTCACCGGTCAAATTTCCATGTTGACCATTGAATTTCGACGGTCAACATTCCGTGTTGACCGTTTAAATTTTCTTCTTGCTCCGCGAGCCGTCGATCGCCACATTTAATTTTCGTCCGTCGAAATCAAATGTCTGTTTCATTTATTTCGTGTGGTACTGCATTTCGTGCGGTACCACACGTTCTATGTTTCGTTTCATTTCGTAAGTCGCTAAAAGGAAAAAGTCGCCATGTATATTTTATATAGTTATCAACATACTCTATGCAACGAATCATCAAGACGTAACGGATAAAGCGGACGCCTATTCTGTACGGCCCATGTCAAGAGGTTTCAGGATCAAATCTAGGTTGTGTCAATAAAACTTTTGCAGGAGTTTTGTCTTCTGTATATCTTCTCATCTGTCTAAGGTAGCCATGGCTGCCTGTCAATTCTCAGTGACTACGACAAGTATGAGAACTGCAAGACTAAACAAAAAGGTAGAATACAAAATATCACTTTTCAACACTCCCCTTATTCTCTAGTCTATCTTTTCTTTCAGTCCACACTTCTCCCTACAAAATTTTCATTTGGGAGAAGGAACTGGCTTAGTCATCATATCTGCTACCATCTCTCTATCCGGTCTATATTCCAAACTAATTATTTTATTCTCAACTTTCTCTCTAACAAAGCTCAAACGAATATCCATATGCTTTGCTTTAAAGTGATGCTTAGGATTTGCTGCAATTACAAACCAGCTTGATTTTCACAAAAAATCTTTTGCACTCCACTCTTCATATATCCTAGTTCTTGAAACAAAGATTACACCCACATCAATTCTTTCACAGCCGAACAAGAAGCCATATACTCAGCCTCCATGGTGGACTGAGCAATCACCTTTTGTTGCTTGCTGCTCCAACAGCAAGCCCCATTCCCAACATACAACACATACCCAGAAGTACACCTTCTCATCGGAGCATCCCCATAACAGGCATCACTCCAAGTGGTGATGTTAGTATTATCCCCTCCCAAATGCAACCACAAATCTCTTGTTCCTATCAAGTACCGCCTGACCCTTTTGGCCGCTTCCCAATCTTTCTTGCTAGGATCATTCAGACTCCTACTTAATACTCCCACAGCTGCAGCTATATCAGGACGAGTACAGTTTATAAAATAGATCAAACTACCGACAACCTGTCTATACGGAATAGTTTGCATGAACTTGCTTTCCTCAGGTCCTAACTCATTATCCAAGATCAAGACTCCCTCTTTTGAGCTCCTCTCATTACCCTTCTTTAAGTCCATGGGAGTCGTACAACTATTTGCTTTATCCATCTGAAATTTTTCAAGCATATTCTTTATTGCTTCCTTTTGAGTTAGTCTAATTGTTTTCTTCTCTCTATCTCTTTCCATGTGAATTCCCAAAATGTACTTTAACTCTCCCAAGTCCTTCATTTCAAATCTACTCTTTAGATCCTTTTTCAGCCTATTAATTTTCCCCATTGATTTACTCAAAACAAGCAAATCATTCGCATAGATAGCAATGAAAATTATACCTTCCTCATCCTCAAATAGATAGATGGAATGATCCGTACTGATTCGGATATATCCCAAACTCGTCAAAAACTCGTCCAACTTCTTGTTCAATTGACGTGGAGCTTACTTCGGTCCATAAAGAGACTTGATCAATCTGCACACCTTACTTTCTTCTCCCTTTTCAATGGATCCTTCCGGCTATCGCATGAAGATCTCTTCTTCTAATTCCCCGTGTAAGAAAGCGGTTTTGATGTCCATCTGGTGTACTTCCATGTCTTCCGCTGCCGTTAAACTAAGTAGAATCCGGACGGTGGGAAATCTAACAACCGGAGCGAAGGTCTCCTCATAATCGATTCTCTCCTTTTGTGTGAACCCCTTTGCCACTAATCTGGCTTTGTATCGCTCAATGGTGTTATCGGGATTGAGTTTCAACTTAAATACCCACTTACATCCTATCGGCTTTTTGTCCGGAGGGCAAACCACCAACTCCCATGTGTTTGCTTCCAAAATGGAAGCCATCTCATCATTAATGGCTGTCACCCATCTACTACTTTCCGGACTATTAATTGCCTCTGAGTAAGTTTAGGGTTCGCTAAAATGTGACATCTTAGTTACCTTGTTGTTCACTTGCCTCTCTTGAAGTCTCTTGCTACTTCTCCTTCCTCCTTCAAACTCTGATGCTGGGATGGAGGGTAATCTCGGATTTCTCCGAACGACTTCATCTTCTCCCCTATCCGTGGAGTCCATCTCCGGACGTTCATCATCTGTTTCCTGTCTTTCCTCGGGTTGAATTGGAAGTACTGTCTCTAAGAGAGGATCACTCTCGATCAGATTTTTCTCTTTCTCTGCAAGGTCAGGCTGAACCGGAGTTCGGTTAGAAGAATCTGAATCTAACTCAATTTTTGATTCAATTCTAATTTTGACCGGTTTAGTGTACTTAAAGGGATCTATGGACTTTCCTTCGTCCATAACTACCAAGTGTTTTACTAGAATTATGTCTTCTCTTCCGAGATCATAAACTCTATACCCCTTTACATTTTCATCATACGTAAGTATCCCGGCTTTCCTCTAGCATCTAACTTCCAATCAGATTTTCTATGTTTAGACTAAACACTTGACTCCCAAACACCTTTAAGTGTGAAATGTCAGGTTTTCTCCCGATCCATCTTTCATAAGGTGTTTGGCCTTTTACAGCCGAGGTAAGAACTCTATTTTTCAGATAGTTAGCACAATTCATAGCCTCTGCCCAAAAACTTTTCCTTATCTTTTTATATGTCAACATACTACGAGCACTATCACTTAATGTCCGATTTAGTCTCTCGGCTACACCATTTTGTTCCGAGTTCTTTGGGACAGTCTTTTGGTGTTGAACCCCTTCCTCTTTCAAGTAATCCTCAAACTCATTAGAAGTGAATTCCCCCCCATTATCACTTCTCACTCTTTTTATAGGTGTCTCATGAAGCTTTTCACTCCAAGCTTTATACTCCTTAAAATAAGCCGAAGCCTCAAATTTGTTTTCCAATAAGTATACTCTAGAGTATCTAGACCAATCATCAGTGATAGTAAACATAAATCTTTTCCCTCCAACTGATGGCACTTTGGCCGGTCCCCATATGTCAGTGTGAACCAAATCTAAAACCTTTTCACCCTTATATGTTGCGGCTTTTGGAAAAGGCAACCTATGAGCTTTTCCTTGAGCACACCCACTACAATCATCCAAAGTCTCATCATCTCCAAAATGTATGCCCTCAACTACACCCATTTTCTTCATATCTTTTAATCTATCTAGATGCACATGTCCTAATCTTTTATTCTACATCATCAAATCACTTACACCAGCATAGTAAACTCCCGTCTTTCCATTACTCAAATTCAGCCTAAACATTCCTTGGCTACCCTTTTCAGCTGTGAAGTACACTTCATCCTCATAGTTAGCAACAAAGACTCCCTTTTTAGTACTAGTCTCAAAACCCTTATCATCTAAGACCGACGTAGAGATAAGATTCTTGTTCAACTCTGGGATAAAAAGAACATCATAGAAAGTGACTATGGATGCCTTTCCATCAACAAAGACTCTCAGATCCAAAGATCCCACTAAATTAGTGGTGACTATTCTCCCATCCCCGTACTCTATCTCTACAGTAGAGATCTTTCTCATTTTGGTAAAAAATGGTTTTTCTCTACACATATGCATAGAGGCTCCTAAATCAATAATCCATCCTTCTTCAGGAGCTTCTCTTACTCCACCGAACGCACACTTTTGCCTCCTTGGTATCTCTAACTCACCTTTCACCTCTAGCTCCTCGTTGAGGAGGAGTTCTCCATCGTCCTCATCGGAGTCCTCTTTGATGACTTGTGTTGCCACAAATGCCTTCTTTTTCTTTGCGACTGCTTTTCCGACCTGTTCCTCCTTCAATCTCAACTCTGACAGTTTAGAACATTCTGCCATGTTATGTCCCGGCTTCTTACAAAAGTGACAAAGCCCCTTCGGAGGCCTTGATCCAGATCCTTCCGATTGATTTCCTCTTCCTCCTCCACCAAAGTTTCCATAAGGTTTCTTGGAATCCTTATCTCCCCAATTAGTTCCAGCAGCCAACGCCTGAACAATCTTTCCTCCTCTCCGAATCTCAATTGTGTTTTCCCAAACCAAAATCATTTCCACAACGGAGTTCCAGACCCATCGATGATCTGGCAAGTCCTGAACCCTGTTAACAATGTTTTCATAATCATCTGGGAGTTTCATTAACAAAGTATTCACCTTCTCTTTCTCGGTTTCCCTTTTCCCTACACTATCCAACTCCATAAATAACCCGGCCAAGTTATTACAAAATTCTAACATGTTTCCCCCTTTGTACACATATGCCTGTACCTTTTGACATGCCAGCTTTTGCTGTTGAATCGTACCACTCCTGTAAATGCTGACAAGAGCCTCATACAACTCGTTTGCCCTGTCCACATGAAGATGAGGTGTAGCCACCGCTTGAGTGAGACGCCCGAGAATAAAATGAGTGGCCACGATATTGTTGAAATCCCAGATTACACTATCATTAGCCTCGGTTTTCTGAACATCTGCAGCCAAAACCGATCAAGTAGGCATCGGTGTGAGTTTCTCCTTCCCCATGTCCGACACGATGCTTTCTCCAACATCCTCTTCCACCTCTACCCCCGCAGATCCTCTTGTGAACCGCGATCCTTCAAACCGTGGTGGAACTCCCAATTTTGTGGATGGCCGACGCACACGACCACTCACAATGCACCATAGTCGTTTTTCAACCGGTGCACCTCTTATCATGGTTTCCCAATAAATGAACCCTGTTCCATTAAAAATGGGCACCCTAGAGGGTGGGCCCATAACCTGAAATTATGTGACCTCCATTGGTCCCCAAAATGTCTAGCTTATATGAAGCCTCAGGGATAATATTTGCAGTTTTGACTTAGGCAATCAATAAGTGCCATCCTGACACGCAAAAACTCTGAAAGACTACACCCGTGTGTAGCTTGGACTCCCCTGAGTCCGCAGCAAAAAGAATCACTGAATTTGCTCACCTGGGCATTAAGTTATGGCTGTTCAAAGATAGCATATTCGTACAGATGGCCTCTGAAGAGAGGACTTTTTCCAAATTTTGCCTAAGTCCTGAAAAACTCCTAATAGCTACTCTAAACTAATCAACGTGAAGTATCCTAATTAGTGTACATATAAAGTACAGCAGCCGCCGTACTTTATGAACGAAAATATTCGGCACCATTCCTGGTCTGCCACGTGGCAAAAGTAGGTCAATAACATTCTGTCCCTTTTCTCTTCCGGCATCCTATAGGATGATGCCACGTGTCATTTCTTTCCATTTCGCCGAACTTCTCCCAGATAGTCGTTCCGGCATACCGGCACTCACGCGTGCTTTCAGTTCTTTTCACGGTGATGAATTTCAGCCATTCGATCTGACGGCGCGCCGAATAAATGTTGACCGTTGAATTTCACTGGTCAAATTTCCATGTTGACCGTTGAATTTCGACGGTCAACATTCCGTGTTGACCGTTTAAATTTTCTTCTTGCTTCGCGAGCCGTCGATCGCGACATTTAATTTTCGTCAGTCGAAATCAAATGTCTGTTTCATTTATTTCGTGCGGTACTGCATTTTGTGTGGTACCACACATTCTATGTTTCGTTTCATTCCGTAAGTCGCTAAAAGGAAAAAGTCGCCATGTATATTTTATATAGTTATCAAACATACTCTATGCAACGAATCATCAAGACGTAACAGATAAACCGGACGCCTATTCCGTACGGCCCATGTCAAGAGGTTTCAGGATCAAATCCTGGTTGTGTCAATAAAACTTTTGCAGGAGCTTTGTCTTCTGTATATCTTCTCATCTGTCTAAGGTAGCCTTGGCTACCTGTCAATTTTCAGTGACTACGACAAGTATGAGAACTGCAAGACTAAACAAAAAGGTAGAATACAAAATATCACTTTTCAACACTGGTAGTAGTAGGATGGCCATGTCAGGGATACTCTCTAGCAAGGAAGGGTGAGGGACATCAAGACAATCGAAGACGAACTTTCTTTCAAATGATAAAATTAATTTCTTGGTTGCAGCAGCTGAAAGATACGCTAGTGGGGTATGTCTTAGAGAATGTCCACCCATGAAACGATAAAATAAAATACGTCGCCAATAGCTCGAATTAAGTTACGCAGGTTCTAGGGGCTCCCCTTGTTTATGATGCAACACAAATGGGATCAAGAGCTCATTGAGTAAGGGCTTACAAGACTAATCTAATCCCATTTTCCATCCTCCGCTAACTCTTACAGAACCACAAAACAGATCCCCAGATTACTCTGCAACAGATTCTTGGACCTAGGCGGATGGCCACTCCAGTGACATAGGCTGATTGTCTCCCATTCTTGTGGTGCAACAAACCAGTTGGACTATGGTAAGCCCTGCCAACTCTGGTTTCCTTCCCCAACAGCCATGCATATCGGAAGGGAGCGGCAAGAATGATTATCGACAACAAAACTCAAACTTGGACAACCCCGACCGTCGAGAAACAAGAACAGACAATGGGATTCCAACCGGCAACAATGGATGAACTAGGTATCGCAAATATTTACAGGTGCACCCTACTCTCTTTTCGGGCTACCCGTTGTACCAACTCCTTCTTAACCTTCAAGTCATGGAGAATGTGAAGGGCTAAGATTTTCTTACGACTAGGCAGGTTAGGATCTGCCAAAATTTTAAGGTCCATGTACATATTAGCTATTGAGGCCTTAGATCTTGTATGGAGCCCTATTTTGGGAGGGTGACCACAGACCGCTTCCTTGTGGGCCAAACACTTCCTACGTGATTAAGGAGATACCGACTATCTCTCAAACTTATCCTCGGCTTAAGCCCTCGCAGCCTCGGACAAGGAAGGGTGGTTCTCGCGGAAATGACAGGCAGAGGTGGAGGAGAGGGTTGCCTCACTTGCCGTTGTGGAGGAGTATCGGTTGTAACAGCCGGAGGCATCATTCCTTTAAGAAGTTGCTCTATATTGAAAGGTGGGGCAAAGGGGACTGTTTCCTCGACCACCTGTGACTCTTCCTCCGGTGTAAACGTATCTTGACTACCCTGCTCCTCAGATCCGAATTCTGGAGCTCCTTTTCCCTGAGCTTCGCCTCCTCCCATCGAGTGATGGTTAACGGACAGAGCTGTCAAAACTATCGGAAACGAGAACCCTAACTCCCTCCAAAGAACTGAGGGTCCCAAAATCAGAAGCTCTTATCCCCTCTAATCCGAAGGAGACAGGTGGTTGTTTTCAACACTGTACTGATCCGCTGGAAGTCGGCTAAATGCGCCCTCAAAACCCCTTGTTCTAGTACCAAAATATTATAGCAGTCTGTTCTGGCGTGACCGCCGCCAAAGAAAAAAGGCTAGCACGGAGGAACAAATAAACTTCCACGCAGAAATATTAAAAATAAAAAGAATTGGCTGTTTCAGAATTAACAATGTCACCTTGCCCTAGAAATTAGAGAATAAAGGTAATATTTGAAATGATGACATGCGAGCTCAACCTACCTCCAAAACGTCACGTTGACAACAAGAGTAGACGAAATCTCTTTGAAGACACCAGAACATGTCAATATTTTTGTCCGCAGACCCCAAGACCCCTATGATGGATTGGGATTATAAGATGTTATCTGTGGCGCTTATAATTAACCGGACAGGGAATTTCAAAATTAAAAGGTATAAAGGATATCAAGATACAGTGGTCAACACTGGAGCATTACCCAATTTGATAACTACTTCGGCTTTGCAAAAAATGCCTGAGGAACACCGGCCGTAAATTTTCCACAGTTATATATGCTTGAGCACGGTTAGCTGTGGAAACTAGTTGGTCCACAGAATTATCAAGGCTATGTTGATTGAATTATCCGATGACACGGGTTAGAGAGTCCAAATCCGACTTCCCTTCTTGGTGGTAGAAGGTAAGCAGTTTGAAATTCTGTTGGGGATGGCCATCTGGACAAGGTTGAAAATGGATTTAAGTGTGTGGAAGGAGTAGTTTACAGTCCGAGACCCTGAAGATCTGGAAGGGGCCCAAGTGGTCGTACCCTTGGATTTTTCGACCTTGAAGAGGCAAGACCCTTCTCGGTATCCAACAGACATCAGTCCTAAATCGCCCAAACAGGAAAGATAGTGCCAACTACCCAACTGGTCTACGACTTCCACAAAAGACAGATGCAAACCAAGATAGCAATAGGGTCGCAATCACATACAAAACAAAAGTTCTCCAAAAGAAAGTTTGCTCGAATTTCTAATGGTTTTATCAAGAGACAGTACTGAAAACACCAACCTGTCTCCATTAGCCCCCATCGCCTTATACAAAAGAATTTGTCTGGTTTCAGATCCAAAAGGTCAACACAATGCAAGGAGCCAATGAGCGGAGAGCAATTTCTATCGAAATGACATAGGACAAATAAAGCCATACGACACTCAAGGCAAAAAGTTTTACTTCTGACTCCGGCTGAACCTGGAACTGAGAGTTCAAATTTGAACCACTAATTTACCAAAAAGGTCTTGAACTGGTGCTTGGATCCAAGACTTTTACTTAGTGTAAATAATAGACCAGAAGTAAGCTGAACCTAAACTAAATTCCTACTGACATCTAACAACATAATCTCAATGATAATCTCAAAAGTTACGTGGCAATCCAAAATGTACCCCCTAGTAGGGCAAGCGGAAGCTAGTCCCATGTAATGGGATTGTAATCTGTGAGACGAAATAACTTTGTCGTTCGGCCTCCGTTAGGGGCGAAATAAAGGGCGTTCCGCTTAGTTAGAAAATAGAAGAATCTCGTCTGGCTTGGTACACTCCTTTTGCCGTACTCTGATGACCGTACAGAGGAGAAAGGGGCCGGAAATCCTTGGTAAAATAAACAGGTGCGTGTAAAGCACACGAGCTTGACAAGGGAGTAAGAGAAACTGAAGGAACCGAGTTCCCACATTTCTTTGCCAAAAACTAAACCTCCTTCCTCCAAACCAGCAATTATGCTTGTAAGGCACCTCATGCCCTACGCCCTTACCCATGTGAAAACATTAGACTCGTCCTATAACCTGTTTGAAGAAACCCTCATTCAGGCACTAAAAGAGGAAATTCACTCTTGAAAGAGGCAAAGAGACCTGGCAGATCATCCCAGGTCAGTATATTTGTCCGCAGACCCCAAGACCCATACGATGAATTGGGATTATAAGACGTTATCTGTGGCGCTTATCCTAAACCGGACAGTGAATTTCAAAATTAACAGGTACAGAGGATATCAAGATGCAGTGGTCGATACCGGAGCATTACCCAATTTGATAACTACTTCGGCTTTGCAAAAAATGCCTGAGGAACACCGGCCGTAAATTTTCCACAGTTACATATGATTGAGCACGGTTAGCAGTGGAAACCAGTTGGTCCACGGAATTATCAAGGCTATGTTGATTGAATTCTCCGATGACACGGGTTAGAGAGTCCAAATCCGACTTCCCTTCTTGGTGGTAGAAGGTAAGCAGTTTGAAATTCTATTGGGGATGGCCATCTGGACAAGGTTGAATATGGATTAAAGTGTGTGGAAGGAGCAGTTTAGAGTCCGAGACCCTGAAGATCTAGAAGGGGCCTAAGTGGTCGTACCCTTGGATTTTTCGAATCGGGGAAAAACCAATGTTCGCGTTTTCGGATGTTATCCTGTTTATGCCACCCACACAGCAACAAAACTGCTCGCCAGCACCCTAGACATCTTCGAGAAGATATAATAATTCCCTATTTCCAAGCGGTGGGAAAAGGAATACAAGGAAAGATTATCACAGGTATCCACACTTCGGTGGGATGTGGATCAGTCTTTCTCAACTTTTTCTACCAACGATAAGACTTCCAAGCCTCAGTCGAAATCTTTGGAGGTTCAATCCGAGAAACAAAAACTCAATCAACAGGTGGTGTCATTATCAGCTCCGAATTTTCGGACTTTGGATACTATCACTTTTTTCTGAATGAGCTCCGAAGTAGAAGCTGTCTTAAAGGCACGATATAAGGTGGAGTCTTATGTAGCCGTGGAATTCTCACCCGACGCCCAGGCTATCAGTGAGCACCGACTATAACAGCTTCACCAACTGTATCCCCAACAACTTCGCGTGTCCGCAATCTGTAAAGCTCAACCAAGTCTTTCGCAAAATGTTGACAGTATCTTGGCAACACATTTGGCCATGCTGAAGAGAGTAGATCTGGTAGTAGTAGGATGGCCATGTCAGGGATACTCTCTAGCAAGGAAGGGTGAGGGACATCAAGACAGCCGAAGACGAACTTTCTTTCAAATGATCAAATTAATATCTTGGTTGTAGCAGCTGAAAGATACGCTAGTGGGGTATGTCTTGGAGAATGTCTACTTGGGATACGATAAAATAAAACACGTCGCCAATATCAAGAATTAAGTTACGCAGGTTCTAGGGGCTCCACTTATTTTTGATGCAGCACAAATGGGATCAAGAGCTCACGGAGTAAGGGTTTACAAGACTAATCTAATCCCATTTTCCATCCTCCGCTAACTCTTACAGAACCACAAAACAGATCCCCAAATTACTCTGCAACGGATTCTCGGACCAGGGCGGATGGCCACTCCAGTGACATAGGCTGATTGTCTCCCATTCTTGTGGTGCAACAAACCAGTTGGACTATGGTAAGCCCTGCCAACTCTGGTTTCCTTCCCCAACAGCCATGCATATCGGAAGGGAGCGGCAAGAACGATATTTGACAACAAAACTCAAACTTGGACAACCCCGACAGTCGAGAAACGAGAACAAGCAATGGGATTCCAACCGGCAACAATGGATGCACTAGGTATCGCAAATATTTACAGGTGCACCCTACTCGGACAGAGCATGGATTTGAATGCGGTCAAATCAATCTCCTCACTTACGGGCTAGTTACCTTGAAGCTCCAAAATTGTTAGCAATTTAGGCCATTGTGTAACTTAAGGGGGGGAGAGAGGAAAGGAGAAAAATTCACATATTCCATCTAGTGGGGGGGAGCGAAGGCTCGGAAAGTGAAAGATTAGCGGAAGTTGTCAGCAGTAGTGTCCTAACCATAGGGGGAGACATAGACCCACAAGTAGGACCAGAATTTAATATCACCAGGTGGGCCGACCACAAGAAGCATGGGCAGCAATAGAGCTAGGGGAAATGGATAGGACCTTGGGGGAGTAGTTGGACCCTCAACAGAAGGCCCGGCTATCAAAACTACTGGCAAGGAACCAGTAGGTGTTCACTTGGTCAGAAATAGATGTCGCCATCTACAAAGGAGCCCCTTTCCGAATTGATTTGATCGACGAGACGACAACGCATTGGCAGAAGAAGTATCCTCTAAAATTCAAGGAAAATGAGTTTATCTCAGCTAAAGTCCAAATTTTGGTAGACGCCGGATTGGTTTAAAAGAGTACCGAACTCCATGGGTTCGCTTACCCAATAGTTCTTCCTCCCAAGAAAGACTCATCCGGGAAGACCGTAGATTTCGGGATGTGTAGGGACTATTGTATGCCAAACACTACCACCATTCCTGACCGGTATCCGATGCCGACTCCGAAAGAGAATTTCGATTATCTTGCTTGAACCACCATTTACTCCACTTTGGACATGAAGAATGGGTTTCACCAAATTGCAATGGAACAAAAGCACCGTGAGAGAACGACATTTTGGGATGGGTCTAGATTGTATCAATGGCTTTACATGCCTTTTGGACTGAAGAATGCATCGGCCAAATTCCAACGGGCGATGAACAAAGCCCTCCAAGGATCGATCGCGCTCGGTGTTACATTGATGATGTCATCATCTTCTCTAAGACCTTTGAGGAACACTTGGAGCATGTCGAGATTGACATCCGGGCCCTTGACGCAGCGGGTTTGAAATGTCACCCGGGCAAAGGTATTTTTGGTGTGCAAAAAATAATCTACCTCGGACATGAGGTCACACCCGAGACAGTTAGGCCCCATATGGTCAAGGTGGCATCCCTTAGAGTTATTCCTCCACCGCAGGACATCTTTTCCCTTCGCACCTTTTTGGGACTGGCCAACTACTATCGGCGATTTATCCCCGAGTTAGTAGTCACGCCCAGCCTCTGAATCAGTTACTGCAGAAGGACCAAGAATAGCAGTGGGCCAAAGAGCAACAGATCGCCTTTTAATTCTTGAAAGACGCTTTGAAACAACATCCTGTGCTCCGATGCCGGACCACCAAAAGCCTTTTTTTCTTAACAATGACTGTAGCAGGTTTGAGTAAAGAGCCGTGTTGGCTCAAATAGATGACGCCGGGGCTGAGTATGTGGTGGCTTAGGTTAGCAGGAGCAATAATCGAGTGGAAGGGAATTAGAGGAGTTTCCATAAAGAGCTCCTCGCAGCTGTTTGGGCAATTCAACATTTCCGGCCATTTTTATACGGGGTCCGTTTTACTCTGATTACGGACCATCAACCTCTCAAATGGATCATCGAAAATAGTAACTTGACCAGCAAACTCGCCAGATGGGTTCTGATCATGTAGGAATACGACTTCAGTATTATCCACCACGGAGGGGAAATCCACGGGAATGCGGTCGGACTGAGCCGAAATCTCGATCCCTCCACTATGGATTCTACCGGAGCACGGCGCGATAAGGATTCGGAGATCAGTCTGGGACTTATTCGAGCCTCTTGTGCTTTATTCTGGCTTCCCAGAATTGGGGGGGAACTGTCCACTTTTGCGGCGAACGTTGAGGGGCAGGCACTGACAGGAGCCGGACGAATCTCCTCTTTCCCACTTCGCTGGAGTTCAATTGTCCCGAGTACAAAACCGAATGGCGGTGTAAAAGAGGTAACAACACCCCACAATACGTCACAATGCACAGCGGAAAACACCAAGGATCTCCGCGTAGCAACAGCAAGAGCACACAGAACTCGCAGACAGGGTTGGGCTTTATTAATTGAAAAGAGAGTACAAGATTGCGCTAGCTGCGTAAATCTATTTCAGGTCTACTTTCGGTGTCTCATTCACTCGGTCTACTCGTCTATTTAAACTAGCTAACTGCTAGTCAACCTAGTACTATAAAGTTGTACACGTGGCCTTCGCGGCCAACCGAGATCTATCCAAAACTTCCTTCTAGAACTATACAGTTACATCTACATTCTGCGGCGTTGCTATGCTGCGCTGCTGCGCTACTAAGTTGCTATGTTGCTATGCTGCGCTAGTCTGGGATCGCAGCTGCGCTGCTCTGGAATTGCAACTGCGCTGCTCTGAAATCGCAACAATAGCAGCCTAGCCCCCGACCACTAAATACCCAATTCTGTAACCCTGTTACAGTGCCTCCCACTAAGGAGTCAGCGTCCCGCTGAACTCAGGGAAACTGTAGTTGCCGGAGTATGTCATATGTTTCTTCACGATACTCTTCAAACTCCTGGCGAAGGGCGTCGAGTTGATTTTGGAGCTGTTCACATCGAGTCTCCAGTAATGCGATGTGATGATCTGCAGCTGCCAACCGCCTCCGAGTGATGCGTTCCCGAACCTCATTTTCCCCTTCCTCAACCTCCGGTACTTTGGATTACTGCGGAACGTCTGCCGATGGAGACTCCTCGGGTGTCGGAATCCTGGGATCTTCGTGTTCAGCCACTGGGGGAACCTCCTCTGGTTCCTCGTCCGCCGGTTCCCACCGAGGTACCTTCCGTAATTTGAAGGACACATGTTTCCTTGCAGCTCGGGCTCGCTGCAGAGCATTCCTTCGAGCCAGCTTGAGTACTCGCACCTCTAGGGTGACCTCCGCGCGATAGATGATGTCGTGGAGGCGGACATCCCACGGGTGATAATGGCGGAGTAACCCGGGAACATCAATCTTGTACCTGTAGTTTTCCTCTACCACTTCCACAAACGGCAAGGTGTGAGGATTCAGCTGCACATAACCTTTATGATTATTTCCCAGGTCCTTGGTCCGCATGAAATTCCACGCTGGGTGTGACGAAACATCGGCAGGGATACGGATAGGATCTCCAGACTTCCCTATGCGCCATTCCTCGGGCCACTCCGAAGGATTCCAATAAAACCTTTTGGCGAAGCTGAAGGCGAGGTCCGGATGCTGGGAGTCGAGCGGTAGTGGAAAGAGGTAGTCAGGAATTTCCTCTCCCTGTTCACTCTCCTCCTCTGAATCTCTTCGGTTTTCGCGCAAGAGAAACACATCGTCACCGCTGGGGTATTGTTCCTCTGCCTTTTTCTCAGCGCTTTCAGACGACTGCTCGTCCGCGGTGCTCTCCTTGTTTGGGTCCCGCATCACCTCCAGATCTGAAGCTCGCTCCTCAATTGGCGGAGGCGTTGGTTCACGTTCCGGTTCCTCTGCCTCCGACAGCTCATGATCCGCTTGAAATTCCTGATCACCTTCCCGAGTTTGGGTGTATTCAGGGTCTTGTGAGTTTTCTGACCCCTCCCCTCCACTGGTCTCTGCCAGTCCTGCCTCGCTACTGGCGCTTTCCTCCGGTTCCGGCTCCACTTCTACTTCTCTTCGCTTGCTTGCTTCCACCATGGCCTCCGCCGCCCTTAGCAAACTTTCAGGACGGTTCGGGTCTCCTTGTCCCACCCGTACCAGTCTCCTCCTTTTCGGTGGTGGAGAGGACGACGATGCCATAGACACAGATGAACCTTTAGTTTGCGACTGTCGTAGGCGATGGGTTGAAGGGTTTTTCCTTGATCCTGCATAAGGATCGCTCCAATAGCCATATCGCTAGCGTCAATAATTACTGTCCAAGGTAAATCTGGATCGGGAACAGCTAACAGAGGGGCGGTAACCAACCGCTCCTTTAACGTGTTAAAGGCTGTTTCTTGCGCCGCTTTCCAATCATAGGGCGCATCATTCTTAAGCAATTCCGTGAGCGGTGCAGCGATTTTTGCGAAACCTTCAACAAAACGTCGATAATATGAGCATAGTCCGAGAAAGCTTCGTAGCTCCGTAATATTCGTTGGCTGCGGCCACTCCTTTACTACTCTAGTCTTGTTGGGATCTAGTGCGATCCCGTCTCGGCTCACCACATGGCGTAGAAAGTCAATTTTCTCTTTAAAGAAGTCACATTTACTTCTTTTTGCGTATAACTTATGCTCCCGAAGAACTTGGAGGACCGTCCGTAAGTGCTTCACATGCTCCTCCTGCGTTCGGCTATACACCAATATGTCACCTAGAAGACGATCACGAATGCGTCTAGATATTGTCGAAAGCTGGAATTCATTAAATACATAAAGGTCGCCGGTGCGTTAGTCAACCCGAACGGCATTACCCGAAACTAGAAATGACCGTATCGAGTTATGAACGCCGTCTTTTCCACATCCTCCTTGGCAATTCTTATCTGGTGGTAGCCGCTCCGCAAGTCGATTTTCGAAAAATATTTGGCACCTCGAAGTCGATCCAACAATTCGTCTATCCTCGGTAGGGGGTACGCATTCTTCACCGTTAACTTGTTCAGCGCTCGGTAATCTATACACATACGGAACCCTCCATCTTTCTTGTTCACAAAGAGAACAGGGGCTCCATACGGTGACTTGCTTGGTTCGATTGCTCCGGCTTCGACCAACTCCGCGAGTTGCTTTTTCAATTCGTCCAACTCGGTGTAGCTCATCTTGTACATCCGATTAGCCGGAGGTACCGCTCCAGGAACAAGCTCTATTTTATGATCCACTTCGCGCTTCGGAGGTAATCCTTCGGGGAGCTTCGGGGGAAATACATCTGCGTACTCCTCGAGAAGTTTTGACACGACTTCCGGGGCCTCTTCGGAAGTCTTTCCAATGTCGTCACTTTCTTTGGAGTCGAAGTCGGGGTCCTTCTTTTTCCATTCTTCCGGGATCTCCTCCTTCGCCTCCTCCATTGGCTGGACGACCGCCATATAAATCATTTCCCCTTTCTTAAGTGCCCTCTTAAGCTGTAAGGCCGAAAGCAGGCGTCCCTCTTCCGTTCCCTTACCAGCCGCTCCCGCTGTTACCTCAAACTCTTCTTCACCTTTCTTCACTCTCATGGCGCCACTTCTCCAGTCAATCATCGGATTCCATTTTTGCAGCCACGGCTTCCCCAATATTACCTCATGATCCCCAAGAGGTAATACATGAAGCGTGTCGTACCATCGGAATTTCCCAATGCCGACGCGCAACCTCGGGGTACGATGGGTGATTGATAGGGAACTGCCGTCGGCCAATTGCACCGACTGAGGATTATGTAGTACCACAAGAGGAAGTTTCAACCTTTTCACCGTCGCCTCGTTAATGAAGTTCCCCGACGCTCCGGAGTCCACCATGAAGTCAGCTGCACTCACTCCTATTTGACCCCGAAATATCAAAGGGTCACCTCCTTCTCCGGCTAACCTCATAACGGTAAGTTTTCCCTTTTTGGGGTCTTTCCGTTTTGGACACTCCCGAGCCATGTGATCCGGAGAACCGCACTGGAAGCATAGGCCATTTTGCCTCCTCCGTTGGATTTCCTCGGGGGACAAGTCATTGGTCTTGGTCTTGGTGGTTTTCTTCTTTTTCCGCAGGACGTTGACCGCTTCCTTATCCTCATTAATTGCGCCGAGCTCCATGGGGGTTGGACCTTCGTCTCGTCGGTTTCCTCCGCTACTGCTCGACCCGTAGTGATAAGGTCTCCGGAGGTTGAAGTTGACCGAATCGGTCCGCTCCGCAAACTTGATGATTGCTGAGAGAGGGGGAGTTGTGCTTTCCCGAGCAAGCCATTGCTCCACATCCCTATGAATAGACGACTTAAGCCCCTTCACGAAACGATCCACGGCTTCATCCTCCGTCATCGTAGGTATTTGAACCTTGCACTCTAAGAACCTCTGCGTAAACTCCATCACTGAAGTTCGTTGCTTCAATACTGCGATCTTATCTCTCGCCGCCTTCACCGTGTTGACACGCTGCCAAGTGTCGCGGAGGAGTTGAACGAAGAGCGCCCAGACGGTCGGTGACTCATCGTCCTCTACCAATGTTCTCCACCAAGCCCCCGCTGCCCCTTTAAGAAGACCACCCGCGTAGTGAATCTTCTCACGATCCGATAGGCTAGGAAAATTCTCGAGATAGTTCGCCACGGAGAATAGCCATGAGTCAAGGTTCTTGTGTCTTGCAGGGTCAAACTCGTCGGGAAGCCGTAATTTCGGTCTTCGGGAGTCTCTCTCGATGCCTCCATGAGGTTGCTCCCCTAGACGCGTCTCCAAGGCCATGACGGTGTTACTCAGCTGCGTATTCTGTAATCTCACACTTTCCAACTCCCTGAGAACTTGCGCCAACATTTTTGCAGTGGATACACCGTGTTCATCCATGCTGTCGAGTCACGGGTAACAGCTCCGATACCATTGTAAAAGAGGTAACAACACCCCACAATACGTCACAATGCACAGCGGAAAACACCAAGGATCTCCCCGTAGCAACAGCAGGAGCACACAGAACTCGCAGACAGGGTTGGGCTTTATTAATTGAAAAGAGAGTACAAGATTGCGCTAGCTGCGTAAGTCTATTTCAGGTCTACTTTCGGTGTCTCATTCACTCGGTCTACTCGTCTATTTAAACTAGCTAACTGCTAGTCAACCTAGTACTATAAAGATGTACACGTGGCCTTCGCGGCCAACCGAGATCTATCCAAAACTTCCTTCTAGAACTATACAGTTACATCTACATTCTGCGGCGTTGCTATGCTGCGCTGCTGCGCTACTAAGTTGCTATGCTGCTATGCTGCGCTGGTCTGGGATCGCAGCTGCGCTGCTCTGGAATCGCAACTGCGCTGCTCTGAAATCACAACAATAGCAGCCTAGCCCCCAACCACTAAGTACCCAATTATGTAACCCTGTTACAGGCGGCTTATGATTGTGACAGAGGCATTCTTCTCCGGAAATAGGCTTATGGGACAAGGAAAGTGGTTCCCCCTTTCTTAGATCGAGAAATTTTGATGTTCCGGCTCCATCAGCAATGTGGTCACTTTGGGCAAAAAAAGACTACTTTTATGGTCACATAATATTATTGGGGGCACGGGTTGCAAACTCAAGTCAACTGAATTGTGCAAACTTGCTCTTTTGCCATCGAGTTAAAGCACCTTTTGACAAAAAGGGCCTAACCGAGCTTTATTCTCTTACCATGCGGGGGATGTTTTATCGATGGTCTTTAGATCTTGTAAGGCCTCTTTTGACCAGCAGACCGGGGAATCGCTTTGTTTGAGTCATGATCAAACATTTTTCAAAATGGATAGAATTGGTGGGTTTGCTCGGAAAGGAGTCCAAAGCTATTGTAGATGCCTTCTTTCAAAGAGTGTTGTCACAATTTGGAGTGCCTGTAGAGGTTGTAATAGATCAAGGATCTGAATTTGCTGGAGAATTTAACCCTTTTGGAGAAATGTCTCATCGACCATCATCTTACCAATCGCGACCACCCCCAAATGGACGGTTTGGCCGAAAGGTGCGTACAGACAGTGAAGCGGTCACTACCGAAATATGCAGTTGAAGAAGATTTGGGGGAGTGGGACAAGCGGGTGCCTTGGATCGCCATGGGATACAAGTTCAATCGGCAAGCCTCTCTCCATTCCTGTAACCCTTACTTCATTTTATTTGGACTATATCCCATCCTCCCCGGCGCTCTTTCAGCCCAAGCAGTGGTCCTCGCGTTGATGGATAATCAAGGGACGGTCGGGAAACTAATCGTTGACAGAGCCAAAGTGTTCCACTGAGAGATGCCTCTCACCATGGGGAATTTACACGCAGCGCAACATCGGGATCAGTTATGGTATTCTCAACGCAGGAGCGGGAACTATGTACCTCGACAACGTCGATTCATGCCCAGAGACTTTGTGCATCGGATGCAGCAGGAAAAGGACACGCTAGATATTTCTGTCGAGCGAGTGATTTTAAAAGTGGTGGATATTTCCAATAAATGAGTTTTTACCTTGGAAAGAATAGATGGCCGAAGAATCAAGGAGAATCAGATCAATGTAGCCCATTGCCACCTTCGAGGCTTGGAAGACGAACCCACCTTCCATCTAAGTTACTTTACCGAACCTCCTTCCTACTCCTTGGACTGCATGCCATCATTCTCACCGGACCCTATTTTGGTCTGTGACAGATGGAGCCAATGCTGGCATGAAACATGTATCCCCTCCTCTTAGGAACCACACACCCAACCCCAAGGCCCTTGGTTTTGTGAGAACTGTTAATAGGGCGAGTAAATCTATATCTTAGTCAAGGTGGACTAAGAGGGGGAGAAATTGGGATATCAGCCCTAGAGGGGGGGAATAGGGTATCTTTTCACCTCCCTACGCTTTAAGTTCCCATGCGGGCTCCATTTCCTCTTTATTTTGCATGCATTTCCTCAGGGGATTTGGTGCCAAAAATGGGCATGGTTACTATCATAGAGAGCACGTGCACGGGGGGGGTGGCATTTGCAGAACCCCCACATCAACTAAGGTGGGTTGTGGGCCTTACCTTATATTTCAGAGGCACGCTCGACAACTGTCAAGCTCATGTGCATTCTATGCACATTTATATTCCCATGATTTTTGGGGCCTCATTTCACCCTGTACGCACCACAGCGTACAGGGAAGGGGAAGACAACCAGCCAGATCAGATCCTTGTATTCTCACCCACGAGCACAACGCAATTTAGTTCACCTCAAACGGAGGTGGAACGGCGGAGTTATTTCGTTGCAACGGTGGCAGCTCCATGACATGGCATCTGTTCTATGTAACTCTAGCGGAGGGGTACATTCTGGAAAGCCACGTAAACTTTGGGATTGTCCTGTAGATTTGGATGTTAGCCGTCAGTAGGATATTAGTTCAGGCCAAATAGACGGGCAAAGCATTTATTACGTTGGGTCAAAGTTAGGCGGTTTCACGTCAATTCATGACTTTTGTTGCCTATTAGTGTACCACAAGAGGACCGTTTGCTGCAAATCCAGCCAGAGCCATTCGCCTTACTTTTTGCCCTAAGTGTAGTACATACTGTTTTTTCTTATGTTAGTACGATAACAATTGCTAGCCGCTGATTGTTTTCTGGAATTGCTTTGACTTTGGCCCCTTCAGTAGGACAAACTGTGATGTATAAGGCATTTGGGGCCGAAGGAGACAGGTTGTTTTTCAGTACTGTCTCCTGATAAAAACCTTAGAAATTCTAACAAATCTTCTTTTGAAGAACCTTTGTTTATTATGTGATTGTGACCCTATTACCATCTTGGTTTGCATTTTTCCTTTGTGGAAGTTGTAGTTCGTTGGGTAGTTGGCAATATCTTTCCTTATTGGGCGATTTGGGACTTGTGGTTGTTTGATACCGACACGGGTCTTGCCGTTTCCGGGTTGCGCAAACCGAGGAGTTAAGGAGGACATTACCTCTTTCGATGTCTTCTAGAGAGATTTCGTCTCCTCTTGTTGTCAACGTTTTTTTGGGGGTATGGTAAGCTCGCTTGCTATTATTTTGAATCCTATCTTTATGTATATTTTTCTAGGGCATGGTGATATTGTTAATTATGAAACATCTTATTGTTCTTTTAATTTTTTGTTATTCTGTGTGGAAGTGCCTTTGTTCTCTCTTTAGTAGTCTTATTTTAGTTTCGGTTGCGTTTCAACCGGGGTTAAATACTAGAATCTTTTAGACCAGAACTATGGGTTTTGAGGGAATCTTTGTTAGACTTCTAGCGGACCGGCACTAATTGGAATATCAGCCCTAGAGGGGGAGGATAGGGTATCTTTTCACCTCCCCACGCTTTCACTTCCCATGCGGGCTTCATTTCCTCTTTTGTTTTGCATGAATTTCCCAAGGGATTTGGTGGCAGTAATGGGCATGGTCACTATCATGGGAAGCACGTGCACGGGAGGGGGAATTTGCACAACCCCCACATCAACTAAGGTGGGCTGTGGGCCTTATTTTATATTTCCCAGGCACGCTCGACAGTTGTCTATTTGTTGGAATCAGGGAATCATTGAATCGCGTGACTTTTAATTCAATTTTGTCATCACACTGTTGGATTATCCAAAAAAATAGGGATGTGACAACTTTCTTGTGTCGTGGACCACTCACTCTGTAAGTATATTTTGAGTGACGATGCCTCTATTGGAATTTACTAAAGATTGAACCACTTGACATCCTAAATACGTTTTTTTCGTCACATTGATGGAATGTTCAAAATGATTGGAGTAGCGACGACTTCATGCCGTGGCGGACAATACACTCTGTAAGTATATTTTGAACCCATCTATTAAGTGAAATCCAGATCTTTCATTTTTCAAGTTTACTTCCGTATTCTCTCACCTTTTTGTGCAGCCGCCTCTTCTTTTTCATTTTTTTCATCACGTCTAACTAATATCAAAAGATCACAGAAGCCAAGTATATAGGCGACACCCTAGTGTCTTGCCGTATTGTCGTCGCTACCTTCCACTACACCGTCGATCGTATTTAGCGTGTATGTTTTTTTTGTCACTTATAACATCTTTTCTCCGTACACATTTGTCCAATTTTCAATTTAAGACCGCCATTCGTAAGCTGAGAATACAACCTTTCAATCGCAACCGTCAGATCCACAATCCGACATGTATGTATGGAGAAAAAATGTTTTAAGAGACAAAAAAAACATACACGCTAAATACGATCGACGGTGTACCTCAACGTAATCAACGACGTCGGCCAAGAATAGAACGGGAAGAGGTACGAAAGGGGGAAAAAAGGGAAAGAGATGCCACGGAAACCGTTATAGGAGTAAAGAGTACCGCGAAAGAATAAGAAAGAGAAAGGGAGGCGCCCAGTGTTGAAATCACTAGATTTATAGAGTATTTTCTAGGTCTAAATAACTTAGTGAAAAAGAAAAAAAAAACGCAAGCAGTCTGCCTCCACCTCATCTCCTTATCCCCAATACTTGTTGTTGTCACTGAAGAAAAGAGAGGGTGCTGAAGCCATGGCTGCCTCAGCTCCATAAGTAGGACTGAAGAGTGACATTAGTCACTCTAAACAAAAGGTTGAGTTTCGACAGGACTCAAACCTCCGACCGGCAGAGCGAGTCTTAGCCGTCAGCTCTAACTGGTCTTTCGTAGAAGTTTGTTAGAGCACATAGAGTGTAATATATATTTAAACATTGTCTAGAGGATCTGGTCCATTTAATGGAACTACGGATAGAAGGCATAGAGACCAGTTACACATTTGGTACAAACACGTCACGCATGAAACAAATGAACTGGACATTTGTTTCGACGACTAACATTAAAAGCCGATTTGGATCCGACGACACATACTGACGCCGATATCCCAGAATGGTCGCTTGGCGTTTTTCAGGCGAGACATGACTTGGCGCCACGTGGCTGGATGACATTGGGACACGAAAATCTTGGGAAACATAAGGACGAGTAAAAAGAAGACATACGTTTAACCAATAGCCTTGTCGTATATAGGCCGTACAGAAATCACACCGGTCATATTACCTTTCTATACTATACAGTCCTATGATTGGTTCGTACTCTAGTAGATTGGGGTTGTGAGACAGGTTTAGTCCTTAGAGAATTCAGCAGGTAGTCCCCTCTCTCCTAGAGAGTTTGTATAAAACTTGGCATCTTCGCCGCTTCATAACTTATCGGCTGGTTGGCCGTTTTTTCTTATTTTTTTTGCTACAGACTCACGGGAGTCCAAGCTATATAGGGGTGTAGTCAGATTGTGAAATTCTTTGCTTTGAGCTGCAGTGGTTGTTGTTGAAAGTGGGTTAGCCAAAAGCTATCTAGAGGTTAATTGAATTATGTGAATCAATGGAGGACATAGAGTTGCATGTTATGGGCCCACCCTCTAGGGTGCCCATCTTCAACGGATCTGGGTTCATTTATTGGGAAGCTATGATGACAGGGGCTTTGTATGAGAAACGATACTGGGGTATTACAAGTGGACGAGTGAAACGTCCACCTCAACGAACCTCACCAAAGCTTGGTGGAATAAGGTTTTCTATAGCTGCATCTGCTCCAATGAGGAGGCACATGATGGGGATTGTAGTGTGTTTGAAAAGGGGAAAGAGAAGGAGACACCTCTTACTCCTATTGCCACGGCACGCGGAGCGGCGACCATGAAGGTCGCGGAGAACGATACCCAAACGTGGGAAGACACCAACATGGCTGCCAAAATCTTCATTTTAAGACATTTCACTCAAGCTGTGGTAACCCCCCATCATCACATTTACAAGGCCAAAGAGTTCTAAGTAAGTTTGGTGGAGATCTATAGAGCTGGTACGATTCAAGAACTCCAGTTGGCCGAGCAAAAGTTAGGGAATTACACTTACAAAGGTGGAAAAATGTTGGACTACTGTTATGATCTCTCTTGTTTCTATATGGAAATGTAGAGTGCCAGTTGGACAGGTATAATTAAGATGAAAGTCAACACTTTCATCATGAAGTTACGTGACGAGACTGAAAACATAGTAAGGCTCAAAATGTTTGACAGTTCATAGAAGTGGAATACAGTGGTCCGAATGATACTTGTAAAAGAGAACACGATTGAGATTTGGAGAGGAGGAAAGAACATTCAAGCTCTAGCTGCCGGAGCGGAACGGTGGGGGGGAAACTCGAAGAAGCCATACAAAGGAGAAAGAGATCAGTCTAAAGGACAGAGGCCTCCAAAGGGTATTTGCCATTTTTGCTAGAAGACGGGACACATCAAAGCCGATTATGTCAAGCTCTCAGAGATTAGACACCAAGATAATCGTGGAGGGGGTTATTTTGAAGGGAAGAAGAAGAAACTTGTGGTCACGAAAGTGAGAGGAGAGATTGAAGACGAGTCTTCTGAGGAAGAGGATAGGGACCTCGTTCTTGATGAGAATTTGGAGGAGAAGGAGATCCTTGGGAAATAGAAGTGTGCTCTCGGTGCCATTCGGGAAGCTCCACAAGGAGGATGGATCATCGACTCAGGTGCATCCATGCATATGTGTCGTGATTGGTAACTCTTTACAAGGCTAAGAAAGATTCCCACTGTAGAGATAGAGTATGGGGATGGGAGAGTAGTTACTACAAATCTAGTGGGCTCGGTAGATCTGAAAGTCTTGGTGGAGGGTAAAACTTATATACTCACCTTCTCAGATGTACTGTACATACCTCAGCTGAGTAAAAATCTTGTCTCTACGTCTGGATTAGATGACAAAGAGTTTGATACCTTCACTAGAAAGGGAGTCTTTACAGCTAAGTATGGGGATGAAGTCTACTTCACGGTAGATAAGGATAGCCAAGGAATGTTTAGGCTTAACCTGAGTAATGAAAAAAAGAATGCTTACTATGTTGGTCTCCCAAAGTTGATGATTAGGCATAAGCGGTTGGGGCATGTGCACTTTGATAGGCTGAGGGAAATGAAGAAGCTTCGTGTAGTAGAAGGCATGCAGTTTGGGGATAATGAAATGGTGGATTATTGCATTGGCTGTGCCCAAGGTAAGGCTCACACACATCTTTTTCCCAAAGCCGCCACATATACGGGTGAAAAAGTACTAGATCTAGTTCACACAAATATCAGGGGACCGACAAAAGTACTCTCGGTTGGAGGGAAGAGATTTATGCTGACAACAACTAATGAGTGGTCCATATACTCAAGAGTCTACTTCCTAAAAATAAAGTCTTAAACACCAATTACCTTCTAAAGAATATAAAGCCTGGAGTGAGAAGTTGCACGGAACCCCAATTAAGAGAATAAAGAGTGATAATGGGGGAGAGTATACCCCTAACCAGTTTGAGGAATACATGAGGGATGAAAAAGTTCAGCATCAGAAAAGTGTATTTTATAATCCATAACAAAATGGGGTAGGTGAGAGGTTGAATAAGACTCTAGGAGATAGTGAATGTAGTATGTTGGCCGACAAGAAGATAAGAAAAATGTTTTGGGCAGAATCTATGAACTGTGCCAACTACATTAAGAATAGAGTCCATACCTCAGCCTAGAAGGGAATGAAACCTTATGAGAGATGGGTTGGAAGGAAACCAGATATCTCTTATGTGTAAGTATTCGGTAGTCAAGTCTACAATCTGGATATGGATACGAGAAACTGGAAACTAGATGCTAATGGAAAACCGGGATATTTTGTGGGATGTGATGAGGATGTGAAGGGTTATAAAGTCTATGACTTAACAAAATAAGACATCGTTCTGGTAAAACACCTAATTGTCATGGATGAAAAGAAGTTATTTAATCCCTTCAAATATTCCAAGAAGATAAGAATCGGTTTTGAGTCCGAGAGAGAGGAGGAATCGGTCTTTCCCGAAAAGGACATGAGTGAAATACAAATTGCAGATTCGGGGGAGATCGAAGATAGGGGAGATATATCGGAAGCTCCACATACTTCTACCCCTTCCGAGGAGACACAAGAGAAGGAACCGGAACCGGTTTCCTTGGATAGGGGAGCCGAAGAGACACTAGGGAGAAACGCGAGACTTCCCTCCATTCCAGCTTTGGATTCCAAGGGCAGCAGAAGAAGCAACAAAAGGATACAAGAAAAACATACTTCTCATAAGGTAACTAAGTTGTCTCACCCTGATGAGCCACAGTCATTCTTGGAGGTAGTATACAGTACGGAGAAAGACAGATGGGTTAGAGCAATAAATGATGAGATGACCTCCATCATGGAAGGTAATACTTGGGAACTAGTGGACTGTCCTCCAGACAAAAAACCGATTGGGTGTAAATGGGTGTTTAAACTAAAACTAAACATAAAAAATACCATTGAAAGATATAAAGCTCAGTCGGTAGCAAAGGGTTCACTCAAAAAGAGGGGATTGACTTTGAGGAGACTTTTGCTCCAGTTGTTCGGTTCCCATCAGTAAGGATTCTCCTCAGTCTCGCAGCAGCGGAAGACATGGAGATACACCAGATGGACATTAAGACCGCCTTCCTCAATGGTGAGTTAGAGGAAGAAATATTCATGCAGCAACCAGAGGGGTTTTCGGAATAAGGAGAAGAGAGCAAAGTCTACAAGCTCATAAAGTCCTTATATGGACTGAAGCAGGCTCCCCGCCAATGGAATAAGAAACTAGATGAGTTTCTCACCAGTCTTGGATATATCCGGATTAGTTCTGACCATTCTATCTATATGTTTGAGGATGAGAATGGTGTCATTTTTATTGCAATCTATGTTGATGATTTGCTAGTGTTAAGTAAGTCTTTAGAAAAGATCAATAAGTTAAAGAAAGATCTAAGAAGTAGATTTGATATAAAGGATTTAGAGGAAGAGAGATATATTTTGGGAATTCAAATGGAAAGAGATAGAGGGAAAAAGATTATCAGACTTACCTAGAAAGGAGCAATAGGAAATATGCTTAAGAAATTCCAGATGGAAAAGGCAAAGAGTTGTACCACTCCCATGGACTTGAAAAAAGTAAGTGATGGGAGTGTAGAAGGAGGAGTGATGATCTTAGATGATAAAATGAGTCTAAAGGAGAGAGAGTTTATGAAGTCTATCCCTTATCGACAGGTCGTAGGAAGTTTAATCTATTTTATGAACTGTACCAGGTCGGACATAGCGACAGCAGTTGGAGTACTCAGTAGGAGTCTTAATTATCCTAGGATGAGAGACTAGGAGGACCCCAAGAGAGTCATGAGATATCTGGGGGGAACAAGAGAGTTATGGTTGCATTTGGGAGGGGAGCACACTGATATCACTACTACCTGTTATGGGGATGCACTTATGAGAAGATGCACTTCTGGGCATGTGTTAAATGTGGGGGAAGGTGCTTGCTATTGGAGCAGCAAGCAACAAAAAGTGGTTGCTCAATCTACTATGGAGGCTGAGTACATGGCATATTGTTCTGCTGTGAAAGAGTTGAAGTGGGTCAAGTCCTTGTTGTAAGAACAAGGGTATATGAATGAGGGAGTGCATGAAATATTTTGTGATAATCAGGCAACCATTGTAATTGAAACCAATCCTAAACATCATTTCAAAGCTAAACATATGGACATAAAATAAAGTTTCGTGAGGGAAAAATTTGAAAATAAAATTGTAAAGGGAGTGCTTTGAAATAAAATACAGGTATACAAATCGAAACTTTACTACAAATCCTAACCAAAGTTAATGTTACCAACGGACTAATAGTGTTTTATAAAGTACGTGAGGGAGTAAGTATATGGGAACAAGAATGTTGTTCCTGAACTGGGTGAAGTTGAGAAAGTGTCGTCTTGTTATACGGTACATGAGTCGGAGGTATCATCTAACTCGTTGGTGAAAAACAACGAACGACGAGGTTATCGTTCGTGGAAGGGGGTGTAAATTGTGTACGGGTCTTCACGTAGAAGAGTATTCACGTAGGGGTATTGTCCATCATCACTATAGTCACACGAGGGGAGGGTTTACGTTGGTATTGAGAGAACAAGGGGGGTC